>OX419335.1:11547067-11552067 GCA_948470475.1 Galaxea fascicularis | reverse complement strand
TACCACATTTTTCTGCTCACTTGTTTAGCACGCCGAGGAAAAGCTGTTGAAGAAGAGCTATCCCCACTCATCCGAAAGGTTCGTCGTCACGAGCGAAATGAATTCTGGGTAATTCCTTGATAACGGCGACATGGAAGTCCGCCAATTTCTGTTTCATAATGGCGAAATATTGTACTGATTAGGTCCTGGAATCCATCCTCAGAAAGGCCAGAAAGACAACCTCACTCTTCAACCGTCATGACTCGGCGACACACTCGTGGCGGCTAAATCGCTGTGAAATTGTTTTTCACCTCTGGTTTCTTTCAGAGGATTGCCTCTACCCCCAAACCAGCTTGATGATGCCAGGCTAAGGGCTTCTGAAGCGGAAAATGGCTCGAAATAACACTTATAAGTCGCATACTTACCAAATTTCACGCCGAGTGCTCGCTTGAAAAACAAGCAACAGCTAGCGTGACCAGCGTGACAAAAACAAAAGAGCCTTCAGTGCTGAAGATCAGCGAAAATCACCAAGGTAACGCCAAATAAGGAATGACCAGATCGCCTCGATCGCTGACACTCAGAAAATTACAGAAATGGCTCAAGAAAATTTGGACCAGAAAGGGTTAACATCAGGCATTGTGCTAAGCGTATCATCGTCATATTGTTATAGAAGGAAAGTATCTTGTTTTGGGGCTCTATTGGCCATAACGTTAACGGGTCCCAGTGGAGTGGTGAACCCATAGCTACACCGTCATCCTGTTCGTACAGGTTTCCTGATTTTTCGTGGCAATACTCAGTAGCTCCATCAAGTCCAATTTCGTGATGTTGAGGCTATGTTGAACCAGTGGCTTTCAAAGGCTTTCTCTGCGAGGGTCTCAGAACGGTTTCATCTCAGGTACATTGGTGAAGAGTGATGATACATCATATGTTACCAAGATGTCATTGTCGTTGATTTTCATCAGCGAATCGAAAGGTGCCATTGACAGTGTGATCGTTGACGAACAAGCTAGGGTTTGAGCTTTTCACCCTCCCACTTTGCAAGCATGTAGCTGATAGTATTGGATGTATGGCTAATTTCATTTTTTAAAAATGATTGCTGCTATTCCTAGTGAGCTTAAGCACAGTGCATGAAACACTCACATTTCGCCTGCATGAAGGCCGCACGATTCGGCGGAATAGAGCTGAAATCTGTAGCACGGCCTCCTCGTTACCAGCTTAATGGAGGAGTCGAGCAAAGCACACGTGAAATGAACATTTACCAGAAACCATCAGGGGAAAACATTTCAGAGATCGCCCTACAGCAGACCCCACTCAGTATGTGACCCATACAACCCACCAACGTCAACCCACAGATCCTTGTGGCTGCGTTTCAGAAAGAATCGCCAACCAACTCACACCACAAAAGCCCCTCACCCCATCACTTTCAAAGGAATATGTTCGTGTCCCAGTCAAACAGACCACTGAGATCTGGACGTCTAATCAAACCCCCCTGAAAGGCTACTGAAGAGTTTGTCACTGACTAGCCATCAGCATTGTTACGATTGTTACTTTTGTTTCCTAGTATCGCCTAAGGGACACTGAGAGTACATCATATGAACACTGGCTGTAGAATACCACCAATGTATTCATAGGTCGCATTTTCTTTTTTTATTATTATCATTTTTATATTATGACATGTTGGGGAGATGTTGGTCAGTGGTTAACCGTAGCGGTGCGCGTAGGCGAAGCGTTCTTGTGGTTCGCCATCTTGAATGTACAAGTTGTGAATAAAGGATGTTCTCTTACTATTACTGGCCTCTAGACGCATCTGATTCCTTTTGCACATGAGCTAAGGGGGAATCATGTGCTCCATGATTATGACTGGTATGTTGCTGGTGTTGTCCTTGGGTATATGCTGTGGGATGAGACCTGCCAAAAACAGGGCTGTCAGTGCAATGCGCTCTATTCACGTAAGACATCAGTCATCCTATCGTCTGTTCCATTCATCTGAGACGGCTCTTCTTAAAGTCCAGAGTGATACTCTCCAATCATTTCAAACTCACTACTGTAAACAAAAGCCTCCATCAAGTTCCGGTGATCACGCCCCCACTGAGTGTCTGACTCTAGGTCAGTCAAAATCACGCACAACTTTGAATATTTCGCTCGCTTACTCAAAGACGTTTAAAAAGCAAACATTTTTACCTACAATTCTTAAAGAAGAACAAAAAAGGTACTTTCAAAGATGCCTTTGAAAGTTATAGCTGCAAAATTCAATTCGCAATATTTACAGACGATTTTAAGCTCTTGTCACGGTTGGCGCTCAAGACTGGGGCAGAGGCCCATGCGTAATTCGAATAGAGCGGAAAATTTCCTTTGTTTTGGTATATAATTTGCCCAGGTTTCGACCGATTTCGATGGGGCAAATGGCTGTTCAAGTAGGCCTTTCACTGTTATTGCTCCTTGTATTTTGTGTGGCCGTGACCGCCGTGGGAGAAGGATCAGAGGGTCCGAAGGCAGAATTTACGGGCCATTCATCTCCTTCGTTTACAGCCAGTATCATTATATTTTAACCCAAACGTTAACTCATAGTCCAGGGCCATAAATTATACCAAACTTTTTGTTGTCAATTTCTCAAATATGTGTGATAATTTTTTACTGAATTTGTCAGCTATCTCCTCTACACTATCGCCAAAGAGAAAGAAGTGGGTGCGAGCGAATCTGCTTTAGCCGCCATTGTGGAAAAAATTAAGAAAGAATCAGGGGTTCGAGGTGTCATTGTGAACAGCCGAATAATTAATGTTTTTAGGAAAAAGTTTGGGCTTCCCAATGCTGACATCAAGAGGGAAAGGAAGAAATGTGGTGGTTCCGGTGTCAAAAGGTTTCAAGACAAATGGCGCGACCAAACGCGTAAAGTCAAGATATTTTATCATGAGATTGATAATTACCTAATTGAAAAGGAAAATCAGGATTTAAGAGGGCAGAAAAGAACACTAGAAGAATCCTTGGAGGACGAAACAACAAAGAGACTGAAGCTTGAGAAAAAGCTCGACAAAGCAGAGAGAAGCTGCAGTTATCTCAGAAGAAGATTTCAACGCTTAGTTAAAAAAGTTGCAAAGATGAACAAAGAAGGTGCCCGGGGGCCCGAAAAAATCTTTTGGCGAGTACTCAAAGCACCACCAAAGTAGGATTAAAAAGCAATTGAAAGAGGATTGTCAGGCCACTTTTACTTTCCTTGGGCTGTACAATTTCATGGCCACCAGAGTCGAAGTATCCAATACTGACACAGAACAATATGACACTTTTCATTTAATCGATGAGGATCAACTGCCAGTATCCGCAACTGCCACAAACGCACTAACTGATACCCATTATTGGATTTATATAAAAGACAAATTTAATATCTCCAATGAGGCATGGCATGAACTAGCGATGAAATCTAAATCCATACCAAACACTTATCAAACTTCCCAAAGGGTAAATGAGTTGAACAAACAGTGGAACATAAAAAAGACACCTGGAGATGCTGAAGGCGTGCAAATAAGCTTCAAAGAAAGCCTTGAGGAACAGATTGCACGGTTGCAAAGAAAAGGGGATTTAGAGCAGGATGTCATCTGGGTCAAGATAAGTGGAGATGGGACTTGCATTGGGAAGAGGCTAAAATTAGTTAACATTACTTTTACCATTTTGAACGAGAAAGAGACTGCAATGAGTGAAAAGGGCAATTATGTCCTTGCTATACTTAAGACCACTGAGAGCTATGACAATCGCAAAGGAAGCCTAGCTGATTTAACAACAGGGATGAGTGAATAAAGTACTTCTTGGGTGGGGATTGGAAGTTTTTAGCCTGTGTATGTGGGTTAGGGGCAGCTAACCAGGATCATGCATGTATTTAGTGCAAATGCCTTTGCAATCTGAGGCATGACATCCAAAGAGTATGGTCCCTTAGCAATAGTGCCCAGGGTGCTAAATCACTGGAGGAAATTGCCAACTTTGTTAAATCAAAAAAGCTCAACTGCAAAGCAACTCCTTTATTTAGCTTCATACCACTTGATCATGTAATTATTGATACTTTACACTTATTTGTTTGCATATCTGATAACTTGATTGAACTTTTAATTAGAGAATTGAGGAGAAAGGATGCATGTGACAAGGTAACATTTCCAAATGGGTTTTCCCAAGAGAAGTTTCAGCATATCGCCAGGTATGAAGCATTCCTGAAAAACCTTGGCATTTCTTTTGAGTGGAGGATCAACAAAGACACCAAAAAGCTGGACTACAGAGACTTAACTGGTCCAGAAAAACTCACTGTAATGCAAAACATTGACTTCCCTTCCCTTTTGCCAGCTGACCAAAATATAGAAAAACCGCAGCAGCTATGGAGTGAGTTTATGGAAATCATTGGTGATTTAAAACTGGATTAAAATATTCTTGTCCCTATACCAAGCCAAGGATGTCACACCATATATGCATGCCCTCTATTCGCCCATGTTCCAGAGTTTTTACAAACGTTGCATTTTTCAATCAGCAGGGTATGGAAAAATATAATGATGTAGCTTCAAAAAATTACTTTAGATCCTCTAATCACAGAGGAATTTCTGCTTTGAAACAACTTCTGCTAAAAAAATACAGAGTTCAATTTCTGGAAGCTGCTGGTTATGAGAGGGTAAAACAAAGTTATCAATGTAGCAATTGCTCCAGTCAAGGCCATACCATCAAGACTTGTACCAAGCAATGCAAAAAAATGCTATCATCTTGTAAAAACTGAGGGTAAGTGGGTGCCAAGATGTTCTATGCCAGTCAACTAAAGATAAAGATATTTTTGGCATAAAATCTAGTTTCTTATACTACAGAAACATTGTAAGTCAAATGTACCTAGTTGCAGTACAGTGTGAGCTCCCTGATTCCATAAAAATGATAAAATTATTTTAAAGGAAGTGTCATGAGATATGAATGGACAAATCTATTTTAGCCTTCTGTAATATTTGGAGATATTTGCAAATAACCAAAACAGATCAATATAATTTTATTTACCAGTTGACAAC
>OX419335.1:11432067-11542067 GCA_948470475.1 Galaxea fascicularis | reverse complement strand
AAGAACCCACTTTACGTTCTACTTAACCAGTGTTCCTTTTGTAGGAAGCCCGTGAGTATATCAGACTTTTATCTGTGTTGTAACACACTTGTAAATCATGTACAAAGCTCATCACGCGAAGGCCTTTGTCATTTGAGTTTATGAAGACTGAGTTTCCAGAATTCCTAACTTGTTCGAAGGTGTCCATGAGCAAAAATAGAAAAGTCTTCCCAAAATAGCGTAAACTCATCCGGTGGGAAGCTATTGAAAGGCGAATTATTACCGGGATCTGTCAGACTGTTCGAGAGTGCTCACTACTGTATCATTTGACCGCTTGAGCTTGTCAATCTTTGCGGCTTTCGTGTAGCTTGTCAGGATCAGGATAAAAAACCTTGTCCTCGTACCAACACTATACGATATGGCGAAAAAGCATTTTGTGCTGCAGCACCTAGACTCTGGAATGGTTTACCACTAGATTTAAGATCAATTAATAGTTTAGAGCTTTTTTTTTACTTTATAATGACAATTATAATTTTAATTTTTATAGCTAACAACCATTGTAAACAGCGCCTTTGGACTAAACGGGTTTAGGCGCCATATAAATTCTTTATTATTATTATTATTATTAATAGCGTAAAATTTCAAATGTTCAGCTCTACAGTGTAGTCTATGTACTTTTCAGTTATCTGGTGAACTTGTTATTAGGTATAGAGACAGGACCTGTCTCGAAATCATCAAGTGTGACTGCAGACCTACATGACTCCGTTGTACGTGATCTTGTTTTCTCGTCTTTGTTATAATTTAGTAGCTCTGATGAGTATGTCCTTGAGTGACAGCCAGTTTTAGTTATGACATCGTGGGTGGTTCTTTGAAGATTTCGTTTAGCAGTGGTTGTTGCTGTATTTGATGCCACCTTTTTTGTCACGGAATTTCTTTTAGGTTTGGAACTGCTGAGTGTTATTGCGTTACTAAGAGCAAGATTCGTTCCATTGTTTTATTTTGTTGGAGGAGGTTCTGCTTTTCTTTTCTCAAATTTCACTTACGAGAGTTTGTTTAATAAAATTTCCCGGATAGCCTCTATCCATTAGGCGTGTTTTGAATACCAGAAACTCACTCCGTTGAAGTTCTCGTTTGCTTTATTTTTTACGTGCGTATTTTTCTTCCTTCTTTTCTCTTTTTCCTAGGTAAAAAACAGGGGGTCCATGGACCAGGTCAATACAAGTGGTCCCCGGTTCAGAAGAGTGGTGTTTGAACTCCTGATCCATGGTTTCTCCTTACCCTATGTTTTGTCTTTTGTACATTGATATCAAAATTGCTTAGCAATTTGTCTACCTTACTACGAGATTACTTTCAATTACTTGTCTGACTTTTCATCTTTCTCCGCGATCCGAGAAACGTCGAAGAAACATTGGCAAGGAGATCCTCGAATAGTACCAAGTCGTAATTTATTGATGTCTTTCTGTATTCCATTTTAAAGACCCATTGCCACTTTCCGTCACGATGTGCAAATGGTCAGCAATCTGAAAGTTATAATCATTTTATTGCGACAAAATGCAACCTAAAATAAACTAAATAAAATGCCAAGAACTTCCAGCCGCAACTTGGACCGCGTCGCTGCTTCTTCGACTGAACTTGTCTTATAACAGCGGATGCCGACCGTTGACTGAGATAACCAATCGCGGTGCAGCAGATATCCAGCAAATTCATTGTTGGTCTTTGTTCTCCTTCCACCAGCTGTAAACTGAATTTCGTAGGCAAGCTATCACTAAATTCTCTTCCCTTCAAAGGTCGCCCACGAGCCTTCGGAGGCACCGCGCGTTCCACCGAAAAGTTCCAATAGCAACGAAAATTGGTTTCCATCTCGAAAAATATACATTGCTTTCGATGAAGGAGAGCACATCTCACTCGTGCCGTTTCTCGCTGGCTCAACCTTAATGCCACCCCTCGTTGCCTTGAGCGATTCATGTCTCGACCACATGCGACCGTAGTGGCGTGGTGACGAACGCATACATGTGCTCCGGTCTGCTTCGGTCCTCGCTGTAAGGTAAGTGAAATTGTATTGATTTGTTTTAAACCAATGCGAAGAAGTATGAGTGGAGCCCTTTATCACAACGTCAGAAAGTTGCGCAGTGAAGCATCGTCTAATTTTTCAATCAACCTACCTACCTACCTACCTGTTGCAATTCCAAGCGTTGGAAGATTGAATTCGATGTGCGTGGAAGCAGCTGAGTTGAAAACTTGGTTGAACACGAAATCAGTACAACGTTTCTTTTCTGGAAAACGCATACTTGTAAGGTGAAGTTTAATTGTAATTCTGAGAGTTATTGATCAGGAGCGAAGAAGTCACGTGCAGGCGGTGAGATAGCGCGCGGGAAATCGAGCTCAGGTTGCTAGTGGACATTGTAATAAAGTAATAAAAAACGCGCCGAGTGCATTGTTGAGTTATATAGGGCCTGATTACATGAGGCGGGCTGGCCCGGTTAGCCGGGCTGGTGTCACTTTGCCGGGATCTCGGCATGTTTCTTAAACGCAACAAAAATCAACTTTGCGATTACATGACAACCGGGCCAGCCCGGCTCATGTAATCAGGCCCATAAGCACGCGGGAATTTTTAAGAACACGAGAGAAGTGCCTAGAGAAGCACGAGCCGAAGGCGAGTGCTTCTGGCACTTCTCGAGTGTTCTTAAAAATTCCCAAGTGCTTATATAACTCAACAATGTACGAGGAACAAGTTTTTTATTTCTTTTATAAAAAGTCCCGGAGATTTAAGCGAGCTTTCATACCTATTTGCTCGCGCACGAGCTTGTGACTTAGGCAGCGTGCATTATAACTCAACAGTGCACGCGCGTGACGTAGAGTGAGTGCTTTATCGGGATATAATGAACTCGATTCGACCAATCACAGCGCGCGTAACTCTTCCAACATTTTATAATCCACAATAAAGATTTGGGTAGGGCATGAACAAAATCCATAACATAAACCAATATATGGGTGGGCACGTGACATTTTCACTTCTGACCAATAACTCACAGAATTACAATTAAACTTAGCCTTATTTAATTTTTTAATTCTACTACGTCCTTGGTCTAAGTCGCTACGAAGTCACGTGAGACTTTAAAGCAAATGGCCATGAACATGAAATAAACCCACAATTGAGGGCTGAGGTCAATAACATACAGTTTTATTAAGAATCAAGGGCCTTCAAAAGACAAGAGCCTCAGTTCTGAAATGATGGACTTGTCATAAAACTTAGCGAAGGCTTCAAAACTTGACCAACCAGCTACATCAAGGATAGCTCTGATTGAAATAGTCATTGTCTTTGCGGCTGAAAAATGAAAATCTGATAATATGTGCACTAAATTATATTTGTTGCCAGCTTTGTTAAGAACCTCTTTTAACCATCGACCACTGGTTTCTATATATATTTGGTTATGAGGTTTGTTATAACTAAACAACAATTGGGCCTTATTGCCCCCAAACTGAACAGTTCTTTTAACATATTCTTAAAGAAAGGTAACAACACACAACTGTTTGTCATCACCATAAGCTCTCAGTTTTAAACACCCATAGTGTTTGCCTGGTCCTGATGTTTTCAGCAGTTCATGAATGTAAAATACACCCTTTTTTCTGAAGAATCCATAGTGGTGCAGGTGTCCAGGGCATGGATAGTCTGGCATCGTTGACCTGACAGCAAGACAATCAACATGGTTGTCTTCAAGGTCAGGTCTTTAAGGGTTAACTGTTCTCGTGGCTGTAGTGTTTTGAAGTATATGAGAACCACAGAAACATCCCAGACATGCTGGTAACGTGGAAGCGATGGTCTGGCAGTAAATACTGAGGGTGAGTACCAAATGTGCATCCCTCAGGTGGGTGAATGACAGTAGATAAGGCTTCACGTGCAGTATTTATTGTACTGTAAGACAGATCCTTCTGGTATAGCTCACTTGAAATTTCACTCCATCTATAACAGTTGCTGAAATGGGATTAACTTGCCTCGCACTACAATACTGCTCCCATCTTCACAGGTAAGCTGTTTCTGAAAGGCCTTGACTTTGGAGCAGTTCCCAGACAAGGAGCAAAGTAGCAGTCTGATTGTTTTGCTCAGTGGGTGTATTTGATGAGGGTCTGATGTTAACTGCAGTGTGTCCTGTTTGCTGGGTAAGAGAATGGGTAACGGGATGCAATAAGCATGTTAGTAAGACCTGGCCACCATGTTTGATTTGATCAATATAAGGGACATTAATAAGCCCTGTTACATTGTCCTCGTGGACTTTCTGCAGTACTTTCTGGATGATGCTGAAGGGTGGGAAAGCATAAAAGTTAAAGTTAATCCATGAAAGGTGAAAGGCATTTATTGCAAATGCCCCTAGAGTCTGGTTGGTAAGAGAAAAACAATTTGCAGTTAGTTATAGTTTAATCTAGAAGCAAACAAATCCACGTCAGGGATGTAATCAAGTTTTCAAGCCATGGCAGCCTGGTAAGGCTGGTAAGCCTGGTAAGCCTGGTAAGCCTGGTAAGGCTGGTAAGGGCCCTTTCAGTTTCCCTGCAGGATTTTCTAGACTCTGTATCAGCAATAAAATTGTCTTTTCCAGGGATGCGAGCCACAGTTAACCGTACATTGTGCTGAATACACCATTGCCAGATTTAAATCAGTAGTCTATTTGTTAGCAGTTTGTGGGTAAGAATCGTCTATGTAACCTACAGACAAATGGCCTTTCCTTCTTTAATACGTAGACGACACTACGGCATCTGCGTTAATTAGGAAAGGACAAGTGAGCAATGCACAAACTATAGCTGACGAAGTAGTTGAATGGTCGAACAGGAACAGAGTCAAATTAAATATTGACAAATGTAAAGTGCTTCGTATTTCGTTCGCCTCAGTCAGTTGTGATTTCCCTCCTGTTGCTATCAGAGGAGAGCGTATAAAGGTTGTTAGCGATGCTAAACTCTTAGGGTTAACCATTTCAAGCGATCTAACTTGGAACGCGCATATCACAGGGGTGATTAAGAAGGCAGCCAAAAGGCTCTATTTTCTTATCCAGCTCAAAAGAGCCCGAGTTTCCCAGAACGATCTGTCTTTTTTACGTCACATGTGTGCGTTCCGTTATTGACTATGCCGCACCTGTCTGCCATTACTCTCTGCCAGCCTATCTAATGCAAGAATTAGAGCATGTTCAGAAGAGGGCGATGCGAATCATCTGCCCTGGCCATGGCATTGAGTATCAGCATGCATTAGCGCTAGTGAATCTCCCAACCGTAGCAAAGCATCACAATGATATTTGCACTTTTGAGAGTATTTGTAATGACAGTGGCTCGAAACTTAAGAAGCTTTTGCCGCCCCTACACGAGTGCAAATATGATTTAAGGTACACGCGCACTTTTAACGAACCAAGGTGTAAGACCAATAGAGCCAAAAACAGTTTTATTATGGCCTCATGCTCTCTGGCGAATAGGAATCTGGCGAATCTATCTATCTATCTATCTATCTATCTATCTATCTATCTATCTATCTATCTATCTATCTATCTATCTATCTATCTATCTATCTATCTATCTATCTATCTATCTATCTTAATATGGAATATGCAGGTTTAAGAAGTTTGGAAATTTGCGTGGACAACACGCGAGACCGTTAAGGAAGCAGGGAAACTGGTACAAGTAACCCTTCCATGAAATTTTAAGTATTTCTGTTGTTGCTCATTAATATGCATCTTTGATAGTTGATAGATGGCACATAACATCCTGGTACCATCATTTGTACTGCTGTCCATATTGAGTCCATCTTCAAATGATGGTATGTAACATACTTGTTGAGGGATTTTAAGTTTAGAATTTTACGGTATGATCCATCCTTTTTAGGCCGTACAAATATGGGGGAAATAAATTCACCCTCTTCGTATACTGAGTGCTTAATCACTTTGTTAAGAAGCAATCTCTTCAATGTCTGAAGTTAAAGTTCTTCCTTCCTTAGCATAGTTGGAGATCTGACCTAGAAATTTTGAAACCTGATGCCTGAAATATTCAACCAGGCATGGTAAAAATGCTTGATATTCGCCTAACTAAAACTTGCAGATGGGGCTGTTGTTTATTTTCCTTCTTAGGGTTGACTCATGCTCTTTGTTGGAGTGTTCGAACTGAGGTAGGTGCTCTTCGCACGATAGTTCTGTCGGTTGTACGACTGATGATACGCTCGCTTTAAAAAAGGCTTTGAATACTTTGGACGACCTTGATTGTAAGGTCCTTACATTTGCGAGTTGGCTGTGCTGGTTGTATTACCAATTGTATTAGACGCCCTGATGTGGCTCAGTTGATCCTGTAAGTCATCACCAAAGAGGGCTGAGGTTGGTCACAGGCATATTGGGCGAACAAAGTGCGCCATAATCTTTGTGGAGATTTGGCTTGATGTTATCGCGGCGACATTGTGAAATGCCAAAACTGACGTGGTCAAGAAAAGTAAGGCAATAGCATCAGTATTCATTCGGACAAGGTCATCAATATACGATTTGCTGTCGTCAGCTTTTTGCCTTCAAGAGTAAATCAGTGGATTTTGAGACAATGTGGCCCACTTTAGTGAGATGGGTTAGAAGGCGGGGAAATTGTAAGTGTTGTCCTTGTCGTGACAGCTTTCCTCAATTCCCGATTTACTTTAGGTACAATCACTCTATCCCAGTTAAGTGGCCGAGAAAACGTTTCAAGCTTCTCCTTCAGCTTTTCGTCAGCTTTTGTAACCAGCGTATATTGGCTATGTCAGCCAGTTTTTGGGGGACGGCTTCGTCCCCGCGCTCGGTCTCCTCGAGCGACTGAGCTATTTTTTTCAAGTAACCCATCCTAGCTGTGGTCCGGTTGGTCGGTTTTCCCTCTTGAATCTGCCTTGTTATTCAGACATTAAGTGAGCAGCCTGTGATGGTTTAACTTTTTTGGCAGGGACTGCTACACCCACTGCTATCGAATCCGACTGATGCAGGCGCTTGAGCGATTCGCTCATGGTGTTCAGATTTCATTCATTTGAGTTAAAACATTCATCATGAACTTTTCCTTAGAAGGAGTGTCAGTGTTTGTATTTGTTTCCTCCATCCGTGGAAGGCCGTCTTCTTCTTTCTCCGATAGGTTTGACACGATTATGTAAACTCTTTGGTTGGCAACCGCAACGCGCGCTGTCCACCACTCAACTCGGTTTCCGTACGCAACTAAGCTCGATTTCCCGCGCGTAAACCTCACGTGACTTCGCAGCAACTTGGACCAATGACGTAGTAGAACTTTATTTATACACGATATGTATGAAAGCTGAAAGCTTGTGAGGTCGTGTCAGTACTACTAAATTAAAATACAAATACAGCTTAATATTAAATGCGTACTAAATGCTATCAGTGAGACATTAACTCACATTCAAATATAATACAAGCTCAAAACTAGCCGTCGATGCTGATACTGCGCTGAATTTAAAGTGCCTATCACCGCTAGCCGGTTTGTTTTTTTTTCTGAAAAGTAGACATGGTAAAAAAGCAATACCAAAAAAAAAAAAAAAACTGGATTAGAAGCGCTTTGTGATTTTTAAAACGCAATCGAAATCACGGTTTTCGAAGCTAAAACCGTGCACAAAGAAGTCTGGCACCAGTATCAGTCGTGACGTCAACCCGGTATCTCCACAACATACGAACAACTAAAACTACAAGCGATTCAGTGAGAAATCCACCCGAGGTGAACGATTTTGGCTAACAAAATGTCTGAAAGTGAATCCGACTTCGAGATAAGCGATTACTCTGTTGATTCAGAATGATATCCCTGGATGTATCCACCCAGTTTTTTCTACGTTTTTTCTCCTCGAGACGGGCATCACCGAAGAAAGGTATAGCGTAAAGAATTATACCTTTCTGCACATCTGGAAAGGCAGAACATCCCCCAGTCACACACCTTCCCGGCATATTTCCTTCTGTTGAGCGAAGGTAAAGATACCGGGTTGACATCACAAGCTAGTTAGTTCCCAGGCTTTCGATAGCTCCTTTTGAATTCAAAATGGCGGAAAAATGAGCTTTTCAGGGGTTTTTGCCCTCTGATAAAATTAAGTCAAAGGGCAGAATAAGGTTTATTTCTTCACAGAGCATCTTTGGTAGACATAAATTATCGGAATTCATTATCAGTAGGTAGGGGTGATAGCCACTTTAACGGTGTTAGAAAGTTTTGAAGGTTTGAGCATTTTGGCAAGATTATAATTTCTTCCATCAACAAGATCAGTATATTTGGAAGTCAGGATGTTCCGAAGCACAGAGCCCCTGTATGCAACAGAGTCTTCATGAAACGTGTGTTAAAACGTGGCACCAGTTGTGAATCGCGTGCTCTAATCGATGAAAGATTACGCTTCTTCGCGATACAGTTACTTACGAATGGTGAACCACTCTGCATGCTCCAAAACATCATGAGATGCCATATCTTTCCCTTCAAGAAACAATAGTCAAATCATATCTCATAAAGCTTATCAACCTTATAGAACGGGTTTTGCTAAAAGCAGGCCCGATGTACAGCGGCCTGCCGGGCAGTGCACGTGACAAAATGCCCGGCAAGTGCTGCAAACGATTCCAACGATTGAAATCAATTAATCGAATGCAACTCGCCATCGTCAATTTTTTATCCCCTTCCACAATCACACGTTTGCGATGAAAAACTGGGCATACGTCCTGGTATACCACTAGGAAAAAATCTACAAACAAAGCTTGGGCCGCGGGCCTGTTTTTAGCAAAACCTTATGGAAAATTAATTTTATTCTGGTGTTAGTTTTAAAAAGTATGACACTCAGTGTTTTAATTTATGTTTTCAGCCATAAAAGATGAGCCGATTGGAAGTCACAGTAACTGAGTATACTGATCTCTTTTGTGTGTCGTCAGTGACTAGAAGTCCCATTTATTTTTATTCCGATGGCCAATCAAAAGCATTGAAAATAAGTCATCATTGAATCTTGATAGGCAGGGGCACAAAACGACCAATTTGTTGAAAAATGTATTATTATACCCCAGGTAATAAAACTAAATGTTATTCAGGCATTTTCAGGTCTTTTTTAATATTGCTGGGAAAAAAATATCTGTTCCTTTTTGCCTGCAAGACACACAAGATATTTCCCAGCCAGCTAGATAAAATTGGTTAGTTTCCCAGCCAGGTGCAAATTGAGCACCCTGCACAACAACAAAAAAGACAATTTCATATGTCGTAAGTAAGCCCAAATGGGCGTCGTAAAAGGCCTCAAATCAAGCCTTCAGTGGGAGGGGGGGGGGGGTTAAAACACAAATTTCTCACAACAAATCAACACTTCGCCAGCATGCAAGACTCACACTGCTACCAAACTTCAGTAATTACCAACCGCAACCATCAGCAGAAAGAAATTTCATCACCATACCTCGGGGGAACAGATAAAGTGAGGAAAAGATTCGTTTTGTGCCCCTGGATAGGCGTTTCTTCTAATTAATGGTAGCTGTTACCAGTCTTGCTTCGCCCAAAGAGCCAACTAATCGTGACTCAGGGAGAATGCTTACAATAGAAACTTATGAGTGACAATACAATTAAACTAGCAGTAATCATAGATTATAGAGTGCGTTCAATGTTAGAGGGACTTACTGTATGCTCTGCCGTGGAACTTTGAGGCTGGGTAAGTATTATATTGAATAGTCCTTTCGATTATGATGTTATTTAAACGTTCGTTCGGGCTCACCAGGAGCTTGTTCGCAGGCTACTTTGAGGTTAACATTTATCGAAATCTGACGGAATTGTTTATTGACCACTGCGGCGTGTTCTGTGTTGTCAGTCCAGCGCTGGATGTTAAACGCGCTCAGCTACAACGTCTGCAGGAATCAAAGAAAATTCCAACGAACGTTTAAATAACATCATACTCAACAGGACTAGTCAATATAATACTTACCCAGCCTCAAAGTTCCACGGCAAAGCATACAGTAAATCCTCGACTAAATCCAACGCTGCTGAGGTATCGAGAGCACATGGAAAGAAAGTCCAAAGTTCACATAGCCTGCTCACATGTTCACATGTTTGTCACATCTCACATCACATGTCTCATGAGCACATGTTTGTCACATCACATGTCTCACATATCTTAATTGCGTTACCAGTTTACTGGTCGTGACATACCCCTGCAAAAATCAAGCGGGGCGGCCATTTTGGTGTCCTTACAGGAATGTGGATTTTCCAGAATATAACCTTACACAGGCATACCAACTCCTGAAAGCCACAAGCCAAAATTAGGCTTGCGTTCCACTTCGTTGAACGCAATAATTTATTATATGGAAAATCATCCACTATTTTCTTATGTTTGTGATTATTTGCGCTTATATTCGTTCGATCAATTCCTAAGGTAGATTATAACACTAGATCATAAAGCAGCTTTAAATTGACTGTCGACAGTAATTCACGTTTGCCTTGCTTTTGATTTACTTCGATGTGTGACTAACTGGGAAAAGCAGAGCCACTTTGTTAACTAATGGACCTTATGGGAATCCAATGAAGCAAAACCATGACTTACCTGGCAAGCAATTTCCCGCGCCTCGCACTGGCTACATGGAATTGCTTCGAATTCTGATTGCTCCATTGCGCTGTTCACGTCGGTTGTGAAACTGCTTTAAAAGACTGTTTGTGATTATCAGAAACTGTCGAACTTGTATTAAGCGGTCACCTTCGGGGAATGGCAAAGTGACCGCTTAACACAGGTTGCTCAGAATACATGAAAATAATAAGGATCTCATTCATTTTTTCCGATATCACATTCGTCACTCATCAGTCTTGACAAACTACAAACGTCAATTTCCACCGTTTTAATGATTTGTGATATTAAATGACAGGGAATTCTATTTCCTGGCTGGCTATTTCGTATCGCATTTGAGTGATTCTTTTACAATGAAAGTGACAGTTTATCATAAGTCAAGACAAAAGGAACTATTTGTTGGGTCTCAGCTAAGGGTGACAGCGACCGCTTGATAGACGGGACCGTTTAATGAAGGTCAAAACTACAGAAGTCAGTACCTCTTACAAACCCAGTTCGAGATCCCTACTGTAACTTACGGACCGAGCACGGACCATAAATCAACGGAAAAAAACCTGCAAGATCCGTAACTTACAGTACGGACCTAGAAAACGAGGTTGGTAGGATATTCATTATATCTCTGAGGTTTATCGGGAGCGCGGAAGGGAAACTTTCAAATTTAGCGGGTGCTAACTGAGAAATATAAGGGAAGGAATTTTTGGGACTTTGTCAGCTGACCGCTGACCAGAGGGTGACCGCTTAACACGGTGCCGTTTAACACAGGTTCGACTGCATTAGTCAGTGACAGGAAGTACGTTCCGATCTGTTTAAAGAAAAGCATAGTGAGCCCAGATCGATATTCCTTCAGTGGAATAAATGTGGTCAGAACTGACCACTTGTTTAAAAAGAGCAAAATTGCCAAGTGAATTGAAATATATATTATACTATACATACCCCTATATACCATCTGACCTCAAACAATAAAATTAAACACTAAATTGATTGTTTCGTCTTTTGCAACAGTAAACTATTTACTTTAAAAGTTTCCGTTGAAACAGTGTCATGGCTTTTTTTCCTTCCAGGATTTGTAACATTTCTTTTGGATTATGATAGCCTGAATGACAAAATTATTTCATTTCACCAGGATGAAACCCAAAAATAAAAATAGCAGTGATATTTGGGGATTACCCCAGCTAAGAAATTAAGGCAATCATTGTGGTCTTTTTACAGTTGTTTTAAGTGGTGCTCTGCAACTGGTTACCATGGTTACTCTCGGGATCACTGCTTTTGCGTATTTCCCCTTGCACTTCGACTATTAAAATATGCTTTTAGTCGACTGACAAGGGAATTAATCGGTTTTCTTCTAACTGTCATATGGTCTGTCAAACAGATTGCACTGTCGTGGAAAGCACTATGACCAACATAGCTTTCGTAATTTTTTCAATGTTAGTGTTTTACACAGAAAGTGGACTATTCCATGCGAATTGTTCGAAGCCCTCAAATCTCTCGCTGCTGAATTCACAGCTAGCATATCGTTTCAAATGTCCCATAGCTTTTTTCCTCTGTCTCATTTCTTTCCTCAAAGATGTTTTCTGGCAAACCCTTTGAGCCACGTGAGCTTTAACCGTGGATTTCTTTCGTCTTTCAAAGAAGCACAGTCCACACGCCCACCAGAAGTCTTCTTCAGCGGTTTTGAACCCATTTGCTCTTCTTCGTCCGCCGCTTGTGCAAGTTGTGTTTCGGCTCATAAGTTTTAACAAAACTGGAAGATCGGGTTGTTCAACGACGTAACGAGCACGAACATCGCGATTGTAGAAAGTTGATACCTAGGAAAACGCATACAATGTTATAGTTCCTGTGCTAACAATGAACAACAGAAAGTGCTCTTTCAAAAGCTGTTATGGAAATCTGCGGATTACTTCCTTACATTGTTTTAAGCCATAGATGTAAACTGTAAGAGAAAGAAGTGAGATTTTTCACCTCGTTCCATGCATCATTTCCGTTTAATCTAACTTAAAAGTAAATTGCATTAGCACCAAGTTAGTCAATACACAAGTAGTATTGGTATATTGGCTTCACGAGACAAATCTATCCCACTCAGACGGAGAGATAATTTTGTAGTCAACCTCACAGAAGTGAGAAGTGAGGAGTGGACCAAAATTCTGAAAACTGGGTGGCATACCTTCTTCATGTCCAGTGTCGTGTCTGGTCGAAGAACTACTTTACCGAAAACCAGGGGATCCGTCCTGCAGACTGACTGAGTTGGGCTGCGAGCTGCATCATTCAAATGAAACTTTGAAAGTTCTTGGCGAAGCTTTGACGCTACTCTGTTTACAACAGAATTTGTATCAAAGGATTCTGTTCAAATAAACGGAAAAATCTCATAAATCAAGAAAACATTTTAGTAACACATGCTGTTGAAACTTTTTCAGTCTTATCTTTTATTGTCACCACTGACGAGTGTTTATGACTTGCAAGGGATCTTACGTTTAACCTTGACTTTTAGAGCACTTACCAGCTGGAAGTTCTAGGAAATTAGAGTCTGTTGCGGAGTCATCAGTCCCTCCCTCAAGACATTCTGACGGTATTTTTTGTAGGTCATCTTGAACGGCATCTAACAAAGAAAAAAAAAATGGAAAAACAAGGTTTTACAACATTGATAATTTAAGTCATCATCCAACTGAGGATAATTTAAGGGAGTAAACAAACACCAAACTGAGTGAAAATACGAAATCGCACCACACTCTTCGAGGAGTTCGCTGCCCTCGTATAAAATTTAAAAAAACAGCGGTGTGTTTTGTTGTGGGATTTTTCATTCCAGTTTTTATTATTTGCTAAATGGTATTACTCAACCTTCCACAAAGAAACCCTTCTGTAAATGTTCAAACGGCGTTTCAGAACTGAGTAGAATTACTCGGTCGGAAACAATTTCCCTTAGTTAGAGTTTTACTGTTACGTTTCGAAATTTGTCACCCAACCTCACCAAGATGTATGCGATACACACTGAAAAGAATAAACAAACGGTGTCTTCGTATTCTTACAATTAATGGTACTGATATACTCCCTTCTCTTGCCCAGTAGTCTCTTCCCCCCTCCCCCCCTCTGTCTGCGTGTATGTTTAATTTATTTTCCAACCCTTCCTGACCTTTCATGAAAAAGTATTTTCGAATTAGACTCCAACTTGGCGGCTTTGTATTTAATTCGGTGCGTGGCACTAAGAGAACCCATAATATGATCATAACCAATATCTTGATCAATTTTCTGCTTACTCGAGATATCTTGTTGTGCACTCTTGGCCTTCTGAATTGATCTTGTGGTAATCCTGAAAGGTTTTGACTTGACTGTGCTGATCACGCCGGTATGCAAACCAACCATAATTACCAGCTCCCAGTTGTTTCTTTGTGTTATATCAGCCTTGTCTAATCTGTAATCAGTGTTTCCTTCATGCGCTCTGTGAACAGAGCCTAAATCGACTGATAGTACTGTTTGTAACTGATCGTGATGCTGCAACTTAACTCGTAGCTCAACCAAACCTGTGTAAAAGGCAACAATATTCACCTTGATATACATGTGCAATAAACAAGCTCACTTAGCTTACTTGGATGAATGTCAGTTTCTGGGCAACTGCATACCCACCCCTCCCCTGACCCAACAAGTTATAATAACTTTAAATAAGTTGGTGTTAATGTTGTGTTAGGGGAGGGGTAGGAGCACAGTTGCCCAGATACTGTCATTGAGAGGTACTCCCTAAATCTATTTTACGCTAACACTGGGAGTGTCGGGCCAGCGTCCTTTAGAGTCTGTGCAGGCAGGGCGGACTGCTTTTAAGGCAGATAAGGCAGACAACTACTTCCTGCGGTTGTCCGGCGCTCAGTGGAAAAATAAAGAGTAACTCAGTGAAGGCTAGGAGATTTGATTCGGGTAGCTGGCAACACAGTTAATGTCTTCTAGTGTCCCACCATTACTAGAATACGTGATGATTAAACTAGAAAAACAACAAGATTAGTATAAAATTTGTAGAAAAGGACGGACTGTGCTTGATTGTCCCAACCAAGTGACTTCACAAGGCTTGAGCAACATATTTGTGATTGCTTGTTTGTCCAATGTACGCAGAAGATAAAACCTAAATGTCCCAATGAAACAATGCCACGTAGAAGTTAGTCATTGGTGACTCCGCTGCAGTAAGATGGGTACATAAAACGTTTTCGTTAGTGGATAGAAGTAAATGGGAGTTCTTCGCACTGAAACATGGAGGATGGATTTCCTTATGATGGGATTTCTTATGAAAATCACCTGCCATCGTGCATCTAGATGGGTGTGTCTAAATATACCTGTTGTGTCGTGCGCTCTCTCTGTAGGTTCTGGACATCTTTGGACGTATACCCGCACTTTTTTAATTTCCTCAGCTGCACGTGCCACAATAGTAACTTCCGAAGATTCCGTTCGGTGTTCGTACTTCCCGGATGATTTAAATGTTTTTTTGTCATAGATATCCATAAGGTTCAAAACTTCAACTCGTACTTCAGGCCTTGTATGTTCTGCACAGGGGTCGACCGTTGACAGCACTTCCGTCCTGGCTCCAGAAGTCCCCGGGAACCTCGTCTCAGCTGTTGGAAAAGAGAAACGTGGATGATACTTTTAGCTACCTTTAATTTGATGTAAACCTGATTACAATTGTGAGGTAAATATTGATTTCGCCTCGACTTACCAGTTCTAGTATGAAGGAAGGGAAGGGTGCCGCACTGAACTAGTTGCACAATTGTTGAGACACTCCCAATCAAAAACAGCTTTATTTTCTAAAAATCGTCGCTGGTAAGAAATCTGTGAGACATAACACACACCCTCCCCTCTCCTTCCTTCAAAATTGGTAATCCAAGTTTCGAGCATGGTGTCGCACTACTAGCATTTTTGATCATAGGGGAGGGGGAAGGTAAAGCGGAAGATCATGGAGACATCGTTTAAGCCAAAATCACTGTACAGCGTCTCAGGTGTTTTTGCAACTATGTAGATCAGTGTAATAAAAAATATCTGTTCTTTCATCTGTGAGCCAAATGCATTTATAATGTTAATGATCGGTGATCTATGGCTAGAAATTAAGCCGGTGGCAAGTCCTTATAATAAACATCAGAAAAAAAATCATGACGGCGAAGAAAGCTCAGTGCAGGGCTATGATGGGATTCGAACTCACGATCATTGCCATATTTTTTGTACACTGCTTTGAAGGATAACAAGAGCGCGAGATTAACCTCAAGAAATCTTACCAGACAAACTTGCGGTAAGTAAAAATGTTGTTTGTCCCTGATAATGTATAGAATGGAACGCTTGTATCCCTTTTTTTCTCGCACGGTATACACACAATGCTCGTTTATTGCGTGAATGTTTTGCTCGGCGATGGCAGGCTTAAGTGATGTTTCCATTGTGGCTCTATCTGTTCAGTGGTCAGGTGGAAGGCAGTGAACCAAAGGTGTTTGGTTGGAGTTCCAACTAAGTCAACGAATGGTTTTCAATGGTCAGCAGCTTCGGTCGATCATAACGAATAGCACAGAATCACAACAATATGTTCTTGATGTATCTCACTCGGATCAGCCTATTCCCTTAGTGAGTCAGTATAAGCCGACAGAACTGAAGTCTTAGCTGGTCTACCAACCGTAGAGACGAGAGTTAATCTGCATTTGTGGTAGGAACAAAGGATTTTTCACTCTCTAATACAGATGAACTATTAAAAAGACACTGAGCCCCATGACATCGAGACAACCCCCAACCATTAAGTTCCGCTCTGCTTTGTACGTGACACAAATAGAATTTTCTTTTAAGAGGAACCGTTTCGCACTATCTACGTTGAATACTACTTAGTAGATTATTTTTAGTGATCAAATCACGAACATAAAAAATGTTGATGTAACCTTTGACCGGTGCTATTGTTTAATATCGAAGCTACTGGGCTCCGTATTCATGGTTATTTTCACGAGATCACGCGGGAAAAACCGTGCAACGTAAAATTGCAGCATTGCAATCGTGTTAAAGCACCAAAAACAAATTAGTCACCAATTCATGTTCCCCAGAAAAAAAAGGGGAGCTTATGGTATTCGAACAAACTGAATACTGAGTCACAGTGGCAGTAGTGAGACAGGAAAAAAATTGACTTGCCCTGGCAATATCACACCCTACCTAAAACCGGATGTAATTTGAAATTATGGGAATCGACTGACCTTCTCGCATGCACACACAGGTTTAAATAACAGTTCTTCTGTGCGTAGATGTCCCTAGTTTTTCTAGTTTTAGGGCAGACCCGGTGTTGCTTTTCAGTTTTCAGTCTATCAACGAATTTCGTTCCAAACTTTTTTCTTGACCCTCAATTGTATCACCTGCAACCGATTTTATTTAAATGCATGACTCATTTGTTATTTCCGCTTGGCGTGGGCGAAAACACTTTTCGTTCTGCTCAGAACATGTTTTCAATCCAATGTAGCGTTTTAAGTATCTTCGGGCTTTTTCCTTTCATATTTTTATATCCTGCCATCTAACTAACTTCTTGTGCCATCATAGCAAATATTCTGTTCAATTATTGGCCCACAATGAAAGTGCTCTGAAACACTTACGTTTTTTTTGCACCAATGCTTAGCTTGTGCCCCACTCATCAAGGACTGTTACAAGGGCTGGTTGGCCCTGACTTTCAAATCACTGAGGCAAGGACTGCCACGCAGGTGCCACAGCATAAAAGTAAGAAAACTAATTTTAAAGTCCTAACATGTATGGCAAGCCCTTCCTCGCTTGAACCGGAGTACAATTTGCTGGTATTGTCTGGTTCTTTAGTCATGATAATCATTTTAATCAGAACATATACCTTGGCAAAACAAGCACTCAGCCAAGGAGTTAGAGCTGACTGGCTTCGGTTCAATGATACTCGCCTTATGTTGTTAGTGTTGCCGATACTGAATTCATATAGATAGCTATTTGCACTTTCTAGTTCTGAACTCAATAAAACGCTTTTCGATTAGCATGCAATTGAAAGTTTATCTCGTCTCTGTTTTTAAACTGGTTTATTGAGAATGACAATCCAGTACTAGCTCAGCTTACTGGGGTGCCACGACGTTTTCTAAACTAAATACTTTTGCTTATTCAGTTACACGTGGGCTGAATTCATCAAACAGATTAATTTTTAGCTGTCAAGATAGAACATTACAGGGAAAAACTTCCTGTTTTTCGAGTTGTTTCAAGGTAATTGTATATGATGACGGGCGTCCATATTTAGACAAATAAAAAGTGAGTTATGAATATCTAAATTTATGGGTGTTAAATGCTTTCGAGTAACACTTTTAGAACACACCTAATTCAACTAATTCAACGTGGTTCATGTGATTTTCAGAAGTATATGGAATTTTATTACGGCCATCCCGAGATTAATTTATCAGACCTTTTTCACCAAAATCATTGAAAAGAAAAAATTCACTTCCGGACAAGTGTTGTCTTTTCTCACGTTTATACTTTCTATCATCGAAATAAAAGGAACGCACAAACATAATTACCATATCAAGAAAACCCGCTTTATTAAGACTGAGACAGAGTTTATGTTTTAGAAGACATCGCTAAGTTTTCGCAATGAACTTCAACCAATTAATGTCAGCTCTCTGCTGGAGTCTTATGCATACTTGAGATCACATTTCTTTCTGTTGTAAGACTTTCTTTGCGGAGTAACTAAGATATGGCTCTAGTTTGTGAATAAAAGAACAATGTTTTTCAATTTTTGATGGAAAAGGCTCGTAAACTGCGTTGAGAACTGTGTTGAAGTTGATATGTGCAGCATTTTGGTTTCCTTTGCCGTTATCTAATTTAACTTCAGTCTATCTTTAACTGGATAACAGCCAGTCCCCGTTTTAAGGAGCACTACTTTGAACAACCTAAAACCTTAGTCCATCCCTTATAAAAGGTTTAACACATTGAGGACATACCTCATGTCAGCACTAAGCAAATATGTCTTTCTTAAAAAGCATGAATGAAGACGAAATGATTTCATGCATACATGACATGCCCGCCATGTCGTCATGGTAGTCAGTTGCTGGTTGCTTACCATCTTTCACTTTTTTTCTCTGAATTCTTTCCGAAGTAGTTTTGAAAATCACAATCTTTAAGCTTTCCAGAAACAAAGAATAGTAACTAACCATCATAATTATCAGTCTTTTAGCCCTGTTGCATGATGCTTTTATCGATCTAATGGATGGTGGAGGATTAACATAAAATATAGTTGGCTTGTCTTGTTTATTGATCAATCGCCTTCTTCTTTGAACTGTTTTTCATCAGTTACTAGCGGTTTTCTACCTTCATCCTTTTCAACTTTGCTTCCAGGGAGTCGTAGAGCTGTCTCCTTTTTACTGTATAACTCTGCAGTGAGTCCATTTTGTCCGCCATACTGCTGCAGCTTGTTTTCTCAGTCAGTAGCATTCTCAACTTAGTATTAGTCTCAAGAACTGAGAAACGTCTTGTTCCTTGTATTTTAGTTTGAGATCTTTGCTAAAGTACTTCTGTAAGACTGATATTAGTGGCATTGCATGTTACTAGAAATTTGCCATTTCCTTGGTACATCATGAGTTCAAAGTCCTTTGTTCAACGCATACTCAATTCGGCGAGCTAAGACCGAACACCTTTTTTTTCATTTCTACATAGGCTGTTTTGTTTTTCACATTGTCGATGACTTCCCAATTTCTTTACTTCATTTTTTAACTGATGGCGCCATAAAACGCAAGAAACGTTCGAATTTTAGCCAGTCTCTCTGGTTCTAATTCAGTTAATCTGGACAAATTTTTCAGAATTACTTTTGTCGTTTGTCTAACCGATCGTTTACAAATTCAATATCTAATTGCTTTGTTTGATGCTCAAACACAGACCTATCCTCCTCAACATCAGATGACCGATAACGCCGGATTACACGATGATGGGAGATTTTCACACCAACGTATTCTGCTTCAAATTTATCACATTTACTGCAACGATTGCAGTGTTTTTTCTTCCGCCATTTTGTATTTACTGTTCAAACCCTTACATTAAAGAACCTTAATTTTCAGAGTAGAGGGGAAGTACATACCTTTCGGGTAGAACAAATCGCATAGGCAACCAAACAATAATGACAGGCAAATGGAGAAGTTAAAACTTCGTTTAAGGACCCGTCCATTACCAACATTAAATTGTCAAATTAATCACATAGTGTCTCAAGAGGGCAGAAAAAGATTGAAGCCATCTTAATTATTTATTATTTTTATCGATGTTTAAGACCACTTGTAACAAAAACGTGCCCTATTTCTTAGATTGTATCTTTGAAAATTCCCAAGGACCACAGAAAATGAAATGATACATGATTACACGTGGAAATAAAGCTCAGTTTTACTATTTTCGGCCAGAAACCTTCCCAAAGCTTAGGAAAATACGTTCAAAATACGTTGTCAGTATGATTCTGGCTCAAACTAAAAGCATGGAACAGAGCAACTGTCCTCCATAAGTTCAGGTTTTGCTTTCTAAAGAGTTCTTCCTATACGTTTTAGACGCTAATTGACGTCTTACCTTTATTTACCATAGTGCAACCCTTATTTCACACAGACCATCTGTGTGTACAGTTGCACTGTGTTAATTGTATAGGCAGCCTCACACTTGATGGTTTCTTCTTGTTGAATGAGACGGGTTAAAAACCCGGTAAAAACGGTGACGAGATAAGAAAGGCACACGTGCAATACCGCTGTTATTTATATTGATGCTTGGGCAGTACATATAAGTTAGCTCGCACTTCTCTTAATACGAGAACCAGTTTATTTTTTTTCATGATTACGGCTGTAGACAGATGTCATGAACGGAAAGGAAACAGGAAATTTCAGTTACATACACTGATCACTCAATAAAATGAAACTGTTTTTTCTTCTGACACTTAAAACCCTTTAAGAGAGCACTTCATAAAAAAGCAAATGCTTCCGTTCAAATACATGGCTTTAATGCTGATATTCTTATGAATTCTCTCACCGCAACGCTCCGTCCTTCTCTCAGCTGCCTGACCCTTGAAATCTAATAAAACGTTATTTTCCCCTTATCACACACGCGGAAAGTTCGTTATTGACATTTGATTTTCTGGGTTTGCTTACAAAAGAGGAAAAATAACAGAGCCAAGCCGGACATTAACAAGCACGTGCATGAGATAAGTGCGATGAAGTGTTTAAAAGCAAGTCAGCCATCAGTGAAGGTGACTCGCGGGAGGGATGCTTCATCTAATTACTAAAATGTTACCTTGAATTTGGCTACATATACCTGCTTTGTTATGAAATTGCGCTCAAACTTAAAGTCGTAACAGGTAAATATCTCAAAAGGTGTAGATAGAGGCTGTGGTAGCATTGTATTTTTGCCAGTTTGTGACTGTGGCAGTTTAAGTGCTCAGTTAACAAATGCAGTTTGCCTTGACTAATTCCTTATTCTTGTTAAATGCGACCATTTAAAGTCGTGGTTAGCTGCAATTTTCAAATTTAATGAAATTTTCGTAGTCTAAAAAATCTTTTTCTTTGCCAACGTGGAATGGAAACGTATTAGAAAAAAGGTTAAGAGGTAGACAAACATTATTATGCCTCAGCGCTTGTTTGATAGCTTCTCGCCACGTAATATGGTTAAATCGTAATGCTGATACACCCTTCCTTTCAGTGCTAAAATCATATTCCGTTTTTCCGCAAGTGCCTTATATGAACAAAAACCTCAGATCTACCTTTTACGTTCCAGGAGCTGGACTGCACTGGGGCCTCCCCGACTTGTGAAGGCAAAAGCCACTCGCTTTGGTCAAACCCAGCAGTTAAATCTCCACATTGCGACCTGATAAAGTCATCTATATCATTTAACTTTTGCTCCAGTTCGGGGTCGAAAGCGAAAAGACTCATTTTCTCCAATGCCAGTCCTTAGTGAGGAGAATGCAAACACTGCACCGTGTGTGAAGGAAGTCGTTCCTTAAATTCGTTATGCAGCTTAGAAGCTGGAGCTATTTGACAATGCGGGGGAGGCGTTTCCGGTTGACATGTCTGACAAACGGGAATTAATGTGACGTATGTGTCTTTGTGTCCTTCCCTCGTGTGGTTTCCGGGTGATTGTTATTCTTGCTTGTACTCAGTGCTCCAGTGAGCAACGAAAATTGTAACTTAATTTCAGCTTTACTTCATTTGTTCGCCTAGCCACTGATGTGCTGTTACAAACGCTCGCGAGAAACATCTGCACAACAAACAAAATATTTTGTGTACACGTTTATAAAACGACTCGCGTGTCATTTTCACGTAACTTGATTATATCTAAGAACATGTGTGATTTTTGTCATTTGCGCTTATTAACATTTTTACCCAAGTCGATAACGTCAAACGTATAACACGCTAATGTTTGGAAGTTCGTAAAAGTTTTGGACAACGATATTTCTTTGAGTCCAAAAACCTCACCCTTGCCAACCCATTGATTGAAAACTAAAATTCTATAAAATAATATCTTTAATGCCAAATGTAATAGATTTACTTGTGTACAAACACGTTTGTCATGCGCGCGACTCCAAATTGACCTTAAAGTGATGACGAAAAACGGCCCAGCCACTTGCTACGATATGCTTAACCATCTGCGCTACCTATTGGGAAATATCACGTATACAAACCACCAAAACATAAACAATAATCATAGCACAAAAGATGAAGCTTGCTTATAGAAAATGTGTTTGGTTTCGTTCATTATTTCACACTACTGAATCGAATGTTCAAATCTGCATGCAACAACTAGCAGATGTGGTTTCCGGACTGTGTCGGTTATGTAAAATTGGCGCGAATATTATATCGCCCACTCTTCTCCACAACAGTTTTGGTAACTATGTTCCGCTTATTCTCTTGACTTACAGTGTACAACCTTAGCAGAACTTAATGTCCTTTATTAAAGTTTGTCAAATTCTGACGAAAAGTTTTGCAACAGCCGTTGCAATAACGTTATTACTGCAGACGGAAAAAGGTATACTTGACACACATTTGTAATATAGAGAAAAGCTAACTTTTGCACCCATACCGGCTCTTTTATGCTTGGTTGATGAGTATTTCCTGACAATGAAAAGGTTACTATATGATATACCTCGATATGTAACCTTATTTTCAACTTTTGATCGTATTTTCAAATCTGGAGCCATTGCGTTACTACACCTTGTGAATGTTTGACATCACGAGTACGCTACCGGCCCTCTTGAAAACCGCAAAGACGTCATGTCACGCCTTCAAATATTGCGAAATCTCAGTGCGTGTTTTTTATGTCACGTCTCTGCATGGTGTCACGTCATGCTGGTGTCGCTATCAAAAGAATTCGTGGAAGAAATTTCTGTTTTCAACTTTCTGTTGTTTGAGTAGACGTTACCAATTTAAGATGTCAAACAGCCCCTCGATGTTTAGGGAATACGGCTGTCGTAAACAATCACCGGGAAACAAATGTTTTAATAGAGGGTCCACAGCATTTAGGACATCGGCTTTTCATAGTAAAAATAACGAATGGTTGACTGTTTAAGTTGAGAGTCGAAGGCCAAAGGTATCCTTTCGCCGCCGATCATGGATAACTGTGGGTGAAAATGTGAGTGGGAGGGAAGAAAACTGTATTTCTTTACGTTAATACACTGAGGCCTCGCAGTCGATCAATTGTTTCCGAGAACATTTTTCAAAACTGTTTATCCGTTTGGACACCTTCAGGCTCTCTCCGTGGGAGAGAGATTAGATTACGATCGTGCGAAGGAACAGAGTGAACCTGTCCTATTCACCATCCCATTCACCACTGGGAACTGAACGAACAGGTGATTTCAAAGACAATCAACCCACGACAAGTGACGCATGCCCATGACAGATAACAATTCTAAGGCTTGTAATATTTTCACCCAATAGCAAATTTGCGTCAACCAATTTGTACCTCCAAGCTAGTACTTTTCAACGGTGTGGCCGGCCTTTCATGACAATTTAGGCTAGTGAACTAACAAAACAGTGTTCGTGCACCTACACAACATGACAGTTTCCAGGGCAGTTTCTGTTCTTGACTACATAACATTACGTAAAACAGCAGTGATTAGCCTGAGAGACACCCGCTATTCGGACTTCCATTTTCACGAACGGATTTCCTTCCCTACATTTTCAGCTCTCAGAATTGTGTCTGTTTTTGACTGCATGAGACTATACAAGACAGCATGATGTTGTATAATGATGTTATTCGAACTCCTATTTTCATAAACGGATTTCCTTTATTTCTTAGATATTCAGCTCCCAAATTTGTGTCTGCTCTTGACTACATGATATTACACGAGACTCGGCCATTCGGACTTCCATTTTCATGAATGGATTTCTTTCCTCAATTATAAGATGAGAGGAGTCTGCATGTGTCAGACGCGTCGCCTACAGGTTGAAATAAAGGGGCCAAACGTTTGCAGATTGCAAATAGCAAGTGGCTTTAGAAACTAAATTCAAGGGAGACGGTTTTTAGGTTACTCCGGGTTCGAGTGTTTTCCCTCGAGCTATAGATAAAGCAGGGTGATCTCCTTGGTTTACAAGTTCCCAGTACAGGTGACGTCTGTACATGTTCTTCAATGCATCTGTCACAGAACTGTGCCCGCATGCGTGACGGCTTCGCGGTAAACATCTTTTACAGCTGGCTGCCGTCTTCTCGAACACTAAAGTGAATTTCAGTAATCAGCCTCAACGAAAACAATTTGAGAGAGAACCGGTGGTAAGTTACCGCAATAAGTGACATTCACAGGAGGTGAGTTCCTAATCCAGGCTCCAGTCAGACAGTGATGTTCAAGCTAGAAGTTTATTTTTTGCTAAGTTTCATCAGTCATCAGCCGAGTGATTTTCCCTCAAAGTTTTTTTACTCTTCTTTGCCTCTCTACTAGCATTAATAATGCGAATCCTTTCGTTCAAAGAGTGTGCCGAGAAACTGAAGTTTTTTCGACTGTTGCATATGTAGTAAAAAATTACGTCAGTAAAAAAGGATCTTTTTTATGTACTACAACTGATTTTTGCGTAAAAGTTTCAGCTGAACGGATTAAAAAAAGCTGGATACCGCCAGATTGAAAAAATCAAATTACAATTGTTAAAAATATAAAGTAGAAAAAGAAAAATTTAAATTTGAAAACAGTTCAATAGCCGAACGAGCCATATGAAATATTTGATCACGCAACCGACGAGTAATGTCGTCATTGAGCCATGAAGTCATGACGTCAATCTTGTGTTGCTTTGTTCTCTTTTGTTGTGTCACCTGTCTTTTTAACTGAGAAGAGGAAAAATATGCTGATAACTAAATAAAAGAAGCATAAGATAGACAAAAAGACATAATACGTGATGGTAGTTTTTAAGTTATAGGTCTTGCTGGAGTTGTTTATACGAATGTTTGTCACAGTTTTCAGTAGCAAGTGAAGCATGAATAATATTTGGAATATTTGTGGGAAATCAGCCGTGCTATCGTTTGGTTAACCCCAGGCTTATACAATAATACTAGTCCAATTTTTGTCAGGTGGTCAGGTGTTGACAGACCTAAATCTCAGCCTGAGCACTTTGTTTTCATAGAACAACTGAAGTTCTTTAAATTTTGGTCAATCACAATCCAACATTCTTCAGTCAAAACTGAGAAATTTTGAAGGAAAGGATTTTTAAGCCTTCGAAGTTTCGAGCTTCATGATTTCTCACCTTAAACGGTGTTAATGCCTCTCTGAAAACAAAAGGAATTGGTTTTTTTTAGTACCCACTGGGTAGCTCAGACCTTTTCTCATACATAAATCAGGGAAATTGTTTATTGGGATGGCACAGAAGGAAAAGTTGCGAAATAAACCCTCAAAATCATCTTATTGCGTTTTCTTAAAATATTTCCAGATGTTTTAATTTTGCTGCTATTTTTGATTAAGGAATTATGTGAAAAATTCCCCGTAATATTATGTAAACTCAGTATGACAACAAGTCGAACAATTTTGATTATTGACACCGCACGTCAATGTCACGCCTTCCAAGAATGCATCATTGCGAAAGCACATTGCCAGTGACCTCCAAATACTTCACGTCGTATTAGTTCTGCAGTTATCACTTCATTTTATGTAATAAAACTCTTAAATATTTTAGCCAGCTGAAACATTTTGGCGGCCTTTCTGTGTTTACACTGTGAGGTGACCGTGTGACTCTCCGCAAGCTCGCGATGAAAGAAAAACCGCAGTAAGCATGTCTCCAGTCAATCTACGTCACCCGTGACCGGTATTTATGAAATTTGAATGGGGTTGTCGAAGTTTTGAACTTCGCCAGTGATATTTCAGTGTACCGTGGGAATTTTCCTTAGTTTATTGGCAAAATAACGCTTTGAACGTTTCCAATTATTTACAACGGGTGAAATTGCTTTTAATTGCAGGAGGAATTTGTTCATGTTATTAATATTCCTGTTCAGGCGCCTGACTATGACAAGTCCGGCTGTACCGCAGGCTAGTTTTAGGCGCCTGTTCAGGCGTGACGTCGAAATAAGGCCCGTTTCAAACGTTGTGCTGCTGCCGTGCTTAGCTGGCTCGACTGTAGCACGACTCTAGCACGACTCTAGCACGACTTGGTTTCAGACTTCGAGTTTATATTCAGTCGAATTAAAAGCTGTTGCCGTAAGCATGCGTCAAACGATAAAAGACCAGTTTTGCTGACTTTTAAAATGTATTTATTATAATTTATGAATTCAGTTCGACACGGCAGTAGAACGACGTTTGAAAGCAAGTCGTGCTACTGTCAAATTTAATTCGATCAATTGAGTTCGACACGGCAGTAGCGTGACGTTTGAAACGGGCCTTACTGCAAAATAGTGTAATTTTGTTAATTTTGGTTTCAGTTTGCATTCAATTCTGCACTATGTGGAGCAAATAAATTTGGTGAATGATTTGGGGAGAGCGAGGGCATGTACTAAAACCCGAAACAACGAAACGAAACGACCGAAACGAAACCACCGAAACAATGTGATTACATGGATTTTTGGTCTCCTGTATTCTGTCCTTGTAATTCACAGTCTCCTCCCCTACTATACAGTTTAAACGTAGTCTCAGGGAGACAAGTAGCGATACTGACTGAGACGTTATCAGTGAATACTTCTTTCCCTAACTTTTCAATTATTTTCCTTTCTTTTCTTTTCCCATCTGCTTTGGTCGGTGCTCCATTTTCTTTCTTTAAGTCCTAAATGTAAGATAATTCTGTCTTTTGCTGGCTCCTGGCTGCGTTTCGGTCGTTTCGCTTGTTTCAGTGGTTTCGTTTCGTTGTTTCGGGTTTTAGTACATGCCGAGAGCGAGCGGTTTAGAACAAAACGATCTTTTTCAGATCTCTCCGTGCTCGTTGTTACAGCACTTAACTTGTGTTTTCAGACGTTGCTGAAATTGCCCTCAGCTCTGCGCCACCAAGGCAATTTCAGCATCTTCTGAAAACACGCGTGATGATTACATGTACTTATCAGGTCAAGCCGAAATAGGGTAGGTCCCTGACACTTATAAATTATCACTCCAGGTTATCAGCGAGACTATACAGTAAACAGATTTCTTTAGCGGACCAGAGTGGCTGTATGTGTCGGACAGAACTATGATTTTCAAGTCTTGATACACCAGAATCATCCTTATTAAGCATTGTAGTAAACATGGAATCAGAGGTGGGCAGACTCTGGTCTGTCTTGCTTGGCCGTGGGGGGAGGAGAGATTTCGCCGTAATAGTATCAATTGAGCTATGAGGGCGAAAGTAAGCAAATGACTGTCTCTTTTCAGGTTCGCAACCGGATATAACCACGTCGCACTGGACTTGTGTTCTGTTATTGGTCTGCGTTTTTAAATTCTCAGAAAACCATAAAAAATTCTGCAAACACAAAAGGAAACAGAAAGAACGGTTTGAAACTATACGAGAGGGTTGAGTACTTGTATATTACTTGTATATTACATGCCCCACGAAATCTTCCTGCACAGAGTTAAGCTAGCATTTTTATCCCGGAGTTTCTATCCACTCTGGATCCGGCCAACTTGATAATCTGAACAATTTGGGACTTTTCCAACTTGCCAGATAATTCTCATCCTTTTCAGAGACAACTTTCGGCTTACTGGTCTTTATAGCTTCAGAATGTTTCCTCGAGTATTGATTATTTATTAATTTTAGTTGCAGCGGTAGTTAGTGTCAGTAGAGCTTAAGAGTTTGGTCTTTATGACTTCAGAATGTTTCCACGTATTGTTGAAACGGTAGTTAGGGTCAGAACAATTGTTTTTACCAAACATAGACAAACATTCGGAGATTCATTTCCGATCGGTGATTCACATCACGCCCACGACCAAGCAGTTTAAAGACTTCCAGGAAGTCCGATTCCGTTTAAGTTCACTTGAGGGTGTCTAACTAAATCTTAAGCGGTAATGAACTCTTTAAGTCAGCTAAGGGGGATAGATTCATAACTATTCATTTACGGTCTGGATCTTCACTTAAATTTTTTCATGAGCCCTCGGCCGGCCGCAGTTCTATCATGGACGGTCTGTTCATTGTCAAATGCCTCTAGACCAATCAATAAAATGATTGGAATTTGTGCAAACACCTGAAACATTTTTCTCAAGCATTGTTGTCTTTCGATTCAACGTGACTATAGCTAGAGTGACTTAAAAAAATTAGAGGCGAATTATAGTATCATCTTGATCTGAGAACTCAGGGAGAACATGCAGAATATTGATAAGGACATTGCCAACCAGTTAGCAAGAGAAACCGTCTGTTTTAATAAAACAAATGTCGCCTTCCTGTCACTTTCTCAATATTGGTGAACTTTCAGAGCACCTCAACCTTCACAACGTCATTGTGACGCTTGATTACCGTATGCAATATTGCGAAATTGCACAGCGATTTCAGACCTGGTCACGTCTCTTCTTAGAGCATAGAATGCTGGATTTTTAGTCAAAACAAAGTCGTGCAGAAAAAAATGTTCGCTATCTTGAGTTCTCCAAACAAGTGTCATTGGTATGCGTTATGATCTCGTAAATAGCAGGGGTGATATCACGAACAAAGGCTAGCTACAATGAAAGAGCTTAACATTCCCTCGAAAAATTTTATTGGAAATCAAACTTTCTTGGTTTAGGAATGAGAGTTTACGTGGAATAAGGTCCGCCAAAACAAGTCGTGTTTTCGGAACACGACTTGAAAGACGAATACAATACTCTTGGTGAGAAGACTTAAATCTCTGTGCCCAGGAATAGTGTGAACCGAGCGAGACCAAGCGTCTGCTATGTTTACACGGAACCGGTCCCAAATGGATCTAAAAATCGTGACGGATAGGGGTTTCGTTCACACGGAATCTGCTAACCCTACCGTCGATCCGTTCCCAATCAGGTCCGATTTCTGGACCTCCAACTTTGGAACTGTTTCGGTCCCAAATGGATCTGTCATCGTGTAAGCGCAATTCGAGCTTGGGTACTAGTTAAATTTATCGGTCACCCGTCTACACATGTTTAACTGCTAAAAAAATAGCTGCTTTGCTCACTTCGATCGGTTACATGTGGCGTGATGTTCATAAACGAAACGGTCCCGTCTGAACAAAAGTGGTCCGTCCCTGGATCGGGTGAGATCCATTTGGAACCGGTCCCGTGTGAACTAACTGACTTTAACTGTAGGAATAAGAATTAATTAGAAAAGTCCTTCAAAGATGAAAATATTTTCGTAAGCCTTTGAGTTTTCTGTACATTTCATTTTACTATTTGTTTATGCTAATTTCGAGGCTGTATCTTTTGTAATATATGTACAAAGAAATCAATATGAAACGAGTTTCAAGTGGAAGAACAGATGGCTGGAGAACTTCGTGAGAAGACGAGCTAAAATTTTCTAGTCATCTGAAAAGGAGCAAGGAATTAGGAAACACTGCCCTGGAAGGAAGGATAGACGGGAAAAGAAAAGAGGAAGACCAAGAAGGCAATGGGAAGATATTTAATTTAATTTAGAGTTTATTTGATTTGCAGTCTTCCCAATTAGTAGAGCACTCGTGTTCAGCTAGAACGATTTGAGACTTAAATAAAGTTATTATTATTATGTCCTTTCTTTATAGACACAGGCAGAATATTCGGCCTGGTCTATAGTCCTTGGGAGCGGACTACACAAGTCACCACGGGTCCCAGGTCTCTCTTTTCCCTCTTCTTACAGGGACAGTACTTTTCTTAGGCACTGTTTACACGGACGCGGTTTCATTTGTAACCGCATCGGTTTCGATGCGGTTACACCTTTCGTTTACACGGAGCCGGCCGAGTTCGTTATCAAAACCGGGTCGTTTTGAAAACGCTTTCAAAAGTGGAGCGTTTTCAAAACGATACGGTTTCGAGGTCGTGTAAACGGCGAAACCGCATCGATTTGAAAACGGTCTGGCTCGAAATTGGCTGGCTCGCGAAGTAAATATGGTAAATCTCGCACGGAGTGCAGCGCTTTGCTGCATAATCACAACTTTGATCTGTGGTTTAACTTCGCTTTTGCTGCTTTCGTGTATTTTACTATAAACCGAGAGCCATACCGCAATAACAGGCAGAGATGTCTTGAAATGTTGACTTTTTCGTCGATACGGTCCTGCAGAGTAACGAAGAGAAAAGCCAAACGACGATTCTGGATTCGGCCTCATGTCTGGTCAAATCTAGATCCAATTGACGAAGCACAAAGGCCTGAGAAAGAGATCGCCTTGACATAAACGGTTGGATAGGTTCCGTGTAAACTCTTTGAAACCGTGTCGTTTTCGATGCGGTTTCCAGATTATGAAACCGTTTCGATTGGAAACTTCGTCCGTGTAAACGTAGCCTTAGGGGCCGACCATTTAACTTTTGAGGGGGGGGGGGGGGGGATGGGTGATTTCTGGTCAGCAAGTTTTTTTTTTCGAGCAACCTGGTGGGCAGGATATTTTTTTCCCTCCTAAATGCTCTGCAGGATATTTTTTTTTTCTCTCCTCATTTCTCTGCAGGATTTTTTTTTCCTCAAAAAGGTATCGTGTTTACATTTACAGAATGTATTTACATTTAGATTGTGGTTATTGCAGTAATAGTTCTATTATGGAGCTGCAAAGCATTAAAATGTTGTAAGCTATACAAAATCATTCTTGTATAGCTACCTGCTATGTTTTCGGAATGTCATTCTTTAGAATCATTTAATATTACCTATAACAATATTCTCATGTTATAAAGTGATGCTCCAGAGGTAGATTTGAAAATGTTTAGCTTCCTAATTAAAAAAAATAGCAAAAAGCAGTTCAGAAATGCTCGTAGCATCGTAATTACTGCTAGAATCATTACTTACAATTTAAAAGTGGACTGAAATCTCCAAAACAAATGTTTTATATATTGTCTTATATTATATGACATGGCAAAAACCTTATCAAGTTCAATAAAGTAATGACATGAAACTGCTTCAGTTGAAAATATTAAAAGTGAACAAATTATTTTTCTTTGTCTAATAAAACTTGATTCTTCAAATAGAAAAATTTACCTCCATTACTGCTTGTGATAAGCTAACGAGTTTGGATACAGTGCGTGCCAGCAAGCCAGAAATCGCTGATCCCGATAACCACAAGCTACCTAAGGAACTGTAGGCTAACTGCAGTGCTAACTAGGCTAGCAAATTTGTAATTTAGGCTAACCGTAATGGCTTGCATGACTCCTATGACTTGGAGCCATGTGAACCGAGCAGGCGAGAAATCCCTTATCCCATTATAAGGGCAATTCGCAAGCTACCTAAGCTAACTGTAGGCCAACCAGTGTGACATTTAGGATAACCAGAGTGTTATTTAGGCCAATCAATGTGCTATTTTAATAGGCTAACCAGAGTGGCTCACTGGCTTGCAGATTATCCGGAATGGTTGCAGTTTTGCCGAGAATTGTAAAGCCCCCCAGGAATGATGAAATAGCTTTGCAACATTTTTTTTCTTGCTTGCAGCAGTGCAAGAATTTTTTTTCTATTTCATTTGTGCTGCATGCAATTTTTTTCTTCCACCAAGCGCTTGCAGGAAATTTTTTTTCAAAATCACCCACCCCCCCCCCCCCCCTCAAGAGTTAAATGGTCGGCCCCTTAGTATCTTTGCTGTCCCCAGCAATGCTGTTTTCTGGATCACTTCCAAACTCACTGTCACGCCAATTTGCTTCATGTACTTTTTAAAGTTCACTGATACAGCTCCAAGGGCCCCAATAACAACAGGTACTACAATATGTCAGACTTCTGCAAGTTCATCTTTCAATAGTTTTTACTTCTCTAACTTCTCATGATCAAGTTCCTTATCTTTCACCCTGTCGTCGCCTGGGATGGCAACATCAGTTATGACAACCTCTCTCCTTCTTATCTTTATTGAATCTCCTTGAATCCGTTATTATTACTAGCAGTAATCACCGATTATAGAGTGCGTTCAATTTTAGAGGGACTTACTGTATGCTTTGCCGTGGAACTTTGAGGCTGGGTAAGTATTATATTGAATAGTCCTTTCGAGGATGATGTTATTTAAATGTTCGTTCGGGCTCACCAGGAGCTTGTTCGCAGGCTACTTTGAGGTTAACATTTATCGAAATCTGACGGAATTGTTTATATACCACTGCGGCGTGTTCTGTGTTGTCAGTCCAGCGCTGGATGTTAAACGCGCTCAGCTACAACGTCTGCAGGAATCAAAGAAAATTCCAACTAACATTAAATAACATCATACTCGACAGGACTAGTCAATATAATACTTACCCAGTCTCAAAGTTCCACGGCAAAGCATACAGTAAATCCTTGACTAAATCCAACGCTGCTGAGGTATCGAGAGCACATGGAAAGAAAGTCCAAAGTTCACATAGCCTGCTCACATGTTCACATGTTTGTCACATCTCACATCACATGTCTCATGAGCACATGTTTGTCACATCACATGTCTCACGTGCACATAGCTTAATTGCGTTACCAGTTTACTGGCCGTGACATACCCCTGCAAAAATCAAGAGGGGCGGCCATTTTGGTGTCCTTACAGGAGTGTGGATTTTCCAGAATATAACCCTACACAGGCATACCAACTCCTGAAAGTCACAGGCCAAAATTAGGCTTGCGTTCCACTTCGTTGAACACAATTATTATTATTATTATTATTATTATTATTATTATTATTATTATTATTATTATTAGTATCTCTTTTATCATTGGCATTGTTACTTTCCTTTTGAATTTAATAGCATTCTTGGATATTGAATTTTTGGCCTTAGATCTTGGCCTTAGATATTCAAGCACCTGCTTTGAATATTGCCCTTCTTCGTGCTTCTTTGTGCTTTGTGCTTCTATTACTATGTTTCCAGTTGAGGCCAGTTTACCTTTCTTGAAACTGGCTTTGGCACATTTCTCAAGTCGAAATTCCATACCAATATCATTACTGAATTGTTTCACTATTCTCAGTTCTCCAACTTGTTCTTGCTCGTTAATACGTTCTTGCCATACAATTTTAGATATTATTATTATTATTATTATTATTATTATTAGAATTAGATGACTAAATGAAAATACACAAGATTCCCTGCGACTCTGAGTTTCGTGCGTATGGAATTATCAGGCAGATTTAATGAAAAACAAATTTATCAGTTGGCTATATATACATGTTTACGATAAGTAGAACAATAGGGTTCTAATTACAATGTGTGAGAGGGGCGGGACTATTTAATACAGAAATAGGGGGGTGTGATATGAAACTGTCTGAACTAAAACACTAAAGGTAGAGGAGCGCAATACAATAGCTATTGTATAGGACGAGCGTCTACTGTTCTTAAGATAAAACTTGTTCTCATGTCGGCATTTGGATACAAGCTCGGATCGTTTGCTCAGCAGATTGTTGTTGCTGCGTTTAATGATATGAAGCTTTTCTGCAAAGCATAAATCACATCTTTTGCTTGAATTGTGGTAGGGGCGGGCTCTTGCTATGATAGACCATTTAGTTGTAAAGCTGGTGTTGCTGTCTTTGAGTTGCCAGATGTATTTTGATAGTTCAGTGCTATTAGAAAGTTTCCTGTGGGTGAATGTTGACTTGTGTTGAGTGTATCTTTGTTTAAAAGTTCCTTCTGTCAGTCCGATGTAGTTCTTGGTAGTGGTTTGGTTAGCCGTGTTGTAGATGTTATTTGTGCATTGTAGATCAGGTTGGTGGTTAAGCATTATTGTCGAGAGGGCAATTTTGTTGGGATCTGCAGTTACATAGTTTGTCGCTGTTGTCGATGATGTCGTTGTTTGATAAGATCTTCTTGTTATGCTTGCTTATTATGGTTCCCATATTCTCCATACAGCTGTAGCTTACTTTAATGTTGTTCTTGTTGAAAAGGATGTGGTACTTGTGTTTTTGAGGGAAGTGTTTAGATACGAGCTTTAGGAAAGTTTTGCCGATGTTAGTTTTCACGCTGCTGTTAAAAGGAGGATTATACCAGATAACGTTACGCTTGCGGTTTCTACTTGGTCGATCATTTTGTCTGTGTTTGTTGTAGCCACTGTGCTGTGTATCCACTGGATTTGAGGGCGTCGTCATAGGTAGTCTTGGCTTTATTGAATTCGTCTTCATTGCAGGAAATGTGTGAGATTCTACGGTTGATGGAGTCGGGTAGTTGCTTGGTGATGTTGGGAGGGTGGTTGGATTCAACGTTGATATTATAGAGGGTGCTCGTTAGGCTTTCTGTAGGGGTAGTACGTTCCGTTGTTGAGATTGAATGTGACATCAAGGAAGTTGACGATCTTGAGGTTAGTTTGAATTGTGGTGTTCAGTCCGTGGGTTTTGAAATGCCTCGTGATGTCCTTTCTTATTCTGTCTGCCTGTTGTCCCGTGATGGTTTTGAATACTGCCAGTCCGTCGTCTCTGTAAAGTCCGATGTTTTCTTTTCCGTAAGTGTTACCTAAGCCATTTAGGATGAACAGGCCAACAAGTTCACAAACCTCCGCGCCGTCGTAACTGTCCATTGTCACGTCAAGAGAGCTGTTGTTTTTCTTAATCCACGCATTGCCGTTGTTGAAGAGTAGCGATTTTCTTGAGTTCATAACAATGTCAATGTCGGGGTCCGGTATGTTGGTGTACTGCTATCCACGATGGAAAGGACACGATTCAACTATTCAATGAAGAACACCAAGAAACTCATACTTAAAGAAGCTCATTGAGAAAACCGAAAACGTGATTAAGCGAATGCGATGGAAAGCCTTCTTCTCCGCTGAAAGAAACAAAGAAAAGGACGTAAACTGCAACGACGACACCAACGAAACCAACAAGTACGGATTCAAATCAAGAAAATGCCCGCCCCATAACGAAGACCTCAGCAACTTCGAATCCGACTTGTACGACATGATCAAGAACATCGAATTCAGAAACCAACACAGCAAATTTCAAGACCAACTCCAGCAAGACATCAGAAAAATCAACAGTTCTACTAAAGCCTTCATCCCTGCTGACAAAACAACTAATTTCTACGAAGTTGACAAGCCTACGCACGACAAACTTCTGATGGACAATCTAACATCTACCTACAAAAAAGCCAACACTAACACAATTCGCAGCATTAACAATGAAGCTAAAAACATCGCAGTTGACCTCCTCATCGACGACAGAGTTGAATGCATGGCGGAACGACAAGCTTTCATCACCTTAAAAGATCACAAAGACAACTTCGTAAACAAGCCCACGTGCCGCCTAGTTAACCCAGCCAAGAGCGAGATAGGACGCATTAGCAAACAGATACTTGAGAACATTAACACCACTGTCAGACAAAAAACCGGACTCAGCCAATGGAAAAACTCAGCCTCTGTCATCACCTGGTATTCAAACAGCCCGAACAAGAATCAACATACTCCTCCTTACTAAATGATTGTATGATTTACTAAGAACGAAAACTGTACGGATATATAATGACTTACCGTCAAAACAATTCTAGTATGTATGACAGCGAGGGGAGGTGTTCGGTTGGTTCCCACGTATTTTCAACAGTGGAATATTTCTGCCCTTGAATGAAGTACATCACCTTGCCCCCTTGAATCCGTTTTGCGACTATACGCTCTTCTTCGTAAACACCCAAGACAGTGGGCTTTGCTTTCGGTCGGTATCTCGATCTCCACAGGATCTAAAGTTATGATCGTAAAAATCATTCAATAATGACGCGTAAAAAGCCTGGCAGATGTCTCGCACTACGCTTCAAAAATGTTGTCTTCAAGCAGTTTAGCAACTAATTGGGCTTAAGTAAGACTGGACCTTATACAGTATATATTTCTGTTTTCTCAAAATGCATCGAAATATTCATAATTATGTTAATGTAAAGTAATGTTCCCTCAGGGGTAAGCTTGATCAGCGTTGCTGTTTGCTTTTTTCAGTTCTAGGTTCGAACCTGCCTTATTTGTTTTAGGAAACTTTTACCTTAATAAATTGTCCCGCAAGACGAAACAACAATCTTTTTTAAACTCGGTGAATACTATCGACGTCTGGACCGCTTAAGTAGGGCAAATAAATGAGTGCCAGTGTAACTAAGCGAGCCAATCCAGTCAACTAAGAACTGAGTAAAGGATTTCAATTGAGCCAGCTCTCAGCAGAGTAAATGCGTGCGAATGTGAAGTACAAACAAGTGAACAGCATGCTTGTTCGCTGCAAAACACTTCGCTTGCCTAAAATAGAAGAGGGAGAGTGTGAACTACCAAGGAATGACCCTCGCGTTGCGCGACTCTCTCCGAGCAAGGTAAAAGAGCAAGAACAGAATAAGACTGAGTAAAGTGCGCGCTTGATCTACGCAAACTACTGGAGAAACGAGAAAAACACGACTCTATCATGTAAAATACAAAACAAATCAATATAATTTCTCAGCAAAACACGGCCCGCCTTTGATTGAAGCGGTATTGTTAGCTTTATCGCATCATGGGAATTACTTCACACATATAAACGTTTGATTGACAGCAGCTAAAATCGCCTAAGATACTCGAATACTCTCAATGCTAAATCTTTTGACCAATCATGGCTGACTGGTTCTCAGTATGCAAATTATTGACTCCCGTTGAAAAACCAGGCACAGCAAGTTCGTGTCGCAAAAGACAATAGCATTGTGGGCGATGTAAAGGAAACTGAGTCCAAGAAATGCTATGGACAACACGAGATTGCGGTCAGATTGTTCTTTCTCACTTCACAGCACGATACAATACAATGATTTATTATTTTAGCCCAAAATGATTTTCAGAACCGGCTAATTTACAACATTAACTGACAATTTACCAATTACAATTCTCATTACGACTAATTACAGTCCTAGTCAAAATTAATTGAAACTACTCAAACCTAATTGAAATCACAAAGAGGCACTGCAATGATGAAGTAAAAACGCTTGTAGACTAACAATATTATGGTAAAGTCGGCAAAAGCATTGCCGCCTGGTAGAAATACTATGAGTGTTGAATTTCGTAATAATTTTTCTAGCAAGGTAGCACGGAACTAGACCATTAAGGCATTTATACAGCGTGATCACTAAAGAGCAAAATTACTAAACGCTGAGACAGAAGGCATGTTTGGTAATTGCGAGGGCATGTTGCTTAGCCATCGTAATTCAGTTGAAATTAACTTTGCTTTTTTGGCCAGGACTTTTCAGTGACTTTGGCTGAGAATAACTCTGTTAAATCTGATTGAAATTTGTATTTTCACTAACCAGGCTCTCCATAAATGAGTAAACCGCATGCACGATTCCCTAATTAATTTTGCTCTTTTAGTCATAAACAACAAATCGCGTGTTTCCTCGTAACATTAAGGATTAATCATCGCTTCTGTTTTGAAAAGTTGCTGAAATCCGGCCCTTGTCGCTGTGTTACTCGAGCAACTTCTGACAACACCCGTGATGTTTATAGCCTAATCATGTCTGACTCGGCCTCATGCAATTCTCCTGTACTAATAAGATCCTGAGGTACAGTACTCGTTCTTTCCGCATCCATTTTTTCGTCCTTACCAATCGGCAAAATGATTTTGTGCTCAGAAGTGAGCGAATTTTTCATCCTTGCAAGCAAAAACAAATGTTGATCTTGTATTTAATTCACTCCTTCGTTACATCAACGAATAGTGATAACTACTGTAGCAGAACACCAACCTCTTACGTAATTCCCTCAAACTTTTCCCGTTTATCTTCAACTCCTTTTCAATTTCCTTACAAATTGCCCCCCTCCGCCTGCCTTTCAAGGATGCTACAAAATCATTTTCAAAACTCTTTTTGTGCCATTCTTGCCTTTCAATCTGCTCAACGGCATACTTGGCGCCTACACCGAGAAGATAATCTATGCTGGTGATTTCGCGCTCTTGATCGCCAATAACATTGACTTGCACGGTCCCATAAAAATTCCCAGGTGCAGCGTTTCGCTTGGCAAACAACTGCTGCAAGGCGGTGGTGTTGTTTTCGAGGCTATAGCTTTCCTGCTGCTTGCAAGCTGTTTGTGAACCAACTGAGGAGTGTGGACCACGAGTAACCGGTTGATGGTTGGCTGACTCTCGGTGGAGAACGGTTATTAAGTACATTTCCCAATCAACGGGCTTTTCATCCTTGCCATCCTTAAATGGTTTTAAATATTTTTTTCCTTTCTCAATCCCACTCATGTTGATAATTCACCTGTCAAAGAATACTGCAGGACGAAAGAAGGTAAGCTAGTCAAAATTCCGGCTTTCCGTAACTCGTGCTTGTGATACACTTCCACGTGCCGCGTGCCACGTGCCGCGTGCCACGTGCCGCGTGCCGCGTGCCACGTGATCTGGCCTGTGTGGGAAACGTTCTTGTCGGCTTTCTTTTGTCGTTTATTGACCACAGTCAGGAGACCAATTTTTACTCTCCTTCCAGTTCTCGCACGGCCGGAAAACAAAAACCGAAATACAGAAGAAAACTCGACGGAAATGGAAACGGAGGAAGACATCACCTGATCTGGTCAGACCAGTAACTGGCAATCGTAAAACGGAGCATGACCATCAATGATAGCGCGATCTCGTTTGACAACGAACTAGTTTGGTGTTATTTGTGGTTCACTTCAAACAATTAAAGCTATAAACATCATTTAAACAGAGTACAGTGAAAAAGATAGCGTGAATACCTCAACATTGTTCGAATAATAAACAGACAGATTACCAGCAACGCCGATGACTCAGTAACGGAATTAGACCGCAAGTCAAGACCACCCCATGCACTTTTCGTTAGTTCCATATTTTTTGTGGACTGCGGCAAAATTTGTTTAATAACCTAAACTTAAAGGCAAAATTGAAAAGCACACCTCATTTTCACGTGCTATTCCAACCACCCTGACACTTCTTGGGCAAAAATGTATCATCCATCATTCCATGACGACCGCCATCTTTCGCACACTTGAAGAACAAGGCCTTTTCACCAATTCCCAATAGAAAATGGGTCCATAAGGCGAACAATACCGAATAAAAGACCAACAACGCGAGCGGGATACGAGTTGAATGGTTCTCCGTTTGACTGAAAATCTGAGACAGAACCAACGCGTGCCGATATTTCCCGCCAATTTTCCGCAGAAGGAGGCCAGACCAAAAGGTCAAACCGGTATGAAACGTGATTATTGTCACGCACATCTGTTTACAGTGTATCTACGTCAGTAAATCACTTAAAAATTATTCAAAACTTGCTGGTCTCGCGTGCCCAAAGATCTAATGGACATGTTTCGGGGTTTAAGTACTGTTAAGGATTTAAAGACTAAATTTTCGTGGAAATCCCGGTGAATTTTCCGACTGCCGGGCATTTAGCCAAACCATTGAACTCTGTCTAAACGATTATAAATCAGTATAGCGATGTTTCTGTTTACAAACTGATTGACGTCAAATTTCTTTTGATATTCAAATTTGCCAGCCACCGAACAATAGCATGTTTCAACAGTCAATAAACCTCTTGCTCTCATACAAGTCGTGTTGGACGCTCATTTATCTGATTTATTCATTTTCTGTTTTATGTAATAACAATATTTTGTCTCTCATTTAAATAATCCGAAAATTTCAAATATTTTTGGGAGCAATCACAAAAAACCTTACATTGCGTAATATGAAGATGTCGTAACACTCTCTATTTTTTATAAGAACGTCTAATTTTGGAGCTAAGGCTCGGACGTTCTTATTTTTTCTACGATTTGAGCCTGAAAACGTTCTTAAGGTGTTCTTAAGTTACATGGTGTAAACACGATGTCGCGGTGCCAACCAACTGCTGGTAAATTTAGCTTTACAAAAAGCATTGAACATAGAGGTTCACAACGCGATCAGGGTTTGCAGTGAAATGACGCAGAAAAGTTCATGAGTATATAGTATACTACTCATAAAAAAAAAAAAGTAAATGAACAAAATAAAGATGTTCCGTAACCGACCTTCAGCCTGGGTTATGTTCTAAGCATGTTATTAAAATTTGGGTTAATCTTAGCTTCAACGTTCTTTTATAAAAGGTTCTCATATAAACAAAAGCAGATTGTATCAGGAAAAAAAAAGTCTGACCGCACTTGTACCGTTTCGGAAAATTTGGCTCTAACGAGTTTATCTTATAGTGAAAGCCCTTAGTCTGCATTTATCGGCAGTTCTGTGAATTTTAGCTTAGTAGTGGTTGTTGCGCTATTAAATGCCACCTCAGCATGACAGTTTCCCTCAGGTTGGCATAAAATCATCGTATATTCTCTTCAAATGGTTTTTTAAGAAGACTTTGTTCGGAGATGTATAAGCGCCACCCCTTGGGTAAAACGTTTTTTGCCTCCTGGGAGGCGGAGGTTATAAAGAACGGGTACATTGTACTGAAATATTTCAGCACGCTTGAAAAGGAAGTCTGACATCAAGAACCGTGTCAGATTTGAATCTTTTACCTTCGTAAACCTTGGTGTCCAAGTTTTATAGATGATATTCAGCCGTCAATTTGATAGCGGCATGGTATCTGTGTGCCGGTTTAATGAACTGTGCTATAACAGAGAGAAATGATATTCTCTATAAGACGTTTCCAAACAAGCGCTTTGTTTGCTTTTATTCTCATCCCGTATATTTTCAATCAGTCTCGTATGGAAATAGTGGCAAAAGGTTTACAGCCATTTTAGCGCCACACCTCTTCACAAAAGGTATATTTTATATTACAAACTAGTAAAAACCCACTTGAAGAGTAGTAAATGCTTTGTAAAAACTGCACTGGAATATTTGATGCCACTGGATGCCACTGCTAGTGATAACTTCTAGGAAGTTAAAAGGCAAAGAGAATTGTTAAAGAAAACAGTGGAACACACCGACGATACGTCTGGATGCCACTGTTAACCTTGTGAAGTATCTATGAAATAATTCATATTTGTACTGCGGTTGTAGATGCAAGTGAAGAGTGATCATCGCAGTAAATTTTCCAATTTAAGCAACTGGAAAGAAGAAGCCTGAAAAAATCAGGGCTTCAACGGGATTCGAAGCCGTGACCTCCGCGATACCGGTGCGATACTCTTTCCTGTTAACCTTAATGATAAGTTCTAAGATGTTAAGATTCAAAGCCGAGAGTTAACAGTGGCCGGCACACTCAGACGATACGTCTGGATGCCACTATTAACCTTAGTGATAAGTTGTAAGAAGCTAACAGGAAAAGAGAATTGTTAAAGGAAACAGTGGCACACTACGTCTGGATGCCACTGTTAACCTTAGTGATAAGTTCCTTAGAAGTTAAATGACAAAGAGAATCGTTAAAGGCAACAGTGGCACACTCCGACGATACGTCTGAATGCCACTGTTAACCTTGGTGATACCCAACGGGCCCGTCGGCAGGTTTTTTCCTGGGAGGGCACGATTTGTACGTGGAAAAGGACAAACGGAAGCGCCGTAGGCGCTAGCCTCTAGGAGTGGGGGGGGGGCTTATGTTTTCTGAAACTGCATTTCGTGCGTTTTGAGGGCAGTATGACGTCGAAACAGGCAGCTAGAGGCAAACCTGAAAACATGAATATTACTCAAAATTTTCAACTTTAAAATGTTTTTTTTTTGGCAAAGAAGTAGAATAATAATAATAATAATAATAATGATGTTGGGAATAATGTCTGAATTTAAAAAGAACAATAATAGAAACAAAGTTGCAAATTCGTATTATTCCGAATTAATTGTGACACATTCTCTTGTGTGACATTATTCCCTAAAGTAGATCGCGATCAACAGCAAACCAAGTGGCCCTAGGTTTGCTGTTGATCATCACGATCTTTTAAGAGTGTCCCAAGCTCAAGGCTCCTTGGGCGCTTCTTAGCAAACACATCCACTACTTCTTCCAGATCAATGTCTGTTAGACAGTGGATGTGCATAAGGGCCAGTGAGGAGAGCCTCTCTTGTGTCATGATGGCTCTGCTGGTCAACTAAAAAGTGGACCTCCGCACCCTGTAGGGAAGGGTGGTAGGGGGGGGGGGTGCGGGCGCACCCATTGCATGCCCCCTCTCTACGGGCCTACCCGATGAGTTCCAATGAAAAGGGATTATTCAATGCAATAGTGTCACACTATACAAAATTGATTAATTATTGGATATTCCAGCATTTGTCACCGGTCTTCGATGGCCTTATCGTTCACACTCGGTACATCTCGTGGTTGTTGTGTCAATTAAATGAAGGACCAATTGAGATATTTAAGCAGCATTGGGGTATCATCTCTTAGTCTTAGCGATTTAAAGGATAGAGAAAGCGGCCTTTCCAGTTGTATTACAGGTAGCCCAAGCTCTAAGGTCTGTGTTGACCCTTGTAATGTAAACACCAGGCTGAGCCTAATGGTGAAATTATAAGGCTTTGTATGGGGGAGGGGGGGGGGGTATCAGATTTAAAGGGAAAATTAGCAACGATTTTCATTAAAAAACGTCCCACCTTAGCTCCTTTGTGGTACTCTTTGTGTACTGTGTGGTTCTTGTTGGGCCGATTTGAAGAGATTTGGTGGAGTTTCAGTTCCAACGGTTTCTCTCTCTATATAAGGCGCGTTTACACTACAGAAAAAATGGGTCCGGACCCCGTCAAATATGTAGTACGGACCCATAATTCTTGTAAAGAAACACTGGAGTTTCTGCGGGGCCATAGGCGCCTATGGCCCTTCGGAAACTCCAGTATTTCTTTACAAGAATTATGAGTCCGTACTACTTTTTTGATGGGGTCCGGACCCATTTTTCCTGTAGTGTAAACGTGCCTTATATATATTTCCATTGATAAAAAATTGCTGTCAGGCAAACACGACTCCCGTTTCTCCGGATTTTACACTTCTGAACTTTACGCTTTAGAATTTTGCTGTAAATATTATGTCTTTCAAAGATTCCCCACTTCTACATGAGATGTGGGATGGTTCTTTGTATCTTTTCTTCAGACTAGGTATTGGCGGGCTATATTGTGTGACGATGGGCAAAGAGCCGACTCTTAAAGGAAACACGTTTTATGACTACGACTCGTTCGTGATTGACTACCACGTATAGTTCAATAGCTTTACCTAAGATTATTAAATACTGTATTTACTGAACTATCTCAAAATGCACAGCACTTTAAAGGGGTCTTTAACTAGATTATAAAAGTATTTTTTAACTATTTTATTTTAAGAACAAGTTATTTACAAAACACTCTAATTAAAAAATAACAATAGGATACAACACAAAAGAGGGAAGTAAAAGGAAGACAAATAGTAAGAATAAATCATACAAACAGGATACATGCACAGTTACAGTAAATAAGAACTAAGCCGGATGGAAACGAGTTACATATCACGAGGAAATGTCCCAATAGTGTTAATTAAGATAAGATAAGATAAGATGAGGAGCATCTCGTTACATTTAACATAAAGCTTCTACCTTGTACCTACTAGCTATTTCATAAAAGTATGCTTCCTTAGGGGTGACGAAGGGTACCTCGAAAATCTTGGGTCTCGTTAGCTTTCCATCTCGAAATCCCGACAGGCTTTGCGAACAGTCTCGAAGTCTCGTTTAAAGTGAATTTAATTTCGGTCTCTAAGTATCGCATGTTTGGTCTCGGTCTCGGATTTCGGATTTTCAAACAAGGGTCTCGGCGTCTCGGTGAGTCTCGGATTTTACTATACCATATCGCCACCCCTTTCTTTCACTAACCGCCAATTACCGAAAAGTCAACTGCAAACAACAAAGTTAACTACCAAAAATATATATCCCGCCACGAGATCATATTAGCCACATATAAATACAATGTTTGTTGCTACATATATATATAAAAAAAGTTAAAAATCGTTATGTGCCCAGGTGTATTGTTAGTAAAATTAGTCTACTGTTATCCTCAATAAGTTTTTTTGTAAGGTGCGATCGCGAGAAGTTGTTGGCAACAGTGCAGTGGTGGCTGTCATAAGTTAGCAAACTATCAATTAAACTTAAACTAATTCTGAAGGAAGAAAATTCCCGAAATACGACTAGACATACAACTGCCGAATAGCAATACTGAACTCCGTTAGAGGCACTACGCTGTCAGAAATACTAGAAATTCCTTAGCTGTAGGGGTAGTCTAAGCAAGAGGATGGGGATGGAGCTTTTTTAGTTTTTTCCTCCGGTTACTCCCTCTGTACTCAGCAAGTCAAGGTCATCCCGTTTTGATCTACTTTCTAAGAACTCTCCCATAGGATGTTACCCAGAGCCCCTATAAACTCACAAACAAACAAAAAAAGTTTAACCTGTTCTGGTTATAAAGCAGTATAAGTAAAACATAACAAAGCGTGACGGTGATGACTACCTAAAAGAGGCACCAGTGGGTTGTCATTATCATCATCATCATCGTCATCATCATCATCTATTAAGAGTCTCCCTAATTTGTCTCAATTTCCATCCCACTCTGGATGTACTCCGTACACAAGAGGGCAGGGGTGTCCTCTAGTGAAGATGGTGACGATGACGATCATTATTGCAGCATGTGGACAATTCCAGATATGTACACGTTGGCCGTAGACCACGTTGGCCGTTGACAAGCAAGGGATGTAAAGCTTCTTATGGCTTTTCCATGGTGTCAGTTAAATTCACTTCTCGGCTCGCACTTGAGAAATCTCTTCAAATAAGGATTGCTAACCGACTTGTACCGTACCCATCCTGAATTTGGAGGATCTTGATGGTAGTAGACATGCGTGCAGTTTTGATTGATAGCAAATATTATAGCACCACATACTTGTTTGTTGTTAGTTATGCCTTTGACTGAAGCCGACAACTTGACTGATCCACCATGAGCACAGCGATCCACATTTAAGTAATAATGGTGCTTTCCAGGTACCACTATGGGAGTAACAAAGTATTAGCTTAGGCAACGTAAACAAGGATCGTTTGCTCAGTTGACTCGAGTTATAACCCGAGATTTTCGAGCAATGTACACATATTCTTCTTTATTTGTTTTCAATCTCTATTCGTGTGTAATTAAGTACGTGAAAAAAAAAATGTTTTACCAAGTCTTCCTTTTTTGCCCTCAACACGTTTAACATTTATAGAACAGATGTTCGAAAATCTTCCAGTACGATTTACTACAACATTTCTAGTTCTAAGATCCACCACTGAGTCATAATGAAATTCAGGCTTCAGGAAAGTGCTGTTATGGCATTGAAAGTTAGTGTCTCGAAATTTTAGATCTCAAGTGAAAATGGCCAATTCAGGGTGGTAAAGTGGGGTCCCAATCACGAGTCCATTTCCCTCAAATTACGATTCACGCATGTATTTTATAACATTTCGAAAATCACGTATTTTAAGTTGACAGCAGAACAAGGTCATTGCGACGGAATTACTGGACTTAAGTCTTAAATTTCTCAGAAGTAAGTCACGTTTCTCTCTGATTCCGAAAAAACGAAACCAAAACTCGAAGCATTTCGACGGTCTCCCAGCGGTCTTCGCTGTTCGCTGCAATTGCAGGAAACACTCACAAAGACAGATCGAACTTGCGGCGAGTTTTGAAATATGTGCAGAGTTAACGATTAGCCAATTGTGACATTTTTAATGTAAAACACCGTAAAAATGATTAATCACTGACTCTATTGACAAGTAACAGGAGTCTGTTAAAGGATAATAACGTTTGCAGTACGTGAATTGATATTTAAGCCACTATTAGATTCTCAATTTTCGACTACAATTGAGCTCTTTTCAAGTGCCACGAGCTTTTTTTTCCCAGTTGTTTATCATTAAAAGGAGGGTAGTGTAATTAATTTCAAATAGCCGCATAAAGACCTTTTCCATATTTCTAATATTTGTGCTGATTGTAAGGCCACGTTATAAAGATGGTTGAAAGTACACCTGACAAGCCCTCGTAAACGAAACCTGAAGGGTGTAACTCACATGTGTTGTTCGGCAAGGTGTAATTCAAAGGCTGAACATCATCCAAACTTGGCGATAATTTATGTTTCAGATTGTCCCACGTAAATTCAACTCCATGAGCAACACAACGCTGTAATGACAAAAGAGCATAAAGACGCTAGTTAGCGCTAATAGTGAAGAGTCAAATTGGACGAGACCACAGTAAAGAGGACTCAAACACGCAACTTGTACAGCGTGGCAGCACTACAAACGTACAGTTTGCACCCAGACATCTCCTCATTCCTTAGGAGACTAGCCTGCGTGACAGACGCCTTTTTCGGCTCTTGTTTCAAAACAAGAGCCGAAAAAGGCGTCTGTCACGCAGGCTATTAGGAGACCGGCCTTCGCAAGTAAGTGAGTTGATAATTACCTTGATACTCAGCTGACAAGGCCGCAGCACGAAAGAGCAGGATAATTGTTTATTGGAGAAAAAATAGAAAAGGGACCTTGTAATCTCCCTGACACTCGAAATTGCGGATATATGTACAACAATTATCCTGCGAAATCGCGCGAAATACAGTCGAACCTGTATTGAGCGGTCGCCCTCGCGCAGTCGTTTCCCAGAGCTCGAGAAGGGTGTGCGTGGGATCCAAGAAATGACTCTCACGGAGGCTAGAAACGCGGAAGTACAGTTTTACTGTAAGTAGGCTGATTAAACAATCAATGTTTATTTGCCACACTGATCTCTTTTATAAGATGCTCTCAATAGCAATACAGTCGAACCTGTATTGAGCGGTCACCCTCGGGGAATGGCGAAGTGGCCGCTAAATACAAGGTGACAGCCAGGAGCCCATCACTAGGGGCGTACAACTCTCCTATATTCCTGTCAGTGGAACTCCAGCAGGAGCCCATTCTCTCGTGCGAAACTTTTCCTCGACCTTTCTTTTGTTCTAACATTTCTCTGTGAAGCTAAGAAACTTTAGAACATAAGAAAGGTGATGATGATGAGGTATCACGTGTACCGGAACTACCTTTTTTCACGGGAAAGATAGTCTAAAAATAAATCGGTCTGTAAAAATGCCGTGACATAGGCTTAGTATGGGAGTCGTACGCTCCTAGTGATGGGCTCCTGGTGACTGCTTAATACAGGTTGTCCAAGATACAGCAGAACAAGAAGGACACCAGTTTACGTATCATATTCATCACTAACAAGACCTGACAAAGTACAAACGTCATTTTTCACCGATTTAAATGATTTCTGAAAACAATCAAGGGATTTTATTACCTCGCGGGCTATTTAATCCTATTTGGTATCACATTTAAGTGATTTTCTTTTACAACGTGACAGTGTATTTTATTATTTTATTTTCTTTAATTCGATTTACCAACAAAGGCAGGTGATAACGACGGGTAGTACAACGAAATTCTTAAGCCCAATCGGACCACAGAGGCACTTGTCGCACAGTTCAGGGGGTTCGACAATTAAAATTAACGAAGTAGAATGCACACCTCTTACTAACCGAGTTCGAGGTCCGTACTCTAAGTTACGGACCGAGTTTTTTCCTGTTCACTTATGGCCCAAGTGCGAAACGCGCGGGCCATAAATCAACGGGGAAAAACGAGGATCCGAGGATCCGAGAAAACGAGGCGTATAGAAAGGAAAACTTTCAAATTTAGCGGACCGTACAGTAGAATAAAGCCCGCTAAATTGACCAATCACAGCGCGCGTATTAACTGAGAGATATAATAAAAATGGTTGTGGTTGAGAGTGTTTTGCATAGGAGGTTTTGGCGCTCACGCTGGAGTTGCTGACGGAATCTTCAGGGCTCACATTCGTTGAATCCTTCAGCCTAAAATTCTCTAAATTAATGTGAGATTCTTTCCGCTTAACAGAGGGTGACCGGTTAATAAGGTGCCGCTTAATACATGCAGGTTCGCCGACTGTATGACCCGTTACAGAGTTTATTGCAGAAAAGTTGGAAAAGCCACCATTTTTCTCCACGAAATTACCGATATTGCATGATATCTGTTGAGTGCCATCACGACAAATATAAAGAGCGCCATAACCATATCTGGACATGAGCACAGTGTGTTGAATAATGGTGCAGGACGTCTGTTGGGTACCTACGACGCATATTGAGTGTGCCATGATCATATCTGGACAGTGTTAAATGTTGAATATTTTCTCAGGATATTTGATGGGAGCGATAACACTTCTGTATTTAGACGTGTGTTTCATCGCCTTTTAAGTCACAAAAAATGTCGCGGTCATCCAACGGCGCCTTGGATGAACATCTTGTTGTGTTGCGTTATGATGTTTTTAAAAGGGAAGATCTTGCGATCATAAAGGTATCTTCAGGTACAGACGCATAAATCATCGTATTTTCATATGTTTTTTTAATTTTCGAAGAAAAAAAATACCTGTGTTATGTCGCCATAGGGAATAAATGCATAAGTCGCTTTGCCGTCCATTGATCCCTTTTTACACAGCATGTATCTGAAGAAGCTCCCTGGGTAGAGCACTTGGATCACGAAAAAAACGGCCACGCTAATCGCCAGAGTGAGGACACAAAGCGCTATGCACAAAACTGGAAGGGAAAAAATACCGTTTTACCTTCAAGAGCTGAAAATGCATGCGTATATGAATGATTGTATGAATAAACTGCTCAAAGCACGAACTAACAAGCAAGCAAGCCATTGGACGATAAAGTGACTGGAGGAATGAAGGGACGCATGAATGCATGCATGCAACAGTGCACGATTGCACCTCTACTTATGGTGACTGTACTGACGTTTCATTCAGACAATCAATCGTTGTTCGAGATCGGCAATGTTATACCGGTCGATGTGGAGTTCCTCAAAGGGGCGTTATGTTGTTTGTATGCCGTTTTGGTGGGCTGGCACAGAGTAATCACAAGACAACCGTGTGTTAGCCGTTACATTTTAAGGTTAGAATCATTTTCATTTTTTTAACATTTGAAATTAGGGCTACAGCGATGCGAACTCCTCATTTATCGACGTAGGACGAAAGAAAACAAACTGAAACGTGTCACTTACTTCTTCTGAATCTCTTTCTTTCTCGCCGCAGCTTCATAGAAAGAGCCATCTCAAAATGATCGTACATCTGTTCTATCTCTGATGTTATTTGTTTATCGCTTATCCCCAGCACTATACAGACAAAACACTGCACCATGTTGACGTCATCCAGCTTAGAGGCCTTCTTTTCCTCCATGGACATGCCTAGTAGCAGACTTGTCCTACCCATCACAACGCTAGGAGGGAGGTGGGATTCTGGGATAGCCGTGCCGGGATTTTCGAGGTCGACGGAGGCATAGATTCTTTCGCCGGCGCGGACAGTACCCATGCACTTAACTTTGATCACTCCGATTACGCAGACAACATCTGTGGCATCTGAGAGGTAAATCAAACAAGGTTTACTGAAGTGTTCTTTAGATGGGTAGGACGTTACAACGCCTGTATAGTTATCACAACACCCGTATCTACAACTGAGGTCAAACGTTGTAGCCGAAAGATTACTCATCTTTTAAAAACGGCAGTCTTTTTCTCTTTCTCTTTTCAACATTTGTTACGTCTTGTCTGAGATGAAGTTTTTTTCAGGTTAAGGCAAAAATTACCAAATTCTAATAGGCAATACACGCAGTAAAAAGAGATCCGAGGGTTGCGCATGATGGCGACAACCTATTCATAAAACAAGTTTCTAGTGAAACGCGCAAATTCGTGATGCGAAATGAAGCTAGTAAAGACACACCGTCTACTTTAACTGCTGGGTAACCGAATTAGAGACAGCCACAAAAGTGAACAGTATCCAGTCTCTCCACACAGTCTTACTACTTGTGCAGACTAAAAGGTCATGACAACAAAGAAATGACTACCAAGAAAGTAGGTGTTCATATCCAACTTCTAACATATGAAAAGTGCAGATAACTGTTAGGAGAGTATACATGTTAGAGATGCAATGTACAAACCATACCGTCTTCATCCATGGGAGGGGTGGCCTCTAGGTAGGCGGATCGGCTGATGACCCCCGCCATGAAAGCTTCCTTCCCGTTCTTGTTATTCAGAAGCTGCATGCTCGAGGAGCCGTCCTCATCCTTGAAGAAACCGACAACATCTCCTTCTTCATAATCATCATACACACTGGTATCTTTAAGTTTAAAGTGGTATCCAATGTCAGCTTTCTTATCACCTGCGCTGGACACCACAAATGACAGATGCTCAATGTGAGCACGTTTCGCTTCCAAGTGTTCGATCACACGAAGCTGTTGGAATTCAGCAGATCCTAAATGTGTGAGAGAAAGGGATCATTTCTCTTATCCGTTCTAAAACTGTACCGGTTACAACTGAGCTGTCTATACATAGGCCAATAAGTACAGGAACGAAATGTTGCGGATTGTTAAAGGGGCACTGTCACTGGTTGACATGCGCAGTCTTTCTCATTGTGGCGTAAGCCCCGAAAATTCCCTTGACGATAGAAATGGCAAAACAAAGACTAATAACACCGAAACTAACAATGACTGAATACACGCACCCCTTCCCACAATCCCGCAACACACCACCATGAATTACAATAACTAATGTTTATTAAAGTATATATAAAAAAAAAAAAACACTCGATATTAACAGCATTAACACTTAAGTAAACTAATTCTAAATATTCTATAACAATTAATACAATTAATTACTAAACTATTGCGATTCCTAACCTAAACTTTAAGTAATTTTAAACCTATACAATAATAACAAATTATATACAACAGTTCACAGTTCAGTTTCACTATCCGCGTCTCCTCCTAACCAACACCACACCACACCACACCAACCAATACCACAAACCTCTTCTTCCTCTTTGATTCCAACCTTGTCCCGCGTCTTTTACGTCCTTTTCTTTTTCTTTACAGCTGACGTTTTCTTCTTAGCACAAGGTCTTTGGACGATCCCAATTGCCACACAGCACGTTACTCTTCTCAATCCTTACGCCACCACTGACAAATGTGTTTCGTCAATTGCAAGTTATTTCTTGGCTGGCGCCTACCAATGGCTCTTGATAGTGAATAAAACTTTTCTCTTTCTGGCCACAGGCCCTTCACCTTGTCTCTCTTTTTCTTGCTTTACTCCCTCTACCGACAAAACTGCTACACACAACAACCCACTACAACTGTACAACTTACATTTATATATTTATGGAAATTTTTTCTACAATTAACACTTAAAACAAACGCTATAAAGAAAGTGACTGGAAAGAACACCTGTTACACGCTGAATTGTACAAATTTACATAATTCCTGAAACATACATCTAAACTACACAATACACTAAGAATGTTTAAATATTAAATAGTTAAATGTTACATGAGTTACGTAACAAAGTTACGTAACAATGAACGACAAAAATCCAAACAACACACTAAAACAAAAACTTAAACTAAACGCAAACAACTACTAAATAATTTCGTGACACCTCCCCCCTTAACAAGTCTATTTTTGGGGTGGGACGACGCAAAAATAGAAAGGAAAAGGAGAGAACTGATGATAAAGTTGGACGTACAACAAGCTCAAACTCTGCTTAGAGCATCCACATTACAGTGATTTCTGCCACTCTTGTGTTCTATAAGCATGTCGTACTCTTGGAGAGTAACGCTCCACCGCAACAACTTTCGGCTTTTATCGCGGACTTGGTCTAGCCAGACCAAAGGGTTGTGGTCAGTCTGCAATTTAAAGGTTCTGCCATATAGATAATACCTAAATAACTCCACAGCCCACACAATGCCTAAACATTCCTTCTCTGTCGTACTAAGTTTTTGTTCCCTGGGTTGCAACTTCCTACTAGCATAAGCTACTGGGTGCTCTTCTCCGTCCTTACCTTTCTGGCACAAAATAGCTCCTAGACCTCTGTTTGAAGCGTCAACTTGCAAAATAAATTCTTCATCCCAGTGGGGTGGTCGTAGGACTGGAGGTTTTTGAATAGCTTCTTTTAAATCAAGGAATGCTCGCTCGTGAACGTCAAGCCATTTCACCTTTGTGGAATTTTTTCCACTTGTCAAATCCGTTAGGGTAGCTGCTCTTTCAGAAAAATTTGGAATAAACTTACGATAGTAACCAACCAAGCCTAGAAAGGATCTTACTTCCTTCTTGGTTGCTGGCCTGGGGTACTCAATAATGGACTGGATAAGAGCTTTACGAGGTTCGATCTTATCTCCGCCAACACGATGCCCTACAAAATCTACAGTTTTCATAGCAATTTTGCATTTAGAGGGTCGTGCATTAAGATTGCATTCTCGGAGTCGATCTAGAACTTGGCGAAGTTCCAACAGGTGTTGTTCAAAGGTAGAAGGTGTGTCGACCTCAACGTCATCTATGTAAGCATCAGCAAAATGAAAACCTTTTAGTACCACGTCTGACATCATTCGTTGAAACGTGGCTGGTGCTGTCTTCATTCCAAATGGCATCACAAGAAACTCATATAAGCCCTTTGAAGTAATGAACGCCGATTTCTCAATTGTAGTCGTCTCAAGGGGAACTTGCCAATACCCTTTCGTCAAGTCTAATGTAGTTATAAACTTGGCAGAAGCAACCTTCTCTATCATCCTTTCCATTAACGGAATCGGATATGCATCCATTTTTGTTACGCTGTTCAGCTTCCTGTAATCGACACAAAATCGGATGGTTCCGTCTGGTTTCGGAACAATGACAACTGGGGACGCCCAGGGACTATTTGAAGGACGAATTATGCCTAACTCCAGCATCTTATCGATTTCTTTGTTCACCTCACTTTCGAGTCTTTGCGGGACCTTGTATGGTGAACAACGGATTGGGGGGGAGTCATCTGTATCAATTTGATGGATTGCTGCGTTCGTTACATTTGGTTTTCCAGAGAACACATCAGCGTACTCCTGTAGCAATTTCTTCACTTGAATTTTTTGAGGTTCGGATAGCTCGTAAGAAATGACAACGTCTTCCCATGATTCATCCGACGTAAATTGAGGGACATCCCGTTCATGTGGCAGAGGCATCTCTGAGGACTCTGGCATAACCAACGCGGCTATTTCATCACGACTCTGCCATTTACTGAGAAGGTTAATGTGATACGTTCGATGCTGCTTGTGTGTTTTGCCTGTATCTAGCTCGTAGTTAAGCCCGTCATTTAACACTTTGGTAACCTTGAAAGGGCCTTGCCAACAAACCTCCAACTTGCTTCCTGGGGTGGGTAACAAGACCAAAGCCTTGTCACCAACTTCCAGACGTCTTTTAGAGCTGTGAACGTCGTACAGGCGTTTTTGTGTTCGTTGCGTTTTCGTCATGTGCTCTTGAACCGCTTTCTGCATCATCGCGAGTCGTCTTCTGATTTCTAGGACATGGCTCACCAGGCTTTCCTTAGAAGGGTGTTTCTCTAACCATGTTTCTTTTATAACAGCTAACGGCCCACGGACTGATTGACCATACAGTAACTCAAAAGGAGAATATCCAGTGGATTCACATGGGACCTCTCTGTAGGCAAACAGCAGATAAGGGAGGAACTTGTCCCAATTTTTCACCCGCTCTCGGACAAACTTTTTGAGCATCCGCTTCAGAGTACCGTTGAAACGTTCAACCAGACCGTTTGCTTCTGGGTGATATACTGAAGTTTGAATCTTGGTAATTCCTAACTGATCATACAATTGCGCCATGAGGTTGCTTATGAAATTAGAACCCTGATCTGAAACCAATTCCTCTGGGATTCCTACCCTGCAAAAGTACTGAACAAGAGCATCTGCGATTGTTTTCGAACTTGTATTCCTGAGAGGTATGGCCTCTGGGTAACGCGTTGCATAGTCGACTATTGTTAAAATGTATTTGTACCCTGTAGTTGTTCGAGGTAATTCACCCACTATGTCAATGGCTATCTTACGAAACGGTTCCGTTTCTGGTTTCACTGGATTAAGTGGTGCCCTGTGCGACTTCATCTTGCGTGCTACTAACTGACATTGTGGGCAGGTCGCGCAGTATTTTCGAACATCAAGGCTAATACCAGGCCAAAAGAAATGCACTTCTATGCGATTCAATGTTTTCGTGGAACCCATGTGACCAGCTAAAGGGATAGTATGGGCGACGCGAAGAATTTCATTTCTATAGGCTTCTGGGACAACCACACGGTCAACATACCTCACCCCATCATGTACATCTTCCAAAAACTTGCGATGCATGAGCAAATCATTTTCAATGAAATAACTATTTCCTTCCTCGGGTGCTTTCTGAAGCGCCTTACTACGTGCCTTATCGAGCGTCACGTCGGTTCGCTGATCTTCGATAACCTGGCCCCTATTTCTATCCAAAATGTTAAGCAATAAATTCTCCATACCTGACTCTTCAACAACCCCCTTTGGACTTTCCTCGTCAATCTCGCCTCGCTCTGGTTCTTGTAGTTGCACTCGTTGCTCGAAAGTCAAATTCCCCTCGGTTTCGGTCTGCTCCATTTCTTCACCTCCCGTGAACACATCACCCGGATTAGCCATTAACTTATCATGCACCCTAAGCTTGCTCGCCAGCGTCTTAATCCCATCTTTGCTAGTGAAACAAATCGATCTACTATTAGCTTCAGTTCTTAAATCTTCCAGAGACCAAGAATCATAACCCGAGTCTTTTGCAGCCATAATTAACACTTGTGTGTTGCACGATTGTGTCTGAAGTGTGTGTACAACAAATACCAAGGGAATAGTATCCCACTCCTGACACCAAAAATGTGGCGTAAGCCCCGAAAATTCCCTTGACGATAGAAATGGCAAAACAAAGACTAATAACACCGAAACTAACAATGACTGAATACACGCACCCCTTCCCACAATCCCGCAACACACCACCATGAATTACAATAACTAATGTTTATTAAAGTATATATAAAAAAAAAAAAACACTCGATATTAACAGCATTAACACTTAAGTAAACTAATTCTAAATATTCTATAACAATTAATACAATTAATTACTAAACTATTGCGATTCCTAACCTAAACTTTAAGTAATTTTAAACCTATACAATAATAACAAATTATATACAACAGTTCACAGTTCAGTTTCACTATCCGCGTCTCCTCCTAACCAACACCACACCACACCACACCAACCAATACCACAAACCTCTTCTTCCTCTTTGATTCCAACCTTGTCCCGCGTCTTTTACGTCCTTTTCTTTTTCTTTACAGCTGACGTTTTCTTCTTAGCACAAGGTCTTTGGACGATCCCAATTGCCACACAGCACGTTACTCTTCTCAATCCTTACGCCACCACTGACAAATGTGTTTCGTCAATTGCAAGTTATTTCTTGGCTGGCGCCTACCAATGGCTCTTGATAGTGAATAAAACTTTTCTCTTTCTGGCCACAGGCCCTTCACCTTGTCTCTCTTTTTCTTGCTTTACTCCCTCTACCGACAAAACTGCTACACACAACAACCCACTACAACTGTACAACTTACATTTATATATTTATGGAAATTTTTTCTACAATTAACACTTAAAACAAACGCTATAAAGAAAGTGACTGGAAAGAACACCTGTTACACGCTGAATTGTACAAATTTACATAATTCCTGAAACATACATCTAAACTACACAATACACTAAGAATGTTTAAATATTAAATAGTTAAATGTTACATGAGTTACGTAACAAAGTTACGTAACAATGAACGACAAAAATCCAAACAACACACTAAAACAAAAACTTAAACTAAACGCAAACAACTACTAAATAATTTCGTGACACTCATACGGAGAGATTTTCCTGGGAGCGTTGAAATGTTGTTTTTCTTTAGACGTTAACACTAAATAGGCCTTTTTGAGGCTAATAGATTGTATAGTTATCTATAAACGAATAGAGGTCAAGAAATGTGGAAGAAGCCAAAACATATGACTTGCTGTTTGTTTATTGGCAGTTGAGTTCAGTGAAGTGTGACGGGAAACACTGTCCGCCGAACAAGCGCTGACCTCTCACATAAATATGTATTTTTTCCTCCAACAGACATACCACAACATATTGCCGATCTTAACATGCCCTTTTAAAGGTGACAGAGAGTAAATTTATTTGCGAGAAACGACCTTGTAGTCAAATTACGGTAAGCAGGGAAACATTGTGCCGTGTTTTTATTACTCACCGCTCGGTTTAATTTCACACAAGTAAACACGGCCAGCGCAGGGCTTCTCAAGTACAAATACACATTTTTCTTCAAAATACCACGATAAATACGAATTTTAAAGCGAAGATAGCAAACGTTTATCAGCAAACGATGATGTGATGGTCTCCGACAGTCCAGCGACTACAAATGAGTCGCGAAGATGGACTTGCTGCATTAACTTCACCGCCTAATACACTTCGATCGATCACACTGCTCTGTACGTGTAATTTCTCATGAATTCAAGCCTTGAAAACGTTTTTCCTCGTTGTAGATCCGTTGGTGCATTTTGAACCCCCTTTACTTTGCTCTCTTGAGGAGAATGAATGACCATTTTTGCGCTGAGTGTTCTAACACGGCTTTCGACGGTCGACACCATTGCGGAAAATGTAGCTCTTTAAACACTGATGTTTTCAAGTTTCGACTCCAAAAGCTAGCGCATGCGCGACGGTGACAGTGTTCCTTTAAAGACAAATGTTTATCTTCAAGTGCACTGCGGACACGTTAATAAATAAACGAAAGAAAGTAATAAAAGTAATAAAAGCCGCTTGGTTTTCTCTAAATACTGAAAAGAAACACGTCACGCCAGTTACATGATAGAAACCTATGTGTTCCGCGATCATGACACAACTCTTTGTCACCTGACTTATGAAGACTAAAAGGACCTCTGGGTAGATCTGGGAAATGTGGAGTTGGTAACTGATGGTAGAACAGGTCAGTCACATAGGAACCGTCCCAGAATTCTTACACATGATGATGGAACTGTAGGTGAAGACTGTCGCCACGAGCTTCGGGCAAATTTCCAGCAATATCTATCTTCCGGTCATTAAATGGCATGGCTATTGAGATTCACTTTACTCGAAGAATCATGCAATTTGCGGATAATATTCCAACGCACTAGGTATGCGCACTTTAGTTCATTTCAATCAAGTTTTTCCATTAAAACATTAGTGACGGATGTGACGCATGCGGGGGAGGGGGAGGATGGGGGGGGGGAAGCCATGGATGGTTACAGACCCACAGAAAGTACACATATCGATGTAAAGAAACATGTTACCTGTGATGCTGACAGTGCTGGATGGACTGGGGCGATCTACGGAATCTAAGGGAATGAAGGTCACGTTTCATTAATTAAGCGTCAATATCTGATTCATCGAAAATTAATTTAATCCAAAAACGAAACTTTCATAGTTCATAGCGTAAGAAATTTATTTCTTTGGTGAGTATTAGTTAATTTTAAATTTTAGTCGAGTATACCTAAGTTTTGAGTAATAATAAATAGACAGATATTAGACATTCTGCCAACCCAAAAGTGCCTTTGAGCTCGTTGAACGGGCTAACTGTATATATGTACATCCTTTTTTCCTTCTTTAATTTCTTTCTTAAGCCCCCCTCTTTGGACAGAAAACCAACTAAAATGCAGCTTGAGTATGATGGGAAGACGTCAAGAAGAATGTTTAAGACTTCATTCCATGTACACTGTGCCGTGGTAATCTTTCCTTCTTGGCACAAGAATCAGTTTATTATCCAGAAAAAAAAGGGTTCCATCACAAACCTTCGCAAATTTCCTCTTCACTGCCTGTTAAAAGATACAATAATTAACCTTTTTTTAATTTGACGGGCGCAAAAAATAAACAACAGCTCCCCTATCTCCTCTGCACCCTTAGGAAGTGTTCATAGTGGAGCTCCAGTATTCCTACTTCACAATTAAAAAATACAAGAGTAAATTACGAGAAGACTGGTTGGCAATATTTGGGCTCGTAATTTTTTTATCCTCTGAGGAGAAGTGCTTAAAGTACCGCTTTTTTTGGGGGGGGGGGGGTTGGGGCGGCAGAAGAGCGGGGGCGGGGAACATCTCTTGACTTCAAGAGCGAAAAGGGATCATAAAGTTGAGGTACGACAAGAAAGAAGAGTATCAAATTTGGAGATCTTTTTGCCTTGCGTTTAAATGACCAGCTCTAGCAACCTCGTTCCCAGAGTCAGCTTTTCCCTTGTAAGTGGGAGGGGAATGGAAACGAAAACCCTAACCTGTCCCCTCCTGCTTACAAGGGAAAAAGTCCTGGCACCGATTAAAAGTCTCAAAACTTCCATGTTTCACTTTAAGTCGAAGTTACCTGTACTCACTTTGCCTGAAATAAATTTTATATTGCGTGGGAGGCGGTTTAGATTTCAATCCAGCCAGTTCAAGGAAATCAGGAAAAAACAACCAAGCAAATAACCAAACAAACAACAAGCAGACAACAGGTCCGTTACTAGGGAGAGGAGATAAACGGCGGACTACCGCAAAAGAACTCCAGCTAGAGGACAGAAGTCAGGGACGGAAGGGGGGAAGGGCAACTGGAAACCACAATCTACAAAATTCAAGTTCGTCAAGAGGTTTTCTCCCTTCATTAAACTAATTTTTTGAAGCATCCAAAGTACATGAGCCATAACTTTGTGAAACATGCAAACCTCCTTTTTTAAACTCGTGAATGCGAAGCTTTGAACGAGTTTTAACAGATTGTTGGGCAAAAAAAAAATCGGTCGATGGGTCGTAAATTTTAGTCTCGTGCTTTCTGCAGACCAGTGCGTAAGATAGCCTTAAGCGCGGTAGTGGACAGGTGCCATTTTGCCCGACCACTTTGTCGCTGACACTTATCTTTCGCGTTTGGAGTCATACAACTTCTCTAACTGAATTAATAAAAAACATATGTATTTAGCATACTAGGAAGGTGAGTGCACAGTTTAATCATTCGATAGCTGTGACGGCTTTGAACTGAACCGGTGCCTTGCCCGCTTTGTGTGGCTTAATTTCACGCTCGCAAGAAAATAATAAGTTCATTTCATAGTTCATAGTTTCATAGTTTTCATCCTCTGGGGCTCGAAATGGTGAAGAAATAACTCTCAAGTTACTCGACAGTCAAAAAGAGGACGTTTAGAATCTTAAAAAATTGTGAACGACTGTTCGATTCACGTGTGCGATTGCTACTGCCGGTCGGTTAAGCGGCATTCGCGAATTTTTTCTGCGGTAAACGTTAACGTTGATGACACAAAAGTTCATTTCACTTCTTCATTTGCAAATAACTCTGAGTTAAAGTCCCCAACATTTTTCCTTTAAACGACTTTGGTACATATACTTTTTATACCGCTTGCTAGTTGCTCGTAATGAAACTTGATACACGGGAATTACTATGGTTGCGTAACAAGTGACCAAAATATTCCGGTGTTTGCAGCAAACGGACGGTCACGGTTTAATCTGTCATTGCATTGTGCTAGAACAGGGTTTTATCTTCGGGTCAGTCGTTAGAACCTTTGATTCTGTTTTATATTTTAGGCAACTGACTCCCGGTGTAAACCTCTCGTTCTCACTTTGCGATTAAAGTATAGACGCACGAATGACGTCATAAGTAAAAGAAAGTGAAAAAAAAAAAAGAAGAAAAAACCCACACACACACGGAAGACGTCAGCCACGCTATTCGTCTGTACATCTTGGTTCTTACCACGTTTTGACGTTATCCATGTGTTATCACAGTACACACGCTCTGCCAAATGGGATATATTTGTTGAAAATACATCGCAACTCATCCTCAGCCTATTCACGAGTTGGTCATAGGAGCCTTTTCGCCCAAGCACTCAAAGATCTTCAATTAACGCCTAAACCCTTCCATAATTTTACGAATTCTACGATGTTTTGGTATCGAAAATACGACACCCTGGTCTTTTCGCACAAATCACATGGTTAGATATCGCCCGAACCTAAAGAAATGACAAAGAAAGAAAAACAATCATGCAAGGGCACTGACCGGAGAGCTTCCTCTTCTTGGTTTTATCCTTCACTCTGGGCTTACTCCTCATCAAAAATGGTTTGCTGTGAAACTGCTGAGTCTCTTCATCCATTCCGTTGTAAAATGACAATTCAACAAGCAGATGAAAGAGGTTTCTTTTGTCCATTTCCACTTTTGCCAGTTCGTAAACCGGACCAACAGGGCCGTCATAAACGGAGTCCAAGTTCACTGAGAAACAGTACTGCAAAATAATCAGAGTTTACAAGGTAGGAAAGAAAAATCCTAAAGAAAGCCTTATATGATCGTGATCATACCACGATTACGGCTGTACATACAGTGAAACCGGCCCGTTAATACGACCATCGTCGGGACATGGAAATTTGGTTTCAACGGGGCGGTCGTATTAACGAAGTAGCGTCACATTACGTTGCATCACGTCTTTAAACATTACGTTTAATTTCGCTATAAATCTACATTTTTAACAGTTAATTGACAACCTTACAATCTTGACCTGAAAACATTCGTCAAAATGCATTTTCCCGCTACAGCGCGCCCACTCATTGGCTAGTTCATGGTCACATGACATCTGACAATGAAACTGTTTACCGCCAAATGCCACGAGCGGGCAACATTGCTAAAAGTATGACGTCAAACGGGAAACATTTCATTGTTACCTACGAAATGTTGACTGTTGTGATCAGAGCGTGCAGCTGAAAATGGCCTGATGTTGTTGCTGGAATCTCAGCGCGTTTTCAAAATTTGCTTTTGTTTTTGTTTTCCACCGGTTTGATCCATTTGTTTTGCTATATATTAGGGAACAGTGAATTTTGTTTTCCTCGCGACCAGTCATTAACTGTTAACTATTGTTTGTAGGACTGTGTCTGTTTTCATTCACTGGCAACCTCACCAGGCATTTTGACTGGTCCTATAAACGGGGTAATTTTGAAAAGAAAGCAATTTCTCTTGACAGCAGATGGTTATCAAACAGTACTTCTATCAAAGTATCTTCTCTGTTGGAACTATTACAAAACGGTGACTTCATTGGAAACTGACGAGCATCAGACGTTCCCATAACCAGCATCACGCACCTGCTGATTGTGCTCAGAGACATCAGCGTACACTTCCTACTTTAATTTCTCTCAACACAAACGTCTGGTAATCGTTAGCCGTGGTAGAAATTAAAAGCAGTAAGCGTGATTTTTTTTATAGTTTATTTTGAAAAGTAGAATAGGGAGTATTTCGAGATATTTAGAGTCTTCAGAGCACTCGACACCGTCTGCGTCCCGCAAGGCTTGTCTGACAAGACCAAACTAGTCCAAAATGAATGGATGTTACAAAAAGTGGAAACGAGAAACGAAGAACGGGGAACCGGGAACAAGTTTTCAGCGGTGATCTGCATAAAAATGCAAAACGGAGGGCGTAAACATCGAAAAGAAAAAAAAAACAATCAAACGGCAAGCGTTTGTTTGAAATTTTAGTTACTAAGCTTAAAGACAAGCTTTTTAAGACTGTAGATTGTCGTTTCTAGTCTATTTAGACGAATTGCTTTTTTTGTTTTTGTCTAAATAATATCCAGGGAAGCTAGGTCTCGAAGGGCACTCTAATTCAAAGCATAGTCAAAGTCAACGTTTGAGTGATAATAGAATTACTACCATTTGTTATATTTCCTTTTTTTGTGGAATCTCCAACTTCTGCCAGAGTTTTTGTCTGTAGTTGTTTGAATAGCCAAAGCCTAAACAGCAGATAACAGCAGATAAGCACTGACTTTGATAAAGTATGGAGGAAACTGAAGCCGCGTTTGTTATAAAACATAAACAGCTTATTTACCTAAAGTAACAGCGTGATGATCTGTAAAGGTCAGTTATAGACTAGTCCTTACCATCAATTAAACAACAACAACAACAACCACCACCATCTTTATTGAGATCGTATATACTACATATACGATTTACACTGTGTGCAAAAAGAAATACGCAAAAACGTACTGTGTTCAATTACATTAATGGACGGGCAATTTATACTTGAAAATCTTTCAGTATGAATTACTGGCCGCTGTGACTGCGTCCCTCTCTTTTTTCTTCGGCATCAGGGATCTCAAAGGGTAACCGTCAACTAGCTATTTATCTTTCCATAAATTTGTTTATCACTTATCTTCAATAAATCATAAATGGAGAATAAGGTTGAACAATACCTCCGTTTGTTGCATCTAGAAAGAAATCTCTGTACCTTCGACAGATCGGATACGCTGGCAGCGTATACAGCGAGACCACTGATATGTGATTTTAGCCGTAGCAATTAGCGGCTACCTTTCAAAAACAGTATCAAAAGATTATTTGCCTTGTAAATCTGGTATGAATTTGCTTCTTAATTAGTATAAAGAATGTACCTTATGATATTTACCTCTAAAGTCATTACTTTATTTCAAAAAGCCTTTGTAGACCTAACGAGTCTTGCATGGTATTGTAACTTTGGTGCCAGGAAAATATGCACACATGAAGACTAAGAGAGGTAATTTCCATAGTTCAATGGGTTTTAGAATTAACTAAACTTAAGAAATAATTATGTGAAGTCCTGAAATTACAATGTAGCAGAATAAGTCAAGATTGCATCAGAAAACAAACTTTGACAAAACTGTTAAATGATATTTCATTTTCAGTGTAATATGGAAATTATTATCAAGAAGGTGGAAACACTAGTAGATAAAGACAACCGGGTGGTGTCATAAGATGACAATTTATTGCAATCAGACTTTAAAAAACAAATAAACAAAACATATATTCAGAAATGGTGGCCCAAAGCAAGAGAAAAAACCTAGTAACGTCTACCTTGTGGTTCTGAGTGTATGACATTATTTGAGTAACTGCTGGCTGTATAAAATTTTAACTGTAGCAATTGAGAATCTATGTCAATGTTCATTGTCATTTCTCAATTGTTTACGAACGTGTATTAGATTGTTCAGAAAACTCCTCAACACTCATTGTGCTCATGAGTACATATTCTTCTGACACCAAAGTTCAGTTCCTTTTAAGACTCGTAGGGTCTACAGTGTACAAAGGTTTTTTTAAATACAGTAATGACTCTACAATCGGCGTCAAAATTGTTGACACATTTACCTTTTTAACCCCCTATTTCGTCAAGGTGCTCTCTTTTTGCCCCCCTCGCTTGTCCTGTCAGCCCCCTGCCCCCAAACAATGTTGTGAGGCAATTGCTGCGATCTCGAGGTACAAGCAAGCAACATTGCATGGGGGAGCGGGGTGTTTTTCACGGTTTATTACGCGATGAAAACAGTGGTGTCATTTGGTGCACTAAAACTACCATAGAAACACAATGTGTCAACTAATTATGTCGCCGATTGTAGAAGTTCATTCTTATGAAAATAATAAAGGCACATTCTCAATATATTTAGAAGCAAATTTGTGCTAAATATACAGACAAAATAATCTGTTGATACCGTTTTTCAAAGGTAACTACTAATAAAAATGAAAGATATTTTGCATCTTATGGGAACTCGGAAAAAATCCGAGCCCCAGATGGGATTTGAACCCACGACCCTCCGAGATCTAGTACGGATGCTCTAACCACTGAGCTACTGGAGACTCTTGTGGCGAACACGGGTGAATTGTGGGTATAGACTACGACTGTATCACGCAGTCATATAGTCCAATTTTAACCATATATGACTCCTAACTGCAAACGCGCAGTCACAATGAAGCATATCAACCATACATGACTCTTAACTGCATCGCACAGTCACATTAAAGCATGTCAGAGATGCAACCAACCAACCACCTAAGCGAGTCGTACAAGAAATGAAATGAAAGATATTTTGCATCTAATGGGAACTCGGAAAAAATCCGAGCCCCAGATGGGATTTGAACCCACGACCCTCCGAGATCTAGTACGGATGCTCAACTAATTGCTCAGCTTTACTGATAGTGTGGACTAGTCTATAACCTGATCTCCGACAGATCATCAATTCGTTGCTTTGGATAAATAGGCTGTTTATTTTTTAAATTATCACTCAAACATTGACTTTGAATACTTCGCTCGTTTGCCTGGAAATTACTCAAACAAAAACAAAAGAGGCAACTCGTTTAAATAAACTGGAAATGACAATCTACAGTCTTTAAATCTAGTAACTAAAATTTCAAATAAAGCTTGCCGTTTGGTTGTATATTTTTCTGTCTTTTCTGTTTCAATGTTCACCACAGAGGGCCCATACAAGCATTGTGTCTGTTTGTACGTTAGAAGTATAAAGAAATGTAATGGAATATTGAAGAGTCCTAATATCGTAAACTTACATCGAGAAATGACTATGTTAAAGCTCAAAATAAACGTAAACCTTCAATTTTCTCATACATTTCTCGAACATACAAACAGACACTGCTTGTATGGGCCACATGTGTGTTCACGTCCTCCAGATTGTCAGATTGTCAGATTGTCTCGAATCGATTGGCTTTCAGTTTGCCTTTTGCTCGCTGCATGTTTTTAGCTATCGAAGCAGTTGAACGTCTACTACAACCCTCCCACACAGTTCCCAAAAAAGCAAGAAAAAAAATTGTTTCATTTTCAACAAGGGACGTTTCTTTGTTTTTCATATAAGTTAGCCGTGACGGAAAAAGAATAACCATTAGTCGTGAAAAAGCAAATTTTTTTTACCGTTAACCGTTAAAGCTAGTGTAATAAAGTTGAAAATCCTGCGCAGCGTAGTTACATAATATAAATCTGAATTTGTAAAAACGACGCTTAAAAACATTTTAGGGATCTTAACCGTTAAAGCTGCTCTCCTCCCCGCACATTAAGACCCTTCTGGACACTTTGTCGGATACCCATGATTAACAGCAACAGCAATTTTATTGAACTTAATATGTGATAGTTAGTAGGTGACGTACGCCGCAAATAGCTACAAAAAGCTAGTCGAGACGGGGCAAGCCGAATAAAAGAGCAGACCTATTAAAAGACAATAAATTTACATTACAATACTTAGTCTGACAAATAAACGATACGAAAAACATGAGGATTGGTTATTAACAACTACCTATTAACTAATAAAGTCCAACATGTTTAGACGTCACAATTTTTAAAGGTCATAGTTTAGAAGGATACAATCATCTCAGTAGAAGAGACCAAAAGACCATAGAACTATCGCAATTGCCCGGTTTGTAAGGACTGAAAATTATCAAACATATTATCAAAACTAACAACGCCCTGACGAAGGGCTAACGCTCAAAACGTCAGCTTTTTTAATCCCTGTACGATGGCCAGTTTTTCGATTATCAACTTCGTTGATAAAACCATACTACCGGCTCCCCTACCGACGCAGCACCACAGTATTTTTTTTAGAAACTCCTTTATTACTGGGCTACCCGTGGGGGTAGCCCAGTCTGAAAATAACTTCCGTGTCTTCGGTTTTCTCCTGTGTCATAAAGTTTGGCCGTTTCGCAGTCAAGTACAAAACGACTTAGGTGCAAAACCCCTTGAACCTCCTAAATACCGCGCTCCCAACTTTCCGCCATGTTGGATTAGGAACGTCTCTTAAATTTCGCTGAATTGATGGCATAATGCAGGCTCATAAGGAGATGGGGTGCAACGGGTGCGTACGCAACCCCCTTCCCCCCCCTCCCTGCATGGGCTGCGTTCATAACTGCGAGGATCAGTCTTCACTTGATTTCACATCTGCAGTTCATATATGATTTATTTCATATATATATCATCCACATTCATCTCTTTCACGGGAACATATGAATCTACAATTGACCTGCTCCCAACGTCAGTGGCTTTATAGCTCAGTTGGTTAGAGCATCGCACTGGTATCGCGAGGTCACGGGTTTAAACCCCGTTAAAGCCCTGATTTTTTTTTAGGCTTCTTTACGGAATTGTCTAAACTAGTTTCATAACTGCGAGGATCAGTCTTCACTTGGTTTCACATCCGCAGTTCACATATGATTAATTTCATATATATCATCCACATTCATCTCTTTCACGAGAACATATGAACCTACAATTGATCGGTGACCTGCTCCCAACGTCAGCGGCTTTATAGCTCAGTTGGTTTGAGCGTCGCACGGGTATCGCGAGGTAACGGGTTCAAACCCCGTTGAAGTCCTGAATTTTTTTCAGCCTTCGTTACGCAATTGCCTAAAACTGCGTTCATAACTGCGAGGATCAGTCTTCACTTGGAAGTGAAAGTCATGTTAATCATCTTTCACATGTCTTGCAATTTTTTATGTCCTCTGGACCTTGCTATCAAGCTGAATTTTGATATTTCGATAGTAGCCTATTGTTACCCTCGTTAAACGACTCACCAGAAGCCAAATACGAAGCAAGAATTGACCCATATCAGTACTGACCTTGTCAATGTTATGATGTCCATATATGACTTGGAGTTGCACCGGACCATTTCGGTCCTTATGAAGTTCCGCCGCCTCTGGCTCCCGGTATACCCAAACTTTTATCCCCAGGATTTGTCCCACCGGAGATCGCGCTTCCATATGCACCATCCCATCGCAGACCCGCTGTTTTGCAACCCCTCCACTTCGGGATTGTATTTTGTCAAACACGGTTTTGTTTTCCAAGGTTAAGAAGCGAACGTCTGCTCCCCCCTGAAAATCATCGCTTCCGGTGGATCCGACGTGGAACACTGGCAAAGCATCTAGGTCATGAGAGAAGGTGCATTGTATATAGTTAAATTCGCTTTAGAATAGAAAATCGTAAGGCTGCTAAGCAGTTGAAATAAAAAAAAAATGACCAGTATTGTAGATCCAAACTACTGGAAGGCTGCTTTGATTTGAATCAAATCAGATTCATTTAGTCTCGTGGCGCGTCTCTTGTTACATAGAGAAAAACCAAACACATCAAACAATACCTAGGTCATGAAGCCTCTGATAACCTGAATATCTTGAAGCCATGAATATTATACAGTGAAAGAAAACTCAGTGCCGTACGTTATGCACAGCGCCGGCGATAACACTTCATAGCTGATTGCCGATGAAAATAAAACCTTTTACTTTCGGGCCAATACACAGTACGCTGATAAATCACTGAAGCCCGCATGAGTTTCTAAAAATATATATTACGTTAACTTTGTTCACTATTTCAGCGACAAAAAACAATTTACTTGTTTGATATGACTAGTATATCAGGGCATGAAAACCTCTACCATATCGTAACCCTGATGTACTACACTTAAAATCCACTGCCCGGATAAAGGGGCCCAGTTTCTATTTACATGTAGTTCGAAATTGTTGTCTACAACAAAGCAAACAAACCCGGAAACAGAAACGTTTAAAATACGACATGACATCGTGAGCAATATTATTTCTGCATGCATTTTGTAGTTTTAAGTATGCTGTGATATAAGATTTAACGTAGAATTTCAGAGTTCTTTTAAACAGTGAGATGCAACCTGAAACAACCTATGGAAATTTTCTTTCAAGGAAAGCAAAAGTTTCGAACCTTGGCTTGACTAGCAACTGCTTATCAAAAGTTGGCATCCAGCCCAAGTAGTGCTCATACATTCATCATTGATTCATGGGTTTGAAAAGGAGTCGACAGTAAACAACAGAACGATCAAGCACGAACAATTTCCAAAATGTAAAATGACAAGTACTAAAAGTCTTTTAACCATTCTGGTTTGCATGAGAACCAGCTGACGAATGAAACACTATGGAACCTCTTGAAAACCGCACTAATTAAACGATTAAAGAATGGCGCAGTTGATCCTTTGAGATATTGACCACTGGTTCAGAGGAATTTTCATCCGGGTGTGATATGATTGACACATTTCCATAAAATTGTTGTTTACTCTCTCTTGCATGTAAACACCAACAATGAAAATTAGCGGGAAGTCACGTTCATTCCCTTTACGAGACCAATGTGCTTTGTGCAGTCAAGTCCAGTTCCACTGCTTTTGTTTATAACAGTTAAAAAAGGTTTTAGAAAAACAAACCAGTGTTAAGATCAAAACATTGGCGTACACCAGCGCAGGTTCGTATTTATTAGGAAACAAAACTTAAACCGAAGAGTCGAAGAAGGGCACTACCACGTTTTTGTGAAATTCCTCGGGGTAGAGGATTGCAAACATCATAGCCCCACCCCTGCTACGGGTTTCACTTGCTCTAAAATTGAACTGTGTGAATGCAGACATAATAGTTTGTCTCCGCCTTTTAAAAACTATAAATCGCAATTTACTGAAGCAAACCTTGGATTTTCATTGGATTTCAAAAGAGTACAAATGAACTTCAAACGATTCATCATCTGGGTGTTTACCATTAGAATGAAGCATGCTCCATTGCTCAATTTCATCTGCAGCACTTTACTCCAGTGAAATAACAACAAAGATTTACAAAAGAGAGAAAAAGATATATTGCGTTACTGGTAAATACCAGAGGAAGAAATGCCTTCTCGATCGTCAGTTGTCATATATCACTTCCGCAAGGAAAGGAATTTATGCAAATTTCGTCGGTCAGCTGAAGGAAACAGTTTCTCATTTTCTTTGGTATTACAGAAAACGGTTCATTTCACTCGTTTCATTTGATCTAGTAAAGTTTTCGTACAATCGAATATCAACTCAGTTTCGCAGTCTTGATGATCGAACGTCAAGAGAACGCAATCGATGTGGGCAGTTTGCCGAGTCCGTGAAACCACTGAATAGTAATGACGTAAATAAATAGAAAGTTCGCCAAGTCGTTTGCGAGACTGACCGATCGACTCTTCTCATGGTTACACATCTCGGTTTATCAGTGAAAACGGATTTGATGTCGAAATAATTTATACCTGGGCGGAAAACACAACAGTAACCATGCATTATATTAATCGCTGATGTATTGAAAGTCAAGTACAAACATTGCTTCATTGTCGCCTTATAAAGAGGATCGAGTAAATTAACCTTAACCTTCGTACAAACCAAGCAATCGCTTTTAAACAAGTCATTCTTACCATAAGGATCATCTGAGCTGTCTGCGCTCGACAGAAGAGGTTGTCGAAGCTCTACCAAGGATTGTCTACCAAGATCAACCATATTTGTTTCAGTTGTTTCACAGCACGTTGAGTCTCGTCACTAACAGGTTATTCGTATCATCTATTGAAAGCAAAATGCTGTTGTGACAAAAGCAAGTATAGAGATTGCTTGTGCAACAAGTCGAGTTTGTTTCTTTTGAGTTTTCGTTTAACTTTTCACGCGGAGGGTGATCGGGGTCATTCGAGTTCCTGTTTGGAGTAAACGTGACTTTTGTCACGCACTGCTTTCTTCTGTTCCGCTTCTGGGTTGAAGAGACCCTGGCCACAAATCAGACAAATACACAAGGACGAAGAGTGCGAATTTGTAAACTTTGAAAGACTTCGGGCTTGTTTGAGTCGTTGGTTGATGTTAGCCACAGACACAAGATGCCGTTCTGAGATCAAGCAGTGTTTTCGGAATGATTACTACTTGCCGTTTACAGGTGACATACTTTTTAAATATGCCGATGACACGAATATTGTAATCCCTTTGTGGAAAGACGGAGTTGATTAGTCACTGGAGTTGGTGGACAGTTTTTTGCGTTGGTCTGAAAAAACCCTATGCCATGCAATCCTAGAAAATGTAAAGAACTCATCCTTCGTAAAAAGGGTTTGTAGAGGAACTGTGTAAAATACATAGTGACATTCCGCAATGTGCACAGCGAACTTAAACTATTAGGGGTGATATTCCAGTACAATTGTAAATACGCAAGTCACGTGCGTGAAAAGCTTGTTAAGGCTAATAAATGTTTACACGTAATAAGTACTCTTCGGCAAGAGGGGTATAACCAGGAGGAGTTGGATTATCTGTTTCATTCAATTGGTATGCCTAATTTTTTATATGGTTTATCGGTATACGGAGTCTCCTCTTCTGTTCTTAGCAACATACAGAACTTTTTAGATAGGTGCTATATATAAACACAGGTATATATCGAGGAAATTGAATACAGGGGAGTTGCTTGAAAGATCACATTCTCGTATTTTTAGAGAGGCCATGAGAACAAATTCGCCCCTTGTGAAGATTTTACCAGAAAGGAATTTCACCAATTAGCCCCGTTTCAAACGTCGCGCTATCGTCGTGTCGAACTCAATTGTATTAGGTTCGACTTCAGCGCGACTGTAGCACGACAGTTGATTCAAACGTCGCACTTTATAGCTGCCGACTCGCCCCAAGTCATCTCTATGAAAACACCCCATTAGGAGACTGGGGTCAAGTCAGTTGAAAGATGGCGGACATGGATTTCCTCCATAGATCAGACCAACGAAAAAGGGTTAGTCTTTTGCGTCGAGGAAGGATGTTAACGCAGCATGCTTTGCTTTCCTATCATGAAGAAAGAAGGAAGAGCATACCAAGCATACGTGTGTTCCTCCTCATCTTGTGCATTTTGATCAACTGTCGAAACTCCAACAGAATCACAGGAGCTTAATCGTGGTGTGTGTGTGTCATCGAAAGTTGATAAATAAAAGTTGACCGTTAAAAACCTAGCATTTCAACGAACCGAGTAGCGGTGGAAATATTTATATTCTAGTCAAATAAAGCCTTCCTACCTTCATTCTACTGTTTCTTGTCCCTTTCTGGGACGTCTAAATGCAATATCATCGCTTTTTTAAATCCCGGGTCACTGTCCATTCTAAATAATATTTATTTACAATGGACAGTGACCTGGGATTTAACCGCTACTCGATCGGTTCGTTGGAATTCTAGGTTTTTAACGGTCAACTTTTATTTATCAACTTTTAATGACACACACCACGATTGGGCTGCCTGTGACAGAATGGTCACTCGATGTTGCCGCCGTGTCATAAGAAATACTGGTTGGTGGGCAAACGTTTGGAATACGTAGTCAGATGCAAGATTTAAGAAACGTTTTCGCATATCGAGAGGTACTTTTCTCTTTATTCTTGGGCATATCCGACATGATTTGTTAAGAGATACAGTTTGCGAGGAGCCCATTGTCGTCTTGCAATCTGCCTATATCGTTTAGCTAGAGGCGATTATTTATATAATATAGCTGAAATGGCCGGTGTAGGTGTTTCCACAGTTTGCACAATTGTTCGTGAAATCAGTGAGTCAATAATTAATAACTTATGGAAAGACAGTGTAATTGCACATTTCCCATCTGATGAAGCGTGTTTCAAGGATAAAATGTTGGACACTGAACAGTTGTGGCAATTTTCTTGTGCATGGGCCTCTATTGATGGGTGTCAGTTACCGCTGAAATGTCTTGTAAAGCTTGTAAAGAGTATTACAACTTCAAAAATTTCTACTCCATAATATTAATGGGAATGGTGGATGCAAAATATTGTTTAATATGGGCAAGCTGCGGATACCCTGAAAACTCTCATGATTCCACTATCTTTAAATCAACTAAAGTATGGGAAGATATGAGTAGTGGTGGTGAATTGTAGAAAAACTCACAGTCACCTTACACGCAACTCCGTAGTTTTTGCATTTTAGAAAATACATATAAGGGTAAGATTCCTTAAGTCAAAAATAAAATGATTTAAACATAAGATTTCTTAAGCCAAAAAAGATGAAAAAATAAGATGATTCCTCTGATTCCTTTCTCTTCCTCTCATTCGTCATTTTATTCTTCACATTGTGAAAGTGCGTTTGAAAACATTGTAAATCAGAGTACGTCATCTGTCCATTTTGTTTGGAGCAAATTAGTGATAGAACGATAAAAAACATTTTATGCTGTAATGAACAGGAGATTATAAATAACAATGGTATGAATGTTTGTAAAAATTGTGGCATCGTACAATATTATAATTATCATGAAGAGTACATTAATTTCAATGAAAATAAATACAAAATAAGGAAAAAATCAGTTTATATCAGAAAATATCATCTAAATAATATTCTTATTGATATTTGCAAACAAAATAATATACAGCTTCAAACTTCGGACAAATTGAAAATATTTGAAATATTTGATAAAATTAATAGAGTCATTCCAAAATTAGGTCACATTTTCAATAGATGAATGTTTTTCTTTTGTTTCAAGAAAAAATCTTTCTACATACTTTTTTTATATCTTTTATCATATAATATATCATCACATTATTTAACTTAATACTATTTCATCATGATCAACTCCATACCATCTACATAGTACAAAATGATGAAGTTTTATTTCTGTTTGTGTCATTCTATGGTTTTTATAAACTGTGAAGAATATAATATCACCATCAAGACCTATCATACCATTTGGATTTATATCTCCAAATACTAGTGCATTAGATCCAGGACTTGTCTTTGAAGTAAAATCGGTTAGTTTTTTACCATTACACCATACTTTTTCTATCTCTCCTGGTTCATCCCAATGAATCGATAAACATATCCATTTATTTAATTCACCAGCATATGCTTTTGATTGGTAATTTGAAATTGGTTGAGTTTGATTACCTCCAGGTTTATTAGCAGATCCTTGACCGATTAAAGCAATATCATTTACTGCTCCACATACATATAGATGACCCGTTGGAGAGAAATATAGAGATTTACCAAAGCCTCCATTATCATGACCAAATAGACCATTTCTTACTATATTCGAACCGTTTAATGTATTCATTCTATATACAATAAACATATTCACAATATATTTTTCACCAGCTGCTGGATTAAGATTGATATCAGAGATCATTCGTTTTGCTCCATCAAATTTCAGATAATATCTTCCATTTATTTTTTCTGATTTATTGCATATAACAGGTCGATTAGATAATAATGTTTGAGTTGCGTGATTTTCATATAATGTTTGATCGTATAAATTAGCCACTTTTCTCGAAACATCATAATCTGCTTCAGTGGGTAGAGCTCTATCAACTTTGTATATACAGGAAGCCCATATTGTGTAATATTCCCATAATAATGTTTCAGACAGTGATTCATAAGCAAATGATCTGAGATAACCGAGAGAAATTGCAGAATTATTATCTGATGGAACAAATTGCAAGTTTTTTATTTCATTATTATTCATATTTATATCTCCATTAACAGCGCCACCAGCTATTGTATTCAGATATATATTTTCCAATGATGTTATTCTATTATCGACATATTTTTTATGAACTGCATCTTTATTGGTTGTTGAATCATCAATATTTACAATTTTAAAGGATGTCATATTTAGACCGTTACTCATAATATGAGATCCATCTCTCAACATAACGTCTCCTTTATTTGATTTCGTTAAAAGTTTGTCATCAATTTCTTTTTTTGAATAAGAATCTGAATTTATGTTATCAGTTATTTTTGTTATAATCTGCCTAGCTGAATGTGGATTATTAGTGTTATCATTTATTATTCCCATATATTATTCAATTACATTAATCCATATATTTTGATACAACACACATATCATCAGTTGCTGGACTAACTCAATTCTAAGTAGTCCGGCTCTTTCATTGAAATTTATATTGTCAGTTATTACATTACCACTCAAAGTGCCATTTCTTATAATGTTACCTCTTTCAAGAATAAATTTATAGTTAAATCTACTATAACTATCTTTATCCTCTATATAAATAAATTTAACGTCTACCATATAAAAATAACTTTCAAAATAAATCCATCTACTAGCTCCGAATATTACATCTGTTCAGCCTTTTTTTAAAAAACCTGTGAATTTTTTGTGTCTATATCTATCAACATAACTTCTTAATGCCACTATTTGATTATTGCCACCTAGATTTGGAATTAAAAGTGTTGCATTTCCAGATTGTCTAGACGGTTTTAAAAAAACCGAATTATTTGAATATCTAAATTTTACACGATCACAATATAATAAGTCGCCATCACCATAAACAGGTACTTTTCCAGTAGTTATATTATTTGAACTTATTCCTTGTATTGCAGCAGGTAAATTTGCAGAACTTGACTGTACATGATCTTCCATCTGTTTTTTATTTACGGCATCATTATCATCAACTCCACTAGCGATATTGGTTATTTTTTTTATTATTCATATCGATGTCTTCTTGCATTTGAATCTTATCACCAACAATTTTGAATGGTACTAAGTTGTAAACACTACTGTCAACATCATTCAAGTAACTGTCAACACCATAAACGACAAAATGTAGTGGTAATTGATTTGGTGTTGGAGGAGTGACATTGGTTGTTTACCATTTACATGAGAAAACCGGTTGGTCGACGGTTTGTACAAATGGTAAGCAAAAATCCCCAATGAAAAATTCCGTTCAGGATTGGCGTGTACCATTTGCACAACCCCTATTAAATAACACGTGACACGCATCAAAATTGGAGCAGGGCTTGGAACTGGTGAAAATCGCAAATGGTAAACACATTTTCCGTTCGGAAATTCCGGTTGGAAATTTTGGACTACCTTTCAAGAAATCCCGTTTTCCCGTGGAAATCTCCGTTGGGGAAGAAAAAAATAGTCTTCCCATTTACATTCCATCCGAAATTTCCGGATTTTTTGGGTAAATGGTAAACAACCATTGTCAATATGGGTTGTATAGTATATAAAATGACTGACTGCTGTTATTTTTTTGACCTGTACAATTGTTTTGGTATAATAATATTCAGTACTCCCGACATTGTAATGGAATTTGGTAGTTTGGTGGTATGGTATAGAAATACAAGTCCCTGTAATAGTTATTTGAGCCTTATTCCATAATGTTTCATCTGTGATAAACTGCTCAATACAAACAGTATGATTCTTATCGCTTGCACTACCTAATTGAATTCCCATCCTGTATCGATAGTTATTTGATCCATCGTTGGTGGCTCTGAAGCATAGACCTTTTTTGTTAGAATGAAAACTCCAACTCAAATTGTCAATCTTGTCTGAAATCCAACCATATTCAGTTGATATTTCATTTATATCATCCATGATTTATGTGAATGTGTTGGTAAGAGAATGTGAAGGTTTATTTTTTGTTTTATCATCTACATATTTCTTATTTACTCCATCAGTATCATCACTGGGAGTACCGATATTACCGGTCCATCCAGGCCTTCTTGTGTACAGAAACCAGTCAGCTAACTGCTGATCAACTTCGGAATCTTTTAGCCGGTAGCGACCCATCGAGGCACGTTTTGCAATCATCTTTAACTCGCCGGAGAACAAGACATGCTGTTGGTTTCTCCATTTACGGACCATCGATTCCGATATACCGTCGAAAGTCTAGGGTGCGTCTTATAACCGAGTGCGCCTTATAAGTGAATAAATACGGTAGTTATTTTTTGATTCCCCATTCTTAGAGTACCTAACATACTGCTTGTTCCATCAAGTTTCAGAAAATTATCATCGGTATATTGCTTATTAACAGCATCTTCAATATTTGTTGGTAATTTTACATTTATTATTTTGTTATTATTAGCATTCATATTACCTTCTAAGATCCCTAAACTTCTGTGAATGTAATTATCTTTAATATATTTAATATTTGGCACATCACTATCTGAAGTATCACTACTATCAAAGTTTTTTAAATAAATGATTTTGTAATTATTAGCATTTAAATTGAAAGTTAATGGGTTTTGACCATTTCTTTTAACATAGTCTTGTAACTGAGCTTCTAGAAACCTTTTGTTTACCCCATCTTGTTTATTAACGGGGTCAAGCATATTCTCAATACGATTTTCATCTAAATTTAATGATGATGTCATGAAATTACTACCATCAACTTTTAAATAATTAGCACTTGAAATTTGTGAATCAACATAGTCTTTTGGTGTAAGATGAGAATTTTAAGTCGGTTGTTTATTACAAATGATTTGTTCTTGAAATGTTTGAGTATCTCGTATTGTCTGATTTAGGGTTGCAGGGTGGCCGAGTGGTTAGGGCGCTGGATTTCAACGCGTGTGACCCTGGTTCAAATCCCGCTCTGGCCACTAGCTGGTGTTGTTCTGGGTAAGTACCTGGTTCAACTCCCCGGTCATCCTTGTAAAATAGCCAACCGGTTTGCCTCCCGCCGGTTGGGATTCTTATCATGTTAAGTTTATTTGAATTATTTGTTTCTATGGATTTAAGTGGAGTGCCTGAAAACTAGCTTCATAGCTAAGTGCACGTCCACTATAAACAGTATTTTTTAATTTTTTTGGGGAAAATTTTCACTTCAATTTTCACTTCCACTATAAACATTTTTTTTATTTTTATTTATTTATTTTTATTTTTTTTAGGCTTGTGAACATTATAGTACGATCAGCTCCTCCTAAATTTGGTATGACTATTGTATTATTACCGTTTTGCCCATTCGGTTTAATTATAATAAATCTATTATTATTTCGCATTATTAATTTGTCACAATTCAACTCACCCGAATTGCTGTAAATCGGAATTTTACCTCTTGATATATTATTAGAATTAGATCCAAATAGTTTATTCAAATCAGCAGCTGATATATTACTGTTTGTTCCATCAATGGAGATAGCACCACGTCTAAGATTTATGGTTCCTTGTATATCCAAATCACCGTTTCTGATATATTGTTCCATTGATCGAACATTTACAGCTTTTTGTGGTCTGAAAGGATTAGAGCTGGAAGATGAAATATCTCCTAAATTGACAATTCTATTGTTTTCCATATCAAGCTCCTGGTAATTATTTGTTATTTTTACGTTTCTAATATGTTTCATATTCATGTCCAGGAGCCCATATTTATGGGCTCCTGTCATGTCTTAATCACTTTGAGCTGTTAAACTTAATTTTTCAGCTAATCCAGTATCTATTTGATCCTTTCTCACACAATCACCGCCATCAGTACCCTCTTTCACGTTAGTCAATTTTTTATTATTAATATCAAAATTACCATTAGAGTCCAATTTAAATCAAATACCAGGAGCTCCTCTTGCTCCTGGAGTAGCACTAGGATTTGCGCTATGTGGATTTCTAATATTATCATTGAATATTCCCATATACTATTGAATTAGATATTTCCATAAAAATTTCTCTTAACCATTTTCTTTGGTTTATCAACATATAGAAATGAATATGGTTTCTTAGTTGCTTTTTCATATTTATCTTTTGTAACATTCAATTATCTTGAAATCAAATTTCTCTCATTATTGCTTGGAAACTCATAAACAACATAATGGCTGCAATTCAATCTTATGTCTTTTGGTGTTTTATAGAAGCTCTGACTGAGATATATCGATGAGCAGTTTTTATGTCTCCCCTGAACAAAATAATCAATAATTTTTTCTGATTTTTATCACAAATGAAATCGTCAAATATTACTATTTTTTGAGAATCACTGTCCAGCCTATCAACGGGTTTTATTTCATCGTTATTGTAATGTATAATATCATAACCAACCTGTCTAATGATATCGTCCATTGTTTCGATCATGTGTTTATACTTTTCTTGTTCAAGATTTTTACTGTATAGATGAACCTGATCAAAATAAACTAATGGTTTCATAAGCATGTGATAGAAAAGGTTAGTTTTTCCTGATCCCGAATTTCCACATATTAGCATTCTGAATGGTTTATCAGGCATATAACGATATAGTTGTGTGAAAGTAGTATTTTCATCTTCATTGAAATCGTAATTTGGTATTTCCATATATATATGTTTAGATAAATAAAGATAAGTTCGGATAAGTTCGGATAAATTTATATAACTATTATATATAATGGATATTGAACAATTAAAGAAGATTAGTAATTCAAAAATCGAAGCAGGAAGAAAAACCAGAGCTGTGAGAAAAGAGTTGAAACAGTATAAGGAAGCTAAACAAGATGAATATGAAGGAATATCAGAATCATTTAAACCATTAATAGATATTTAAAAAGATGTTAAAGATAGTATTGATAAAAAACAGGATCAGTTGATTAGTCAATTACAAAAGAATCAAAATCAAATTGTTCGTGCTATAGAATTTGATCCTAAAAAAGCAATTACTTATGAAGGTGAGTCATTACCATCATTGGATTATGAACATTATGAAGATGATGAAGATACTGAAGATGAGCAATTACCCGAAGAAGAAAAAAACCAACTAAAAGTGGAATTACAATTAATTTAGATAAAGGTATAAATGATGAATACAAAGAGTTTTTATCAAATAAAAATCTTGATTCTCCAAGCGTTGTTTTTCAAAATCAAGACGATGCTAAAACATTCATTAAAAATGTTGAAGGTAAAATATAACGTTCTGAAGATTATATTAAAAAGCACAACAAAAAAGGTGAGCCTTTAGCAAAACTGACTAAAATTAAAAAAACAACTGTAAAACGAAATATGATGGAAATGAAATACTTAAATGATCATTTGACAAGATTTAAAAGACATTCAAACAGCACCCAAATACATAGGTAAAGGTATATTACACAGAAAAAACGAAATGCTCATAAAATAAATATGCAAACAGGAAGATATGGTAATCTTAATATTGATTTACCTAAGCTGTTTGGCCAATTAAAAATGATTGCTTATAAAGATGGACAGAAAGTGTTTGATAAAAGAGCAGATTTCGATACAATTGATCTGCTAACAAAGAGGTTCAACAGTAAAAAGAAATACAGTGATCTGTTGAGAATGATTTTCAATGAATTAAATACATTATCTGAAATCTCAATTCACCGTACTTCCAATAAATATAAATCATCTGTTGATAGAGAAAAGGTCGGTAAAAGTAAAACACATGATTTCAAAATTAAAATACAGACAATATTAAAACTTGATCAAAATATGAAACACGAAATAGCATTCGATACTATTATGATGACTTATAGTTGGCATAATATTTCTGAAACTTATAAAAATAATGAGATTAAATATAGCCATGATGGAAGTTCAAATTGGACAACAATAACATTCTTTAACGGTATGTATTCATATGAAGATATTAATGATTATATTCACGATTTTATGGTTGAAAAAACACATGCAACAAAAGATAAATATCCAATGAATATATTATTTGTGCTTTCATCATATAGAGTGATAATAGAACTTGAAACGAATTATCAACTGGATTTAAGAAATACTGAATTCGGTAATTTAATAGGTTTTGACAAAAAATAATAACATCAACTGAATATAGTGCTAGATTTCCAAATATCACGAACAGTGTAGACAAAATTAATATTCACAGTGACATCGTTCAAAATTCTATATTAAGTGGTTATTCAAATAATCTACTAGCAGTAATACCTACTGATAATTTAACTAGATCTTATAGATTTAAATTTGAACCACGAAGATTATTATTCAATGATGTTTCAAGGAATAATATCGATGAAATAAGGTTTTATATAACTGATGCACTTGGTCGTCCTTTTGATTTAAATGGAATAGATTGGTTCATGACATTGATTCTACGATCAAAACCGATATCATATAATCTAATTGTATATGAATCAATTTGAATATAAAAAACGATATGATCCTGATTTAGGGATGTATGTCAAGAAACATGTTCATAGCGGAGAAATCCATGGCGGAACATTGACTGATATTTTCAAATCTGTTGCCAGTAATTTATTTGGTAAAACAATGAAAGAGGCTGCAAAAACAGCATCTAAAAAAGCTCTTCAAACTGCTGCTAGTAAAACAGGTGAATACGCAGGTAAAAAAGCCGGCGATAAAATAATTCAACTATTAAGCAAAAAAACTAAAACGACATCATCACCTGCAATGACACAAATGACAAAAACAAAACTTCTATCACAATATGAGATCAATCAGGATAATTTCGGGAGGTAAACTGAGAAAAATTATGTAATCTAAGAGGGTTGTCCAATACACTCAACTAGACTCTAGTTGTGTATGGTTGTATTCTATTGGAAAAGCGGAAGTCTAGTGGCGACCTTGGAAAAGTCTTCCATTGGAGTCTACTGGATCCATTGGTGACGAGTAGAGTCTATTGGAGTAACCGAATTTCTAGTCGTGAGAGACTTAGAAATGCTTCTTAATCATGGCGGGTGGGAGGTCGTGTAAAACTGTTCCATTGGAGTCCACTGGATCCATTGGTAACGGGTAGTTTCTATTGGAGTAACCGAGTTTCTAGTCGTGAGAGACTGAAATATTTATTAATCTTGGTTGGTGGGAGGCGGGGAAAAAAACTGTTCCATTGGAGTCCACTGGATCCATTGGTTAGGAGTAGATTCTATTGGAGTAACCGAATTTCTAGTCGTGAGACACTTAGAAATATTTCTTAATCTTGTCGGGTTGGAGGTCGTGATAAACTGATCCATTGCAGTCCATTGGATCCATTGGTGACGAGTAGATTCTATTGGAGTAAGTGAAAATTGTCGGAGTTGCGCTGGAACCTGGAAACCAGTAAATATGGCGGACTAATGCAGAGTGCTGAGTCGCTGTTCACAAGAGTTTGAATGCTCTTGCTTTTAGTATTTATTGGGTTAGCTGCAAAGCTAAACAGATTTTTAACACGAGCTCGCCAACAAATAATTGCGCGTTAGGCGAAAGTCAACAAAACACAAGTGCCCCACAACGTGTTTTCCTTACGGCTACAGCGATTGTTGTTGAAAACAAGAGGCCGTATTGGCCTTCACTCGGGCTTTTCGAGTGGCAAATGAATGTTGTGGATGGTATATAAAAAATTATACATGTATTTTGTGACTCAAACTCGATTCGTTAAAGCATTGGGCTGCCTGTGTGAGTGTGTGCCAGCGGAAATAAACACGGCAGGACCGTGGGAACACAAACAATCTTAGTTTTCTGCTTTTCTGTGACAGACTTTTTAGCGTTTTCACTGGTATCCTACTGGGCTCGCGATCACGTCTTGATGGCACATGGCATTCACGGTTGTCGTTAAAATACACAAACTTCGCATAACGAGATCTGAATTCCTTTCTATATTTTATTTTCACTAACGCATCACGTTGATCATGTACAGATAACTGCATTGCCATCTCAAATAACTCGCATTTTTCAAGTACATCCGACATTTGTGTTGATAAAACTGATAACACATTCATGTAGAACACGCGAAGGTACAAGATTACACATAAAACTAACACACTACACAGACTTGATACAGCTGATAATCCACAATCTAAAGTATGCAAAAGAAATGAAATACTGGTGACAATAGCCATAAAAGTAAAAACGTTACTTGCATCTTCGCTTCGATGCGTGGGTTCTTTATCACTTAACATAGCCGCTTTCCTGTTGCTGTTGTTACTACTGCTACTGCCGTTCGTCTTTCTACCTCTAATCTCATCATCAACGGGTATCTTGTATTCGCCAGCACCTAAACTGTTCGTGTCAAAGTTCCACTCAAGTTCGTCAAGGAACATTTGTCATTGGTAGTCAAAGTTTGTGCACTCTTTGTACTCATTGATAACTCATTCAGCTCATTTGATCTCATAATATTTCTCACATTTGCTTCGAGTTCGCGGAACGAGCCGTTTCGAAATGTACGCTCACCATCATCATTTAGTGTGGGTCTACCACGAACGGAGTGTGCGTTTGTAACTGGTTCGAGCGTATTGGATACGACACCGTTTGTCATAGCTGTAGACATGTCAACTTTTTCCTTTGAAAATCCGTCGAGGAATCCACAGTTGCTTTGTGCCTTGCTTTTCAGCAGACAAGGCAAGCGTAAACAAAACGTAAACAGGTTTTTACCGGGTTTTACAGGTTCATCGTTAGCGCCTGCGCAAATACGCCGGAAATGAGGTTTGTGGAAAACAACGACGAAAAAAAAGACTAGAGGCCGTAATGGCCTTCACTCGGGCTTTTCGAGTGGCAAATGGGTGTTGTGGATGATTTATAATAAAATTATACATGTGTTTTGTGACTCAAACTCGATTCGTTAAAGCATTGGGCTGCCTGTGTGAGTGTGCGTGCCAGCGGAAATAAACACGACAGGACCGTGGGAACACAAAGAAGCTTAGTTTTCTGCTTTTCTGTGACAGACTTTTTAGCTTTTTCACTGGTATCCTACTGGGCTCGCGATCACAACGTCTTGATGGCACATGGCATTCACGGTTGTCGTTAAAATACACAAACTTAGCATAACGAGATCTGAATTTCTTTCTATATTTTATTTTCACTGAGGCATCACGTTGAGCATGTACAGATAACTGCATTGCCTTCTCAAATACCTCGCAGTTTTCAAGTACATCCGACATTTGTGTTGATAAAACTGATAAACTTACACATTCATGTAGAAAACGCGAAGGTACAAGATTACACATAAAACTAACATACTACACAGCCTTGATACAGCTGATAAATCCACAATCTAAAGTATACAAAAGAAATTAAATACTGGTGACAATAGCCATAAAAGTAAAAACGTTACTTGTATCTTCGCTTCGATGCGTGGGTTCTTCATCACCCAACATGGACGCTTTCCTGTTGCTGTTGTTACTACTGCTGTTCGTCTTTGCACCTCTAATCTCATCATCAACGGGTATCTTGTATTCGCCAGCACCTAAACTGTTCGTGTCAAAGTTTCCACTCAACTTCTTCAAGGAACATTTCTCATCGGTAGTCAAAGCCTTTGTACACTTTTTGTACTCATTGATGGCTCATTCAGCTCATTTGATCTCATAATATTTTTCACGTTTGCTTCGAGTTCGCGGAGCGACCCGTTTCGAAATGTACGCTCACCATCATCATTTATGTGGGTCTACCGCGAACGGCGTGTGCGTTTGTAAGTGGTTTGAGCGTATTGGATACGACACCATTTGCCATAGCTGTAGACAGGTCAACTTTTTCCTTTGAAAATCCGTCGAGGAATCCTCAGTTACTTTGTGTCTTGCTTTTCAACACACAAGACAAGCGTAAACATAACATAAACAGGTTTTTACCGGGTTTTACCGGTTCATCGTTAGCGCCTGCGCAAATACGCCGGAAATGAGGTTTGTGGAAAACAACGAAAAAAAAAAAAAAAAAAAAAAAAACGAAGAACGGACGACAGATTTAGACTCGGGCCTTCCACAGGAAGCCCGAGTAAAAAACGGACGACAGATTTAGACTCGGGCCTTCCACAGGAAGCCCGAGTAATAACGACGTAAATGAAGAAGAGAAATGTTAAAAAAACCTTGTGGGCACAAAAAGTTACGATGTTCGGGGAAATAAGCCGGAAGAACGTAAACTACTTTCGCTAAATAGCGCTCACTGCTGATCTGCAGATTTTCCGTATGCGCGAAAGTTAACGCGGCGCGCAAGGCATAAATATGGGTGGTCTTAAGAGCAGCTGTCTGTAAGGATCGAGAATCATTTGTCAACGATCAATTTTGCACATCGCTGATATTTTGCTCAAAGACAACCTTTGGTGGACTATTTTCAAAAATCATGTTTGAAAGTTCCATCGATTTTTTGATTTTGAGAAATTCACGATAATCTCAAAGTGCGGTCAAAGTGCGGTTTTTCTCTCAGTCAAGCGTCCGAAATAACATGCGGAGACGAAGTGCCTATGTGGACTCAAAATATCTTCAATTGAAATCAAACTTTAGACAATCCTAGAACAACTATTTGTCTAAATATTGCACTTGTAATCATTTCAAACCTGTAAATTTTGCGACTTTAACAGACAATCAACACAACACCTTTGAAGAGCCCTTAAAAAAACGGCAAATTATGAGTAATTTTCAACAGCAGAAAAAGGTCCCTGGTACCTAACTTTTCGATTATTTCACTCAACAGTCATAATGTAAACATATTTCACATTTTCTGTGCGAAATATCAGTGTCGGAAAAGCAACGCTTCTCTGTGAAAAATTCGGAAGACTACGTGGCATTTTCGGCTCAAATAACGCAAGATTCATAAACAAAGTGCAGGTAAATTACCATCTATTACGCTTACCAAATAATTAACTCAATTTTAATCTTGGGAATCTGTGACATGAAGCTAAAAAAGTGTCCATGTAAATGTCAGGTAGGTATTCTGAAATTTTATTAGCCAACGAAAGTAAGTTTCTTCCCGAAAGTGTTCGTCTTGATCATATGCACGTCACGCCGTTGACTAACGAGCGCCCCTAAGATTTTAACACAAGAGATTCTATAAATTGGATGCATAGCAAGCATTTTAGGAAAAACGTTTCAATTCAGAATCCTGTAGACTAAATTTTAGCACTTTATTGTCGGTTTGATAAAGACGAACCTGCTAGCGACAGTTAATTAAAGGTCCGTGCTAAGCTTATCAACGCGCCATCAGTTTGATCTCCCAACGATACGATTACAGGATACATCCAATTCAATTCAATTCAGTTCAGTTCAGTTTGTTTTTCAAGTATGAAATATTATTACAGAAAGATTCGCTGTTCGCAGTTAGCAAAGGCTAATCGGGGTGAGCAGTGGTAACACGTGTATTATAAATCAAAATAAATAATACATTTCCAAGGATAATAGAACATCCATCAGTTTTAAAGACCAACATGAAAATTCCTTGCCAGTTGATCATCTACGACGATGCTACACCGCTGGGCTCTTGAATCCCAAACGTTGAGGCCATTTGAATAAACGTTTCTAGCAGCATATACACGTATGAATGCGAGTATCACTAGTATCTGCACTGACGGGTTAACAAAGGTCGTTGACATACGTGACTCCTTAGTCACGCATTCCCATAGGCCTTTCATGTTATGCGAAACAGATGCGAATTCAAAATCCGAAAATCTGGCCTAGAGTTAGAAAACGTTGACACTGGTGAATTCTTGTTATGGAAACAATCGCAATTCCCGCGGAGCAATGTTTAAAGTTCGGAGGGGTGGAGGAGGGGGAACACTCCCACCCGGCCTTAACTAAAGCTTGGCCGCTATAGGAGGCTACCCAACCTTGGGGTCCCCTGCGCGGTCACTGAATCTCATGCTGCGTATGCTGTTCAGGAGCATTCAGTTCCAGAATATGTCAAAGAATTTTCCACAACATGTCAGGCGGGCGCTCCTGGGACTGCTGAATTCCTGTTATGGAAACAATCGTATGCTGTTCTGGAACATTCAGTTCCAGGACTGTCAAAGACTTGCCCTTAATATTTCAGTTGGGTACTTCTTCTATTTAAGTTACCATATACTGATAATAGGTATTGTTTAAATTTAAAAAAAACAAAATGTGCAATGACAAACGTTCTTTGTTACAGAGGGCTTATGTGAAACTCTGTAAAAGGGTGTAACCTTGTTTCCTAATAATTTCTACTAAATATTTCGAACGTAGCCAACGTTTGCTACCATATGAAGAGCCGACAAGTCCGACGCCCTACTGAAAAGTTGAGAAGTTGCCCGGTCCCTCTATATGATTATTATTTTCTGGTAAACTACCGGCTAGGTCTAGGGAGAGCGAGTTCCAGTGAAGGTTCAACGAGACACTCTAGGGAACAGGAGTCTTCGTAAAGGGGTGGGGTTTTCTTATAAGAATCGCTACAATACCTTTTTTTTTTTTTTTTTTTTTATTTGGTAAAGCAGGTTAAGTTACATAAAATGGCAGCGAAAGGCTGATGTGGACCTGCATCTAAAATAAGTTAAATAAAAGTAGGATGGTGTAAAATGTATGAATAAAATCAAGTTAAAAATATACATAGTCATTGTGTTTGTTAGCTATCATAGGAGCACTAAATGAGAAATTATTAATGTCCTTGGAAGATCTACGCAAAATTTGCTTGAATTTGTCTTTACTTATCGACTCATTTATATTAATTAATCTATTAAGAAATGTCCAAATTGTTGGTCCTCTAAATTGAATAGATTGTTTGCCAATTTCATATTTGACACGTGGAATAACAAATTGGCTTCCCCTTCGTGAAGGTCTACTGCCAGACTTTAAAGTAAATAAAGATGCAAGGTCGTCAGGAACATTATGTTTGATAACATCAAACATGAACAGCAATAAGCGTCTTTTATGTTTGATGTTATCAAACATAATGTTCCTGACGACCTTGCATCTTTATTTACTTTAAAGTCTGGCAGTAGACCTTCACGAAGGGGAAGCCAATTTGTTATTCCATGTGTCAAATATGAAATTGGCAAACAATCTATTCAATTTAGCCTGTCAATCAGTTAAACGGGAACACTTAAATAAGAACTAAAGATAGATCGTAGATAAAGAGAAGGGAAAGAAATTCGACGAGCGGAAAGATTACCCCACCAAACCACAAGACACCTATATAGGTATATTCGGCAGCCAAGGTGGACTCTCTCTGCTAAAAAAGCTAATTTACAAAGGAGGGACTTCAGGATCACGAATAGTTGCTACAATTGAACACTGCAGAGGGTGTTTCCCGGATAGGTGCCAAAATCAGACAAATGCTCACGGACAGATAATGTCCTTCACATAGTCTATTAAGCAAGAATTAAAATAGCTTCACACAAGCCCTCGTTAATAGGAAACTTGATTTCAGTGGAGAAGGATGTAATATGTCAGTAATAAATCATATCTGAACAGAAGAAATGAGATCAAATGAAGAATCGTCCTCGCAGATGTGAACGCCAATTATGCAAGTGCGTAAAGAGGCCAGAAAAAAATTCAGGACTTCAACCACAGGTATCCCAAGCTCTAAAGTCGGTGTCGGACCTTTGTAATGTAAACACCACCGCAATGATGAAATCATAAGGCTTTGTATGGGGGTAAAAACAAACCAGATTTGAAGGAAAAATTAGGAACGATTTTAAAAAAAAACTGCCTACCTTACTCCTGTGTTGTACCCTTGGTCTCCTCTGTGGTTTTTGGACCGCGATATGAAGGGATTTGGTGGAGTTCAAACGGTTTCTCTCTATATATATCGTTCCAAGGTTGGGTAGCCTCCTATAGCGGCCAAGCTTTAGTTAAGGCCGGGTGGGAGTGTTCCCCCTCCTCCACCCCTCCGAACTTTAAACATTGCTCCGCGGGAATTGCGATTGTTTCCATAACAAGAATTCACCAGTGTCAACGTTTTCTAACTCTAGGCCAGATTTTCGGATTTTGAATTCGCATCTGTTTCGCATAACATGAAAGGCCTATGGGAATGCGTGACTAAGGAGTCACGTATGTCAACGACCTTTGTTAACCCGTCAGTGCAGATACTAGTGATACTCGCATTCATACGTGTATATGCTGCTAGAAACGTTTATTCAAATGGCCTCAACGTTTGGGATTCAAGAGCCCAGCGGTGTAGCATCGTCGTAGATGATCAACTGGCAAGGAATTTTCATGTTGGTCTTTAAAACTGATGGATGTTCTATTATCCTTGGAAATGTATTATTTATTTTGATTTATAATACACGTGTTACCACTGCTCACCCCGATTAGCCTTTGCTAACTGCGAACAGCGAATCTTTCTGTAATAATATTTCATACTTGAAAAACAAACTGAACTGAACTGAATTGAATTGAATTGGATGTATCCTGTAATCGTATCGTTGGGAGATCAAACTGATGGCGCGTTGATAAGCTTAGCACGGACCTTTAATTAACTGTCGCTAGCAGATTCGTCTTTATCAAACCGACAATAAAGTGCTAAAATTTAGTCTACAGGATTCTGAATTGAAACGTTTTTCCTAAAATGCTTGCTATGCATCCAATTTATAGAATCTCTTGTGTTAAAATCTTAGGGGCGCTCGTTAGTCAACGGCTTGACGTGCATATGATCAAGACGAACACTTTCGGCAGGGGCACCCAACGTCAATTTTCGGAAAATATCTGTTCGGAAGACGATTTGAGATCTAGAATTTTCGGAACATTTGTTGTAAAATTTCTTGCTTGCCTGCCTCTCCTAGGATTTTCGAACATCTAACAAATGGTATAATTGCCCATTTTTAACGGATTTTTACTCTAAAAAGGTCACCTAGAATTTTCGGGAGCCTTATTTCTGGCTGACATTTTCGAAAAGGTAAGTTTTGATCCCTATCATTTTCGGATCACTAAACTTTCAGCTAGGAAATCCGAACAGATGAAAAATTTTTAGGAGATAAAAATTTGCCTATATCTACCGTTTAAATACTAAAAAACGTTCAACAATGCTACGTTTAGTGGTTTTGAACTATATTCTCGTTGGGTGCCCCTGTTTCGGGAAGAAACTTACTTTCGTTGGCTAATAAAATCTCAGAATACCTACCTGACATTTACATGGACACTTTTTTAGCTTCATGTCACAGATTCCCAAGATTAAAATTGAGTTAATTATTTGGTAAGCGTAATAGATGGTAATTTACCTGCACTTTGTTTATGAATCTTGCGTTATTTGAGCCGAAAATGCCACGTAGTCTTCCGAATTTTTCACAGAGAAGCGTTGCTTTTCCGACACTGATATTTCGCACAGAAAATGTGAAATATGTTTACATTATGACTGTTGAGTGAAATAATCGAAAAGTTAGGTACCAGGGACCTTTTTCTGCTGTTGAAAATTACTCATAATTTGCCGTTTTTTTAAGGGCTCTTCAAAGGTGTTGTGTTGATTGTCTGTTAAAGTCGCAAAATTTACAGGTTTGAAATGATTACAAGTGCAATATTTAGACAAATAGTTGTTCTAGGATTGTCTAAAGTTTGATTTCAATTGAAGGTATTTTGAGTCCACATAGGCACTTCGTCTCCGCATGTTATTTCGGACGCTTGACTGAGAGAAAAACCGCACTTTGACCGCACTTTGAGATTATCGTGAATTTCTCAAAATCAAAAAATCGATGGAACTTTCAAACATGATTTTTGAAAATAGTCCACCAAAGGTTGTCTTTGAGCAAAATATCAGCGATGTGCAAAATTGATCGTTGACAAATGATTCTCGATCCTTACAGGCAGCCACTCTTAAACCCTTTAACAATAAAAAAGTATCCTTGTAATATTAACACTTTATAAATCAAAGTAGTTATGGGATATTTGAACAGGAGCACTCAGGATCATTACTATGTTCGTAGGAAAAGTGAAGGGACAATAAATGAGAATTGAAATTTTTAATCTTAGAAGCTAAATGGCTAAATAGGAATACGAGGTTTTGTAGATAAAAACCAGTTTGGTTGTGATTTAAATTACTCACCTCTCATAGAGGGCGAGGAAGTAGATCCCATTCAATGTCGTACTTGTGGCAATCGTGTAGACTTTTGTCGAGAAGGTCAAGATGATTTGCTGCCATATTTACTAAGCGAGTTGCGTACCTTACTACGAGACGCTGAGAAAACTCTCAGAATGGTACGGAATTGCACTCGATGAAGTTAAATTGAAATTGAACCAAAAAATTCATTTGTCCCCTGGGTATGGATTACCTTATTTATTCAATACAATGTGAATAGATCACTTAAAAGAACCAGCTAAATAAAGGTAGAATGGCGGCACGAGAAAAGGGCGGTGTTTTTGAAATTTAGTCAACTTTTGTCGAATTATAAATATGAATTAATGTGTACGTTGAAAATCAACAAAAAACCCGAAAGTTAAAGGTAATGTCTGATTGTCATCCAAGGCATAACACGGTGGCCTTTTGCAATAAAATCCAGGAAAGTATATCAAGGGGTTGCCATTGATTAGGATGCCGGGTTTATATATTAATGTCGCGTTACTTTAGTGGAAGTCGTTTAATTTACATACGGGTGGAATTTTAACAAAATTTTTAATTTGGTAGCGTATATACACTTCTAATTGTTTGTAACGCATAAACAGAGAACAGGGAGGAACGGTCACTTTAAATTGTGATCTTTATTGAATGAAGGAATGTGATCTATAGACTAAAATGAAATTGGCGCGAAATTAAGATTTATGTCTGATGAGAGTTATCTTGGCCACGGTCACGACAAAGTCGCCCTACCGTACGGAGGCACAGGTCAAATTACACCAGAAACGGCGGGAAACTCACCGCTTGCAGAGCAAATTGACCTGTGCCTCCGTACGGTAGGGCGACTTTGTCGTGACCGTGGCCAAGATAACTCGTTACGGATGTCGACAAAGCAAAAATGGGCAGCCAGCGCTCGAAAAGGAGCGTTTTTCGGGCGGATAAGATAAACCTTGGAATCCGAGGCGAAGCAACTAGAAAGAAGAATTATCGACAGCTGCCGTGAGGCAATTTTGGCGAGCTCCGAGCATTTTAGTGGAATTTATGGAGCTTTGAGTGCGAACCGTCGGCCAACCATGTCGCCAGCCTTTCGTTTCTCTTTACTGGAAGCAAACCGGGAAAAGTTTAAATCGTCAAAATGGCTTTAGAACGACTTTAGAACGACTCAGCTGCCACAAAGACTTCAAAATAACACAAATGCAGACTAAGGTAAGCTTCTTTTATTTAAATCCTTGACTACAAGTTGAATTTAGAGCGATTTTTGAACCATTTTCATACATTCTCTTAAATGGCGCAATACTGCCACGTATGCAAATCACAAACAACGTCTGGGCCGCCTGTGATGAGATTCCTTGTAAAACATGGTGCCCTTTCGGTGGGCTGGTTTTGATTGACATTATTGGGGCGGTATCTTGTTTGCGGGCCACTTTAAAGCCGCATTTAAGGAAATTTTTGGACGACATATCATTTGGTAGCATATATACAGTCATCATTGTTTGTTAAACATAAACTAAGAACGTGTGATAATTGTTTACATGGTGAGTGTTTCCAGAACGGCTCTTCAAGTCGCTTAGCAACTCACTTAAAAGTTAAGGATCCGGCAAATAGTAATTAAATAATAGTTTACCGAGGTCATTTAACGAGGTAGCTTAAGGAGCTGGTAATTCCTATGGGCCAATTACGAGGCGCTTGCGGTTACTGATGCGTGCTTTTCATTCGTTTAGATTTCCCGCTATAACTTTTTGAAATTGCCATATTGGCACGTTCTCTAGTCTCATTTAATGTTACCCGTGTAGACCCGAATTTTTTCAATTTTTTTCAAGCGTCCAACAAGGTGTGTAAACAAACCATTTTAAGGAATGTTAAGCGGGGTAACGGGTGTAGTGAAAACACGGTTATTGGAAAGAACCGGTGTCTTTTATTTTGTGTTGTTTTAATATACGGAGTGTGAATTCTACATGAAATGAAATCGCAAGTAAGTGCAAAGTCATAGTTTGAGTCGGATTTTCTTGCTCGAAAACACTGTGGTCATTGATAGGGTAGTATTTAAATGTTGGGCTATTTTAAACTCGCTTTAGATGAATGTCAAAAAGTGTGAAAATTAACTGATATAGCACATATAATTTGGCAACATTTCAACGCTCAATTGTTTGTGCGACATAAACAAAGAAGATGTGGTAGCTGTTTACATTGACAAGGTAACGATCGGCATTAATATATACAGCTACCGGCTGAGCGTTTTTTGGAAATGGCAACGCTAAATGAGTACCGTGGAGCTCCGTTTGCTTAGTAAACAAGAAGTAATTTCGGAACGAAGGGAACTAGCGTACTTGTCTCGGGTCAGGGCTTAAAGAACGAAGTTTAAAATACATACGTAGCGTGTTTGTCTCGGGTCATGGCATAAACAAGGAGGTATATTACATGTGTAGCGTGCTTGTCTCGAGTCATGGCTTAAAGAACGAAGTATATTACATGTGTAGTGTGCATCGGTTCAGGGCTCCAAGAACGAGGTATATTACATGTGTAGTGTGCTTTTCTCGGTTCAGGGCTCCAAGAACGAGGTATATTACACATGTGTAGTGTGCTTGTCTCGGGTCCAGCTTAAAGAACGAGGTATATTTCATGTGTAGAGTGCTTGTCTCGGGTCAGGGCTTAAAGAACGTGGTATATTACATGTGTAGTGCGCTTTTCTCGGTTCAGGGCATCAAGAACGAGGTATATTTTATATGTAGAGTGCTTGTCTCAGGTCACGGCTTAAAGAACGAGGTATATCACGTGTAGTGTATTTCACGACTAGACTCTCGGTAACTCCAGTGGATTCGATGCGTCTCCAGTGGACTCCAATGGACTCCATTGGACGATTTTTTAACCCTCCCCAAAGTTATATTGTTTCGACTTCCGGTAACTCCAGTGGACTGGACTCCAGTTGACAATAGTTTTGGACTTCCGGTTTCGTTTAACGACTAGACTTCGAATAACTCCAGTTGACTCTTAGATTTGACAACTAGAGTCTAGTTGAGTGTATTGGACATGGATGATGATGTTAATAGAATGGATAAGAACAGGCTCCTGATAAGAAACAATTATACACTGCATTATCAAGAACAACAAAATTCGAATACATTCATCTCAACAAAAATGAAATAAACAGTATATATTTGAATAGAAAACAACCATGTTTAGAATTAGTCAATAGTCATTTTAATTCATTATACAAAAACGGTAAAATATACGAAGTAAGATTCGACAATGATAAAGTGTATGTTGGTAGCACATGTGAAGAATTAGATAAAAGACTTTATTGCCATCTTAAAAATAAAAACTCACAAGTGTATAAATATAGAAATTATAACCCTAAAATTAAATTAATTGTCAACGTAATATCTCATGACAAAAAATCACTTGAAAATGTTCAAAATTGACACATTAAAGAATATTCAGAAAAATATGGCGATTGTTTAATAAACATCAGATCAAATCCTTTGAAAAAACCTAAAAAAGTACAATACGAAGTTAAAATAGAAAGTCAAACTGAATTAGAACAAAGAATAGCTAAACTTAACGATAAAAAAAAAATAAAAGATGTTAAAAACGAATGTTTCTTTTTTGATACTAAAATCGATGGGAAAAGATATGCATCAATAGCCAGATACAAAAACTGTACAAAAGAGGAAGCATTAGAAAATATCAAGTTAACAAAACAAACTAAAATCAAGGAACTAACTAACTAATCTTATCTTTATTTCTTACTTATTTTATAATTCACAATGTGTATAATAATATGACAAATGAGAAGAAAAGAAAGGAATCAGAGGAATCATCTTATTTTTTCATCTTTTTTTGGCTTAAGAAATCTTGTTTAAATCATTTTATTTTTGACTTAAAGAATCTTACCCTTATATGTATTTTCTAAAATGCAAAAACAATGGAGTTGCGTGTAAGGTGACTGTGAGTTTTTCTACCATTCACCACCACTACTGATATGACGTCAGATGAAGAAATTATTCCACAGATAGGAAAGGATATTGGGGGTGTAACTGTTTCTCCCCTTTTTTAGGGGACTTGGGGTTCCCATTCAAACCATGGCTTATGAAGCCATTGACTAATGCTGTACTTACACCCATACAAAGTAACTTTAATCATCGCTTTAGCAGGGCACGTATGGTTGTAGAATGTGCCTACGGGCAGCTTAAGGGGCGCTGGAGAATTCTGCTGCGCAAATGTGAAAGTACCCCTGTGGAGCTGAGATCTGCTTGTTTGGCTTGCATTGTTTTGCACAATATTTGTATCTCACGTGGAGAGAGCCTTAACAGGAAATTAGACTTAACAATTATCGATCCCAACTCAAATGAGATGAGAGACAGGGCAACTATTAGAAGGTTGCTGAACATGACTGAATGCGAGAGGATTCCAGATACCAATCATAAAGCCATCCGTATTAGGAACAGCCTTGCAGAGAAACTATGATTGGAAAAGCAAGGGCATGGTGTTTCTTAGCTTAATTAAGCTCACTTAGTCATGAGAGCTATTTTGAAACAGTATTGCTGTTGTTATTGTTGATATTTTTTGGCTTTTTTGTTTTGAAGGGTGGCTAGAAGGTTTGATGGTGGTCCCCTGAAATAAAATGAAATTTGGAACCACTTCAAACAGTTTGAAAAACATGCCACTTCCAATCCAGAATTCCTCTGAAGTGTTGCTTAGCAGTTGTGTTAACAATTTCATATAGGCTGGCATTCATGCTAATAAGCCCAGCCCTAGAGACAAGTTGAATTCATTGTAATTCGATCAGTGAACACTGTTTCGTACCCTGACATCTGGAGCTATTTTTCAGTACAAATTTCTCCCCCCCCCCCCAAAAAAAAAAGAGCCCCTGTTCACAGGTTGAATGTTTTTAAGTTGTATAAAGAATAAATAAAGAATTGAAAAGTTTTGCAAAATCTACTTTTAACATTAACATAATATGGCAATACATGTTGATCTGTGGACATGGATTTATTGAATGTCAAATTCTTTATTTTAACACAACTACCTGCTTGTTGAACATTACTTGAGTTTTGTTTTGAATAGTGTTGGTTACTATAAATATCAACCATAGTAAAGTAGCCAATGGTTCATTAATTTAAAACGGATGTTCTATAATAGCACAAATACTTAACCCATTGACTACCCGCCGTTTTTACGTTTTCGGAGTGATTTTCCACTCACAAACAATCCATAGCATCTCGTGACTCTTTATTTGAAACTACCATGGAAAGTGGTGCTGTCCTAAGGCACTGGAGGCTCAAGGTTTCTGAAAACGTCATTATGACTTAGCTATTTTTCATCCGTGGAGCTACAAGAACGGCCCAAGTTCGGTTTGCTTGCGATTTTTGCTTAGTTTACAGCCATTTTTCATTTGTAGTGTCGCCTTGATGAGCATCATTAAGCGTGACGGTAGCTAAGAGTCCACTTTGTCAAAGAACCGAGCAAAGTGATGTACTTTGTTGTCGAATTTAGCTTGCTACTCGACGAACTGGGAATTTCTATGTTAATTTCTATGCAGTTTACTTTACTTTCTATTTTAAATTACCAACGACCTACCAATAACATGAACTTCAAAGACGTAAATTGTTGTTGAACACTTGTAGTCGTAATTCATTTATTTTCATAGAATATATTATATTAAAATATAGCATCAACATCCAAGTCTCAGAAGCAGTCTCCTTTGATAACTCTAAAGAGAGATAATGATGACGAAGATGGCGTCAGAGTTATGCGAGCATTTCAGTTCAAATAGCACTGATGGAGACACGGCGTAATTTTCATACATGCTAACGTTCACCTTAACATAATCAGTCAGAGATTTCTGGGAAATAGAATTCACGTCAGAGGTTTTGATGTTTGCCATTACAGAATTCAGCAATTGAACAATTGTAATTCACTTCTTTGCGTTACATTTATTCTGTTCGAATATGAATGTCACACCAGCAACCACGTGGCAACAGAAACAGGTTCCCTAGATAACTGTAAAGATGATCAAACTGTATGCAACCATTTCGAGCAGTAGTGATGGAGACAGGTCAGTGAATTTTTATAAAAACTTAACGTAACTTCAGAGATTTCTGGGAAATCGAATTTATGCCAGAGGTTTTATAATTAGCGGTCAATTAATGAAAAGTAATTTTATGTCTTGCTTTCTCACTAAACTGTGGTCCTCTGTGTGTCTATTAGCCTTTCACGCTTCACCGCGAGACTATCACGTGACATGTGATTAGGAGGACGTAGGTTCAAATCCCGCTCAGGGCAATCACAGTTTTTCAATTTGTCCAGAGGTTGTCCAGTGTTGGGTTTCCCTTAACTCTCTTTCATAATTTCTTCTCAACTTGGACTGTGAATCCATTTGCGATCCTTCTGGAGGGTGATACGCTGTTGGCTCAAGGGACCTACTTGACTGACTCTTTACATTAATTACCCTTGTCCACCTGTGAATCACATGTTGATCCAGCGTTATCAGACATATGGGCTCAGAAACTTGGCAGCCAAGGAAAGAAAAGCTTTAGAAATAGTTTTTGTATTCTTTTGTACAGTAACAATAAATAGTAATGTTACGAAATAAAAACAACAACCCATAGTTAATGATAAAAAAAATATCTGCCATCCAACAGATATTTCTATAAAAGACAAATATTTTCACTGATTCAAACAGCCCGAAAGTTCTGCCAGAATAAATATATAATCAACCTACTCTCTCATCTAGTTGATCTCTTTTAAGTTAAGGGCTTTAAAAAGCCCACGCATGCCGGCCACTTGCGTACCATATTTTATATACGTCAACAGAACTGAGAAGAGAACCTTACAAAGAGCAGTTAAAAGATACTGCAATATATACTTGCAATATATTCCACATGTCTTGAACTCCTATCAGAAAGGGTCATGTAGCAGCTCTCGTAAGGTCTCACGAGATTGGCTTGCAAACAACACAAACAATGAACCCTATCCCTAAAACAATAGAGGTGCTACACTATGCCTGCCAATGAAATTTAGAACCTTACGAGAGCTGCTACAGTAATGATCAGAAAACTCACTCGACAACTGAATTATCCATCAAACAGTTCTACTCCTACAGCCAATCAGAATACAGGAAAGCCATTGCATATTTGTCGGTATTCCATCGAACCTTCCCATCGATCAGTGTAATTCAACGGTAATACACCCAACCTTCCCATCGTGCGCCGCATCGATTATGTAAGCCTACGCATTTTCTATGACATGTTATAAAATAGTTGTGCAAGGCTTTCTCGTGGTATACCATGGAGTATCCCACTCGTCATTTGTATTTTCTTTGCATACACACTCGTCTTAAGGCTCATATGTATGCCTTATATTGACCTTATACCACTCTGTATACAGACTATATACGCCCCAACTAATAGTCCGTATTCAAGGGATTTTATGCAGTGCGACCCTTTGATCTTCTAACCGGACGTCTAATTGAATAGAAGTGAAAAATCTTTTGTAAGATTAATGAAATTTTCAGAGTTTCATAACTCACGCACAATTCCCAGGCTCTCTCCTTTCCCCCTCAAATTTATAGACAGTGCATGCATATGGCGTATGTTTCATCTCTCAAACTAAAACCAAAGATGAAGACTCAAAAGTAACAAAGCACACGAGGTAGAACTCACGCGCCCTGTTTCGGTTTCTCCCACAATTTACATTTCAATTAAATTTCAACAATACAAAAAAAAAAAACCATAAAAGAAAATTAATTATTCGCCAAGACTACATGTATCACCACAGTTGCTATAACGAACCTAGTAGTAGCTATGGAACCAGGTAGTTTGGTTTACCGGAGGCAGTATTTGGGGACCCAAAATTTGAGGAACTTGAACTGATTTGTCAAAACCTAACTTCTGATGTTTCGGTTTCTCCCACAATTTACATTTCAATTAAATTTCAACAATACAAAAAAAAAAACCATAAAAGAAAATTAATTATTCGCCAAGACTACATGTATCACCACAGTTGCTATAACGAACCTAGTAGTAGCTATGGAACCAGGTAGTTTGGTTTACCGGAGGCAGTATTTGGGGACCCAAAATTTGAGGAACTTGAACTGATTTGTCAAAACCTAACTTCTGATGTTTCGGTTTCTCACGCAATTTACATTTCAATTGAATTTCAACAATGCAAAAATTGTAGTTCAACAAAATTGATGATTCTCTTATCACGGTAACCACAAATTATAGCCTTCGCTTTACTGGAGAGAGTACTGGAAAGGTAATTAAAAGTTGGGGAGTTGCGACTGATGTTTTGAAACTTCTGTTGAACGCAGCGAGCAATTAATCTGACAATGCAAAGTCAATTTTTTCACTAATTACAATTTCCATTTGAAACGAAAAGCTAAAAGGAACCAAGCCGACCAAAACAATGCAGTTAAATTGGGAAAATATCCTCTAAAGCTGAAGTTGCATAAATCTTAAACAAAGGCAAACACATTTGAAAACCGAATGAAACATAATCATTTTAGTTAATTACGGCCATACGCCTGTTTCCTTTCCAGTTCATACCTGTTTCACTTTAATCACGGCTTAGGGATTGTCAGTAAAACCATCATCGAATGTTTACTTTAATGACGCGAAAGGAGAGAAACCTCCCTTAATTATACGACCGTTCTTTATTTTCCTGCCAGAAAGGTTTCCATTTGTAAGGTAACACGCTGGATTTTCATGACCGCGGAAACTTCATGAACAGTTAACAGCTACGGGTTTAGAACGGAATGGCTTCATTCGTATTTGATGACCTGCAAGAGAAATTGCTGCCTCAAGGTATGGATGAACACTACAGACCCCTCCTACCCTTATTTCAATAAGTTTCGATTCACTTTTTTGAAGATTACGCCTTATCAACAAAGATTTTTAAATTGTAGGTGTTAGCTATGATACGACTGAAGTAACCAGATTTTGCGTAGTTTAATGATGTTGTTATTGCTTGCGACTAAACTGAAGGTTCCGTTTTCAACTGTGAAATACAGCAAAACTTGATCCAGTCAGTAATGCAGGAAAAGTTTGCTTTCAGCACAAATAATCAGTGTTATCCATTTTAAGTACAATTTTCCTTTAACGCATGTTTTCATCTGTAATCTTGAATCACTGAGATTTATACACTGTCAGCTTATAGTGCATGGTTCACGACTGAAATTGTTTTAATCCAGTGTTGGAGACACCAAAATTTTGAAAATTTTGGGTAACAATATGCAAGGTAAAAAGAGGAGAATCACTTCCTTGTAAGCGGTATCAAGGGGTCCTTTTGACCAGTACGCGCAAGGAACCGGAACACGAGGTTCGATAACCGACACAATCAGGAAACGCTTACGCATCCTTTTGTGTACCTCCCTGATCATCGGTTATGACTTTAGAGGTGTAAAGAGAGAGGAAATCAAAATTATGAATTAATTTAGCAACAAGCGGCATTTTTTTTTCAGTGTTTAAAAAAGGACTACAAGTCTCGCCGATTAAATGATGGATGGCGTCATATAGCTGAATTCATTTTAAACGACATTTTCCATAAACAAAGTCGTCCGTCCTTTTGCGAAAAATATGATTTCATCTTTACTCGGTTTGTTAACACATTCTTGACATAATGAAGCAGTGCATTACACTGAAAATACTGGAGTTCATTCTCAATGATACCACCATCTCTTGACGTCCGCTTCATTCAGGTATGACACCAGATTCTATTTATGTTCGAAGTAAGACAGAAATTTCCGAAAGTTGGATCGATCCATTAGAAAAGTGATGGGGCAGGGATGAGCAAAAAAGAAAAGAAAATTTACCGTAACGTACCTGAAAAAAAAACCAAACAAACAAACAAACAAATCCTGCACAACTGAGCAAATGCGCTTTCACTTTATACACTTTATTTTATTTTCTCATGAAAAAAAAAAGTTAATGTTGACCCGCAGATAGCAAATTTGCTATCCGACGCGGGTCAATCATCAACATACTTTAGTTAGAACATTAAGTAAAGAAACCAAAAACTGAAGAGTTAGACATTAGTTGTGGTTACACTAGCCCTTTTACCCATGGGTAACTAGCGTTTTGCCCCAGGCAAGGATGTTTTTGTGTGTAACCGCTTTTCCCAGACCGAAATTGCCTTTTGGTTATTTCCATGGATAAATCAAAGAGAACAAAAGAACTTCTCATGACAGTTCCTGAACTGAAGAGTACGGTTTATCTGCTCCCTGGAGTATAACCTCATCCCCAAGGGTAACATGAAACCTGAGCTAAACCGAACCCAAGCCATTTACCCTCCGGAGGGCCCCAGACCCAAGGTGCGTGTAATCACAACTATTGTTAAATTGTAAGGAGAAGCATAACTGGTAAATGCATCAACAGTTACACAGTGTACCAATAAAGTATAGGAGCAAATTAGATACCAAACTAAGAATCTTTGAGTTCATTACCCAGGATCACCATTACCCACGTGATAGAAATCGAGAGCGAATAATCTAAATGTTAAGTAGAAAGCGTCTTTTTATATGTAATTTACCAATGTACTTCCAATGATTCATCATCACACTTTTCACAGTTTAAGCTGTTTTCTGAGATGCGAGGGACCTTAGACCCGTCTTCTAAAATAGAGTCCCCTGCTTGGCAGGCGCTCCAAGGCGAAGGGGGAATTTGGGCTTTGCACTTCTCGTTTTCCCCTCTCACTCCCAGACTTCCCTTTGAACGCCTGCCACGGAGACTAAACTAAAGAGTGCGTTTTTATACTTGTTTTGATATATAATCGACTCTGTAGGCTCGTGGAGAGGCAATGCTAGGTCATTTTCCAGAGGACACACATCTCTGCCAGGTAACCATCCTTTGCCGTCAAACAGTGCTCAAAAGGAAACAGACTACTTAAAGAGCCTGACCGAAAACGCCACAGATGATTATTTACAGGGGGCGCTTGGAAAAAGCACACAGTCCGGCCTGTCACTCGATCAAGAAGATAGCATTTTATACGCCGTAACCAGTGGAGAAGAGTTTCCAAAAAGTTACAGTACAACCAGTCTGAATTCCTCGTCTGGTGTTTTTAATAGCAGTTCGGAAATGTTACCTTCGTCTTCTATGATGTCCTTAGAAGAGACAACGGACATTTTGAACTACCTCGAGAAACCATCGTTTGGTGATCACAGTCAACAACCATTTCTCACAACTTCTGGGCCGACTGCAGCGATCAGCCACTGCGATTTGGACACTTCATATGAAGCCACGAAAGATTTGTCCAGTAGCGGTCACGAGAGCAGCGATTTGGATGGGATAAGTCCGATTGACACTGGAACGATTAACATTCAGCAGTATATGCGGTTTCAAGAGTTGGATGTCACTTTCTGCGACCTGGAAAATCGTGTCTTTGAGAAGCAGCAAAGCCGTAAAGACAAAAAAGCTCGCCAGCGAATTATCAATGGAAAGGTGAAGTTTATGGTTCGCTCTGACCACTCGGTCAAGGATGTTCGGGTATGGGTGCGCAGAGAGGTCAAGGCTGCTACATTGGAGAAGGATGCCAATGGTATGGTACCACTTGAAGCTGTATTCTTGAGAAAGAATGACTATAATGTAAGTAGCATAATATAATACAATACCATACTGTACCGCACCATACCTACCGTACCGTGCCTAGCGTACCATGCCTGGTCGGTACCGTGCAGTGTCGTACCATACCATACCATACCATACCATACCATACCTTTGTCTCCTTTGTCCTCGCTTGCAAAGCATACTGCAAAGCTAAAATTCTTTTGTTCTCTAATCACTCTGCAGTGAAACGAGAACAAATCATTTTCATACTAAATATCATCAGACGCAGACAAGGATCAAGAAATCAATAGGCATCTCGTTTATTGCCAGCTATAATTCCATTTGTCGAAAAAAAGAAAGAGTAATCTAATGTAATGGGAAGGTCCGACACTTACCGCAAAAAGAAAAAATATATGAGAGTCAAAAAACGAGACTTCTAGACTCATCACAAATCGGGATCAAGATTCAATGAACCACATGAAAAGTTCGACGTTTGAACCGGGCCCAAGACCGTGGAGGCCAAACAATGTAGCTGGGTAAATATATATGTTGTGCCGCGTAGCACTATAAACACATACAAGTGGTGGAACAGAGAATTAACTCTGAAGTGTAAATTAAAGTGCTAATGGAAACCCATGAAGAACCCACTGGGCGTTAGCCCTAGTTAAGGGTATCAGGGAACCACACGAGGCAAAGAAAAAATTCTTATGACCTCGGTGGGAATCGAACCCACGACCTCCGGATTAGATCTACCTTTGCTCTTCCGACTAAGCTACGAGGTCGGACAGAGAAAGTCGGGGACGATTAAGGTGGTGAATCGCGGCGAAGAGAAAGTAAAGGTAAATATATATGTTGTGCCGCGTAGCTTAACTTAACTAGGGCTAACGCCCAGTGGGTTCTTCATGGGTTTCCATTAGCACTTTAATTTACACTTCAGAGTTAATTCTCTGTTCCACCACTTGAATGTAGCTGGGTAGGCGAGTTGGGAAAAAAACACCCAGAACTACCTCCCGAGCTCGTGTATAAGAAATACCGGTGCTTCTTACGGTATAGAAGACTTGGATCTTGAAAATTGTAAGGAACGAAAAAACTTCAAGTTTGACGATAGATCAATATGTTGGCAGCCTGCACGTATCTACTCAACAAGCTAAATGGGCAAGTTACATTACCAGTCCTAGCCAACACAGCAGCATTACCATTTCTATAAATATCGGCCTTACTCTTAGCTCTGAACAGCTCAACATATTTCCCATCACAAAACTTTACATCGCAACAACGCAAAAAAGCAAGCTTGTCAAAGCGCAGAACACCAGTGGAAGCAGTAATACAAATACCAGCAGCACGTAAATCAGACAAATTGGCGTTAACACAAACAAACTTCTCACAAATTGCCAAAATCATATCAGGAGTGACAGGCTCTTTTTTCACTACTGGTTTAGAGAGGCTTCTTTTAGTTGATTCCAAAACGCCTTTGACAAGAACAGATACGCAAGTATTATGAATTCCATAAAGATTATGAGCCCAGCGAATGCCATAAAAGGAGGCTTCTATAGTCGAAAAAGACGAATTGCTTTGAATTAATGATTTTAGATAAGTCACCTGGAACGACGAGCACCCGACAGAGACCAAGGCGTACTTTGGCCGAGGCCTGTTTCGAAACACGAAGAGGATTTAGTGGATAAGTGGCAACAGATAAACAATCATAGGGAAGAGCATTGATTTCTTTGTAACCAGCAGCCTAAAGTCTAAATTTCTCAAAAGCTCTAGAATAGCGTTCGGTGCTAGAAACAGCTCTTGCTCCTAAACAACGCAATGCTATACAGCTGGTCAATCAACTAAGCTCCGGATCCCTGAAGTAATCCGCAAAAGATGACAGGGCCTGTGCACCTTGTAATAGCAAACAAAAAAGGAACAAATTAATAAACAATAAAAAAACACACGCCATCCAAGGTCCCAGTGGAGCAAAGAAAATTCCGAGTGGACTATGATATCTCTTAAAAAACATAATGATTCAATCTATGTTGGCCCAGTGGACCAATGATAACACACTATTAAATGCCATGCCATCGCTCCCAGTGGAGTTACGAGGCCTTAGAGCCGTCGAGTTTCAGAAACAAAACAGGAGTACTAAAAGAAGACGAGCCGAAACAAGTTTCCTTATTAGCACCTGAACAAAAACACCAGCCCCGTTTTGAAAAAGCCAAAAATCCACAACAAAATTCCGAAAGGCGCCATATGGTCAGAAAAGTGACGAAGGCCAAAACGGGACAACCAAAACACCACGAGAATGGCAGTAAAGAAAATGCTAAAGAACGCGAGGCACCAAGTAAACTGGAGGAACAAGCCAGCAGTTTTCTTGACCCCAATCAAAAGCTAGCGCATCCACACCTAAACTCCCGGACTCAACAAACAGGGAATAAAATCTGGAAACTTTGGCATTCTCAGAACTGGCAGAGCAGTCGACCGTAAAAGGTCGCCAAAAGGAATCCGCTGTTCTAAAATAACAATCCTTAACACTCCAGTCATCGAGATCCACAATTTTGCTTACATAGTATTCAGCGAATTCGCTCTCGCTGCGCGGAATCCATTTAATATCGATAACGATCTGATATTCCCTAAAAAGTCAAAAAATGTCCATTGCCAACATGTGCAAATGAATCTTATTGCTATCAGACTTCTCAATACAAACTACGCCTCGATTATCGGTGTACCACTTAACATAAGTGCCCTTGAGGAAGTGAGCAAAACTATGTAAAGCGTGCTTGACACACATGCGTTCTCTCCATGTAGAACTTTGTTTCATTTCTAAAGCGTCCCAATTTTTATGCCCGATTTTTATATGAAAGCAGCGCAGCCTAATGCACTGGCGTCGGAATATACAACCCGAGAGGGTAAAATATGCTTCCTCCATATAGGTCGACAGTTCAAACTCTGCAAATTTTTGCTCCAAAATTCAAGTTCCACTAAAACATCCTAATCTAAAACAACCCGTGCATGCTAGCTTTTTCTGCATTTGATTAACCGATGTAGAGATTTAGTCATGAGCTTACAAACGTCACCCATGATCAAAAAACACGCAACAATCCTACCGGTGACTCGAGCAAGTTTCAGAGCAGAGACACCTCTGTGAGACATTATTTCAGTAACTTCTTGAATTATGCGAGAAATGTTTTCTGGTGGAGTAGACATACAATTATTTTTGAAATCCAAAAAAATACCCAACCAGCAAATGATCTGGATAGGGACCCACTGACACTTACCTTTGTTCGGTACAAAACCAGAACGAACAAGGTCCGACCTAATAAGCAATGATTCCTCTTCGAACCTCGAAAAATTTTGAGCGGCAGTAATACCATCGTGCAAATAAACAACAATACAAAGCGCTTTTGAATGTCAATGTTTAACCAAAAGTCTCACATTTTAAGAAAACTATTATATACCGTAAGAATATAAGAATACTATTATATACCGTTCCGCGGGGAACCCCGCGGCTGACCAGTAACTTCACTGATCGCTCTGTTGCCAGCAGGGTTGTCGTGATGGTGCAGTGGTTAGCACACCCGACTAGTAACCAGGGGGACGCGGGTTCGATTCCCACTCACAGCATAAATGTTTTTTCATTCAAAAAAAAAAAAAGGATCAGTTAGTAGTTCGCTGTTGTTACTTTCTTCATTCATCTACTTCATAATATTTGAGTAGCAAGGCGTTGTGTATCCTTTGGATCCTACTAACTTGTGACTGCATCGTTGGATTTCCAGCTTCTTCATTCATTAAATATATATATAATTATTTCACAGGATTAGCAAATATGGGACTGATTTCACAGCCAAACTTGTTCAAATCCCAACTCTTTTCGCGTACAAATGTTACAGACCTTAGAAGACGGCTTTCAAGCCTAACATAAGTCCACGATCTTCACAATGTCTGCACTTTAAGCAAGTCACTAGTATTCTAAGGTAATTTATGTCATGGTTATGACCAAGAGCACAGTTTCATGTCTAAAGATTTGATCATCTAAAGGCAACTTCTCTGCTTTTCGCACTTAGAACTCTTTATTTGAACGTTTCCTATCGTTTTAAGTTGAATATGAAAGAATTCTGTGCAATTCGACCGATATGCTTGAGATATCTACCTGGATTTTTGAAAACAGGGTCGCAGGAAAGTTATACTAAGCCTTGTTTATTTTAGTACTGAGGTGTGTTTCCTCCTTCTATTCTTCTTCGTCTTTGCTTGTGCTGGGGGGAGCGACGATGGCAATTAGCTGATTAGTAAGAGAAAGTTAACATTGAAAGTTAAAATAAGCTTTCCCCCCCCCCCTACCCTCCCCCTCCTCCCTTTTAATACTCTTTATTTGGTCCCACTCTCTCTCTTTCTTAAGAAAATTTGCATGAATTTGAAATCTTAGCGTAGGCTTAGTTTCAAACGGAGTCAGTATATCTAGCTTTCCTGTTCACTTCCTAGAGCAAAGTTTTCCTTAGAGCATCATGAAGCTCAGTGAGGGAAAAATTCTAGCGAAATGCAGTATCTGCCTCGTCGACTAAGGGCCCGATTACATGGCGAATTTCAGCCCGGGCTGAAATTTTGTTGCGATTACATGATGAACTTCAGCCCGGGCTGAAATATTAGTCTCGGCACCAAATATGAAATTTGGCGCGAAGAGTCTCGGGAAAATCAGGCAGCCATGTTATTTCCTGCTTTTCAGCCCGGGCTGAAATTTCTTTTCGATTACATGAGATTTTTTCAGCCCGGGGCGCAGTTCAACCCGGGCTGAAAATCCTAGCCCGGTTTGGTCAAACCGGGCTAGGATTTTCAGCCCGGGCTGAATTTCGCCCCGGGCTGAAAAAATCTCCATGTAATCGACGATTTGATTTTCAGAGGATTTGTTTCAGAAGCCGGGATGAAATTTCAGCCCGGGCTGAAATTCGCCATGTAATCGGGCCCCAATAACCTTCGTGCGTATTTATCTTGTCGGGGCTATGAAGTCGACTGTCAGGCGCAGTGAAGGTTATTGTAGAGCTTTGCTTTCGGAGGCTTTAGCCTCAAAACGTAGGTGTCAGGGTTGATTTGTAAGCGCACATGGTGAAATTGGAGTTGACTTTTGACCAGGCTAAAAATTTATCAAGAAACAAGGGCTTGACGGAAGTTCGCTTGAAATCGTTTTTCAACATCCGAGACTTCAAGTAACTATCAGGCGAGGACAAGATTTGCCTCTGTATTTCTGCGCGAAAACCGTAAGTTTTTCCAGTTTCCCGACTTGTTACCGCCCTTGCGGCTTTAGCGATTCTATGCTAGTGATCTGATAAGTGATGTGATAATTTGAAGTGTCATAATGTGTGATTTCCGGCCTCAAATCTAGTCGTAACATTTTCCACATGTTTACGTAGATGTAATTTACCAAGAGCTTGCTGTTATTTGTGTTAGCCACCAGGGAATTCGGTTTAAAACGTTGCTTGATTTCGTGGAAATCGATGCCTCTTTCCGACGGCAACTTTGCTCTCGGCAAGGTCGACGTTTCAAAGCAAGATTTGGGCAAAACTGACACTACTGCCCACACGATAGTTCAGGTCAGAGGTTACGTCGATTTCATGTCTAGTGATGTAGCAAATAGCCATGTTCTTTTTTTTTTCCTTTCGTCGACACTGTAATCTGGTAATAAGCAAAAAGTTAAGTGTCCTTGTTGAACAACGGAGGTAATAGCAAAGGAAGTTCTAAAAAGCCTCGAATTTTCGTCGACCTGGTTTTCATAAGGTCAGGTATACATATACAGCAATGAATGAAGAAATGAAACCCATCCCGTAAATCAACTGATTAATTATTTTGAATGAAAAACATGAAAGAATTGCTCTGAGCGGGATTTGAACCCACGTCCCCCTAAAAGACTGCTAGGGTGTGATGACCACTACACTATCAGGACAACCACGCTGGCAACGGAGTTAGTTAAGATAGTGAGTAGGCCTAACGTGAGTATCCCGGGATTCTTTCAAGGGTGAGATGGGAAAGCCTGTAACCCCTTCATAGCCTTAAACCTAAGGATCGACTACCGATTCACAGGCAAACACCAGCTTAGGCATTAGCTAATCAGAAAGATCAAATTAATGATGCAGGCTTATTTATATAGACAGCAATGAATGAAGAAATGAAACCCATCCCGTATATCAACTGATTAATTATTTTGAATGAAAAACATAAAAAAATTGCCCTGAGCGGGATTTGAACCCACGTCCCCCTAAAACACCGGTAGGGTGTGATGACCACTACAAAGCCGTCATTTCACACAAAAGTAAGTCTTATTCCTTCTCATGCCTATCAAGAAAGCTTCTTCAATTAAGGATTTTAGCGGCAAAACCGTCCAGTTTAACACACAGCAAGGTCCGAAGACAGCGCATAATTACTGAAACCTTGCCAGACCACACGATCTTTTCTCTTCATGCAACGGCTTCTACCGGGCAAACACGAGGAAAAGCTGAAACTCCCTGACACTTGGTAATGTTTTTACAGCTTGACAAGAGACGCTCTCTTTTTCGCTGTTCCTCACTATAATTTCGTCTCTTTTGTCGAGCTTTTTGTTGTTCTTTCTCACGTTGCTCGTCAGTACGATTCAGCCTGTTTACTCGAGCCCTTTCTTGTTCTTTCTCCCGTTGCTCAACAGTACAATTTAGCCGGTTTGCTCGTGCTCTTTCTCCCGCTGTTTGTCACTGATACTCTGCCTGTTTACTCGTGCCCTTTCCTGTTCTTTGTCCCTCTGTTTTTCACTGATACTTCGCCAACGAATAGACAAAGCTGACGGCTTTGTTTTAAAACTGTCTTCAAAATTTGGCCATGCAATTTCCCGCCACAAAAACGCGGGTTGAGAACTGCGTGTATGGGCAAATGATCTGTCCAAAAACAGTCCACATGGAAGGGCGCTTATATGCGAGCTTGCACACGAAAGGGTTAACTGGAGTGTCACATTTGACTTTGGCTTATATCGAGGGGGTGGACGGTCGTACGTACGTACGTACGCACGGACGTACGGTGACGTCATGACTAAATTTTCTCGGATCGATGGGTTACCATATTTTCTGATCAATGGTGTTCCGCGCGCGCGCGCCTTCAGATAAATCGTCCACTGGAAATATACCATTCAACATTAATTTAAAAAAGTTAGAATTCTATAGTAGTTTCAAAATCAATTATAAGCCGTTATTTTTCTTAGATTTAACAAGAAAAGACCGCAACCGAAAAAAAAATAGTGAAACTGAGAATACCAGCGCAACCAGAAACCGTTAGCTTTAATATCCCTAGATGTGAAAGCCTTTGCAGTCTTTGTGATATGAATGATATCGAGGATGAAATTCACCTCCTGTTTCATTGTCCCAAGTTTCCTTCTATGAGAAATGCCTTGATAAAATAGTCAATAGAATTTCGAATATCAAACAGCTACTGTTTACTGACTTAAAGGCCCGTTTCTAACCTTGATGCATCGCGCGCCGCGACCATTGATTCTTAATTACGCAAATTTCGTGTAACACGGAATTACTCAGACCTTCGAAGTTCTTGTTTTATCACAAGGTTGGATCGGCGTTTGACCCAATTAAGTTCGACTGATTCAGTTTTGATCAGCTGAGGCGTTCTTCACGTCCGACCAGGCGTGAAAAACGGCTGAAGATAGAGTTTGAGTCAAACGCCGATCATTACATGAGCCGAACCAAATTCATAATCATGTTAATGTATATCAATTTATAAGTCAACCTCGATCTGTTTATTTTCATGATCTAGTTACATGCGGCCGAATTAAGTTCGGCCTTTGGATCAACAGGCGAACTTAAAGGGGGACTAACTTACCTACAGACTTAGCGTTGTTGCCAAGGGATTTTTACGGATTGTATTTGTGAAACACTGTTTTTTCGGTGTTTTTGCCACTATATTGGTGAGACGTGCGAAAGTGAACATGTGAAATTTATAAATTGTTATTGCGCATACGCAACTTGCCCCAGTCCGCAACCGCGCTTTAGAGAGGAAAATCCCCAAAACTTGGAGAAACGTATGTGTAGTTCCGATTTTTTTTGGCCAATCGGAGATATTCCAGCCTTCTTTACAAGCCTACGTAAGCAACTGTTGTTAACGTACATAACTGTAATGATAATGACGAAATTATGTGAATTTGTGTCCTTGTGACGTCATAAATCTCACAGTAACACGAATTAAAAAAACATCAATACGTAGAGTTTTGCACTTTGGCCATCGTTAACCATTGGTAGCAGTTTCGATATCCAGAAGTCTACGCCACTCGAGTTTTAGGCTTTTTTCTGTTCTGCGACCTCGAAAATCTTGAAAACCTTTTTGATTGTAAAAACATAGCCAGACAGCTTGCCTGTGCTAGTTAGGGTTTCCAAGATATGAGGGTTGGGAACTTTCCATAGCAACAATTTTAGCTAATTTTGTAGTTAATTTTTAACTAATTAATTTGGGTCGACCTAGACTGTAATTAAGTTCGGCTTATGTGAAGTACGGCGTTTGACCTGGGCCTAATCAGTATATTCTGCCATTGATCATGCACTGCCTTTTAAAAATGATCTCTATTTTCAACTCTTCCCTACAGCTTGAGTATCAAGTAGACCTCGACTCTGTGTATGACGTGGCTGGATCTGACAGACCAGTCTACAAATTAGCGAAGGTTCACGTGCAGGAAAGAAATAAGTTTGAACTGATCGCTCAAGTATTGTTTGCAAATAATGAACTCAGCGATTTCATCAAGTCAAAGCCATTCCTGATCAAGACAAAGAGAATTCACGACGACACAGCTGGTACAGTACCCTGTTCAGTAGATCTTAAGCCCAATCGCCTTGACCGTTTCTGATTCTCTGGGCCCTTAAAATGTTAACAATTCCTAGTTACTAAGAAAAGTAACTAACCATTTGGATATTCATATTCGAAGCAGTAACTGAGGTTACCAACGCCATGACGCTAAGAATAACTAATGACAACGACAAAAGTCTGCATTTTATGCCTTGTATTACCTATGTTTATATGTCACATTTGTTATTGTACATAGTTTTAATATTTTAGATGACCTGAGTAGATACGTATTTATACAGTGTCCCCAGTTTGCTTACTGTAAAGCTGAATACATTGCTAACAGTTTATATTTATTAATTTGTTATTTATCATAATTATTTATTTATTATTTACTCGATATTAGAACTCTTTGGGACCGGTGATGGGACCGGTGCACGCGGAGTGTTAGTTCTGCGATCATAAGGTAATTATTTATTTATTTATTGACGTTCGATTACCTTATGATCACAGAACTAAGGCCTAGTTCAAACGTGTAACTTTTCATGTACCGAACTTAAATTCTTGAAATTATTTTGAAATGACTTATTTCCCTTACATTTGGCTTGAAAAAACATATCAATTCGCGTACAAGGTTGGATCAGGCTGGATCATATTGAAATGCAAATACACAACATGAATTACAAAACAGTTAAATAGCGTTAGTGTGACCGTTTTGAGCTGTCCAGGTTTAGGATGTTGCAATTTAACATTTCACTTCGGGAACGCGGTCAACGTTCGTCATGCTTGTGTGCCTTCTCTTTTCACGCATGAAATGTCATTATGTACAGCCAATCATAAGCGCTGTTATACTGAAAAATACGTTAACATAAATAATGCATTTGGATCGGGACATGAAAAGTTCGACGTCTCAATCGGTATCGAACTTTTGCCGGTCAATTCGACTGACCCAGTCGGATAGAACGGTAGTATCGGACTCGAATACAAATCTGTCGGTCTTAATTGATTTATACATCGAACTTTTCATGTACTTAATACCGAAATTAAGTTCAGTACATGAAAAGTTCGACGTTTGAACCGGGCCTAACACTCCGCGTGCACCGGTCCCATCACCGGTCCCAAAGATATATCGAGTAGTGCTTTTCGAGGCCGATTTTATG
>OX419335.1:11417067-11427067 GCA_948470475.1 Galaxea fascicularis | reverse complement strand
ATACAATAAAAAGATGGGGTCACCGTTCTTGTTTTCGCCCTGCATGCCCGTTATTCTAAGTGTTTCTTGCTGAGTTCCGCAAGAAATGTTCGAAACTTGATTAACCGGAAAAAAATTGTTATTACAGAGCAAAACCTATGAATATTACTGAAACCTAGGGCTTATTTACCTTTCTGGGTTTTAATCTTTCAGTAAAGTGATTTCAAATTGCCCGATGTTGTACATAATGTAAGGAAATTGGACCGTTCTCTCATAGTCTCGTACTCTTTCCTGCCTCCAAATGCGGAGTTGTACGTCTTTTAAAAACAAATACTACAACTTCTACTCCGAATTTTTTCTTCGTGAAATATGCTTTCGTGTACCTATTACGAGTAACTAACACCGATAAAAAAGGGGGGAGGGTCACCGTGCTCATTTCTTTGCAACACGACGACAAAGGGAAAATTTCATTTTCGGCGAAGGGACTGTGGCGAATTCTAAAATGGTCGACCACACGCACGAGTCTTGCGCTTTTTTCTGCTATTTTCGCTTATTTAGATTTGCAACAAGTCATCTAATGATATGTGTGATCAAAGAAGTCGGTAAATCAAACCTGACAAACTTTGATGTCGCAATGATATGCGCAGTAGCATGTGAGTAGGCTAGTGCAAAAGAAGGGAATCATCTTGGATATTGGATACGGTATATTGTTGAGGTATTCCCCTTGTAGTATATTATGCGCACAGAAATGCATACATTTTACATAACAACACATTTCTTTAACTACAGCGCAAAAGAAGGAACGACGATGTCATCGTACAAGTTACCTACATCATACATTCGTATATTTTCTTTTACCGTTTAATCGCCTGAAAATTAAGTACAAGCATACCGGCGTAGTAGCGCTATGCAAGACACGTAACCGGTCTTACATCGTCTTAATCGTCTTAATTTTTACGCCTAACTACTAAATTTTTGCTGTTTTACGGCTATCCGTTAACTCCATTGAGACCCTCTAGCGAGCCGGTTTTCTCCCGAAAACAAAAGGGAAGCTTATACTGTCATTCTAGTCGTGGACCATTAATATTCTTCTTGCCTGATCGCTTTTCCAAGCGATCGGGCAATATGTGGAATAGCGGGTCGGCAATATAGCTCTGTTATTGTTGCTAACGTAACCCATGTGCTTACCCACTCGAAGTGCTGTAGGAATGGGAGCTAGGAATTTTCCAGGCCCTTGTTACTTCCCATGTTAGTTCGATTTCCGCCTATCACTTCACGAAACAGCAAGGGTTCAGTTTTGCAGAGGGATTTGCGAAGGTGCAGTTTTTGTTAATTTGCATGCATTTGTTTTTGGCGGGGACATCCGGCGTATAACATGTACGTCTGTTTCACGCTTAATATTTATGCTTGCGTCTATTATTCACAGGAATCGAAACACCATCCTGAAAATCAGTTGCAGAGAATGTAGCTCCCAGCCGTAACTAATGCGTACATAACTAATGTATGGATAAGTTTGTTTTCACTTTCTTTGATATCCTTTGTCCTTTTCGTGTATAGAAATTGGTTGTCCCTTTTATACAGTTTGACCTCGTCGATCTCAAGAAAAAGATTCCAAATGGGATAACACCGCCTCCGGACTCTGACCCAAGTAAGAGACTTAGATGCTTCTGGGGAAAGGGAGAACGAAATGTTAAGTGGTAATGTACAATCACGCGACGGACCAGGAAAGTTTGAATTAATTATACTGATTGTCGATCCAGTTATGTAGATTGGAAATTCGTTCTTTTTGAAATTGTTTCTTTGTCATCAGTTAGGTAACTGCAGCTATCACTGGAAAATCCCAAATAAAAATTTGTAGGTAAATATAATTGGTGATCTTAAGATCCCGATGCAAAATTTTATAGCACCAAGTAAACTATCAACTAGCGGCCGGGTCGTCTTCAGTTGGCAGTTTAAGCCAGTGACGTTCTTTATCTGGCGCGCAGTAACTCAGACTGTTTTCTTTTAATGTACCCTACGACCGAGGAAGAGTTATTGCAGTAGCTCCTGACTTTTCCTCAATAATGTTTCAACCTTTGAATGTATTGTCCACGCACGTTTTTCTCCGAGCAAACTTACAAGAGGGAAATATAACATACCCCATAATTTCGTAGAGCGGTGTTCACCAATGGGAACGCATTTCAATCTGTAACGCGTTTCCACTGAGTTCATGTTTTCTCTTCGGGGGAACTTTTACTGACTTTCAAGGTAGCTATGCAACGGATTGCCGGCACCTTCTGCACGCCGGAGTCACACGGCTTGTGAAATGAAGTTTCAGTGTGTGCTTAATCAATCTGAGAAGCGTGCGGCACTCAAACGTTTGTTTCGTTGGAGTATCTGGCAGAGAATCAGTCTATTCGCTAAAACTTTATCTATCACCAACCGTCACTGTGCCCTCTTATCAAGTAGCTGCAGGGCTCGTGGGTGTGAAATAAACTTGTAACCGTGAATTTACTGCATGACAACCTTAGAAAAAGATTCCCTCAACGCTGGCTTCCACCACGCGGAACTAACTTTGTACAACGTGTTTTGTAGAGACTACAACAGTTGCACTGGAAAATTTCATTGTTTAAGTTTACCTTTTATGTGTTGCAGATACAGCAATGTACTTTCTTAATTACGACCGCTGTGCATATGGCGGGCGCACCGACGGCAGTACCTACACATTGGAAAAGGGGAAGATAGTGAGAGGTCCTCCGTTTCTGAAAGCGGACACGCAATGCTCCAACATTTCTTATTTGTTTAAAGAGGTTTGGAAAAGCTCAAACGATTGGCATGAAGACCATAAAAACGAAAACATAACCTGCGCTTGCAGTAGAGCAGGGGTTTTCATTTATCAGTGGATCGTGCTTTTGTTATGCTTTTCTTTTTACAATTGGGTTACATTATTTTGAGTTGACAAGTAAAGGTGGCTCGTGGCATCAGTTTGATAATGGCACGAGTGATCTGTAGTGAGCGCGTAGAAATCTGAATCCCTGATTAACGATCAACCCCGACAAAAACTGGTGCCTAGCTTAATTTCATTCAAAGTTCTGGGGATCAGTAATAACAGTGACATGATAAAGAAAAAGATTAGAAATTCTGAATAATTTTTTTTTTTATAAGAAGCGGATTTGTGATGAAATTCTGAGTAATTTTTTTTTATAAGAAGAGGATTTGTGATGAGCCATCTTTCCATTTAGATTTGATTTAATTTGCCGCTAATGAATAGACAGATAAATGTTTCAATTATCTTAAGTCCCATTTTTAACGCATTCTTGAGCTTTAAATGTCTTGAATCGACGTTCCTTTTACAAAAAATCTCTTATCGGCTTCCCAGATTTACTTTGTTAAAAAGTTACAAAGGAAATCTCGAAGACCTTTGACAACATTAGGTTTAGTCAATAGCGCCTTTTAACTTTAATCAGTGTACGTATTGCACCTAGCTATTAAACCTAGTACCCTAAAGAAGACAGCTCACCTCCGATTACTTTGGCCTCCATATATAAGAGGGTGAACGGCACGAATTCGTAAATCTCTGACGTTGTAATTGAAGGCGAGCTCGGTGTTATTAATTTTGGTGTATAGTAACTATGGGAACCTAAATAAAGATAATAAAGAGAGCGTTACTGTTGGCTTTTTTGGTTGAGGGAAAAGACAAGGAATAATTGCAACAACGTTTAATGTGGCGTCCTGGATGTAGCGTGGAAGACCGTAGACGCACATGGCTGTGATTCGGACCAAATGGCACCATGGGAGCAATACCATGCATGCATTGTGGGTACTGATAGGGCTTATGACGGTTTCGACTTCATCTTGTTCGGGTAGGCAAGCGTGAGGGAAATAAAATCGTTTGTATGGAAGTCTGATGTCAAATATCTTAAAGTGTATATGACACGAAATAGTTTATGAGTTTATTAGGAAGAGCTTTCAAAACGATGAAGAATGGCATTTATATTTTAATAGCATTCTTGGTTGCTGAGTTATTCAAGACTTTGGAAGTGTCACAGTGGACCATACTATGGAACTTCGTAATGAGTATAACAACTGTAACAAGGTTCAGTTTCATACAGAGAAAGTCTCTAGAGATATTACATTTTTTGTGAGTTTACTTCATTTTGTGTCCGCCTTGTGACGTCACAAGTGCTCTAATTTGCATAAACCAAAATCTAGTATAACTCAGCAACGAAGAATGCTATTACAATAAAATTAATGCCATTCTTCATCATTTTGAAAGCTCTTCCTAATAAGCTAATAAAATATTTCGTGTCATATACATTTAAGACATTCCTGAGTGAAGAAAAACTTATGAATTGTAAACTTGAGTTTTTACTGACAAAAGTCTGCGTACGCAAATTACATTCAGATGTCTAAGACTCGATTCAGACGCCGTACTTTTCATGAGCCAAACCTAATTCAAACATTTAAGTACATGAAAAGGTCGGCGTCTGAATCAATTAGGAACGGCTATTATGAGCCTCATGGCCATGTCATTACCGGGGATCTACGAATCGTAAGGAACAGTTGACCTAGACGACTACTAGAGAAAGGTCCCAAGTACAGGGAGCAGAATAATATCGATTGGCACCATAACAAGCAGATTGACAAAGGCTGTAGTTAATTTCGCCAAGAATTGGAGTAAACGAGACGGATACCACGTGTCAACTCTGGAGGAATGGTCGGAGACGGCAAAGCTTATCATTAGCAACAGGATAAACAATTTGCAAGATCGAAGTTTCCGTACTTGTCATGCATAAGATCTTAAAGAACCCACACATCAAAACATACTTGGCAGACCTTCAAAGTAAATACGTACTGGTCCCTGCGGATAAAGCCGGCAACAACATCATTTGTGTTTGCAAGTATTATTACATACATACACTAATGGAAGAGCTTGGCCGCTTAAATTCGGGTACGAATGTATTTCTACATATGCAAGTCACGATCGTTCAGTGGATGAAAAATACAGACCCACGCTACAACATTGGATGATACCGTTTGACATCAAGCTCCAACAGAAGGAGAAGAGTTTGCCACAGATACATTGGATTCCTAAACTTCACAAGGCACCATACAAGCAAGATTTATTGCTGGTTCAAGGTCATGCACTACAACTAGGCTCTCCAAATTAATCACTGAGTGTCTAACTTGTTCGCAGCCACTGCACCGCTTACTGCAAGACGATTCGGGAAACGACAAGTGTATACTGCATGTGGATCGTCAATAATTCGTTGGACGTTATCCGGTGCACTGGAGGAAAAACAGTCTTCCCTAAATCACGTGAGTACTTTCTACTCTTTATACTAGCCTTCCACACGCCCAGCTTAACAAGCAACTCCGTGATCTTTTAGAGTTTTTAATACTAGAGGGAAAAGCTTCATTGCCACCAATAATTTTCGCACTTCTGGACGAATGACAGAACGTCAACGAGGTATAAGTTCTTCTCCTGTGGAAAACTTTGTGTCGCTATTGACTTTCTTATCGACCACATCTACGTTTGTTTTGGAAGCTCGGTTTTCCGACAAGTTATTGGTATACCAATGGGCACCCCGCAACAGTGCACCTTTGTTGGCCGATCTCTTCCTTCATACCTTCGAGTATGATTTCATAGTCAAAACAATGAAACAGGATATTACAAAAGCCGTCCAGTTCAGTAACACCGTTCGGTACATCGACGATTTATTCAATATTAACATGGACTTTGGAAATTACATCAGCGCAATTTACCCGTCGGAACTGGAACTTAAGGACACTTCCACATCATCTGCTGAAGTGTGTTATCTCGACACGAATATCAAGACTGCCGACATAGCCACACCTTTCCGTATCGGTATCTGCGATAAGAGGGATGACTTTGCATTCCGGATTTTCAAGTTTCCCCATATGGACAGCAACATTTCCGCCAATCCAGCTTGCGGCGTTTATATATCTCAACTGGTGAGATATGCCAGAATTTGCACGTCCAAAGTTGACTTCATAAATAGACTCCGTGCACTTTCGTTGCGTCTCAAACAACAAGGCTTTGAAACCAATCTACTTCGGAAATCATTTAATAAATTCTTCAATCGCAATGGTCTTATCATCGAGAAGTATGGTGCAACCCTGCGTGAAATGAGATTAGCAATCCAGGCTTGAAATGCAGCATCGTATCCTTACATCACGTATTAGTTGCTTTGATCTGTGTTTCGTTTGTGCCTTGGCACGCGTGCGCGCGCAATTTTATTTTGTGCGCGTGCACTATTTATCTATTTAATTTACGTGTGCATTTAGGCCGTTAAATAACGTCTTCATTTCACTTTGTGTTATTTTCCTTACTTATATGGCTCCTTCTAAAATGTTCTGCAATTGGTATAGGATTTAATGGAGCCGAAACCAATTGTGGAATTACACACATCTTAGGCATTCTACTGATGAACACTCAGTTGCGGCACGTAGATATATGTTAAATAGGGAGTTTAAGATTCTACGACGGCGACGGCAACGAAAACGTCATTTCAAATTACAACTTCTCGTTTGTGTAACTCTTTCGCGATTACTCCAATTTGTTTAACATGAAAAATGCTGGCGAGCTGGCCAGGGCCTAAATTATTATGAACGGTGCTAAAGCAAAGAAAGAGAAAGAAAAAACATTTTGGTACATTTCTTTGCCGTCCTCTGCCAAACAACAACGTGAAATGACCAAATTTCGGGTTTTCTCGAGAACGTGAGAGTATGGTGACAAATTTTTCTTTCTCTTTCTTTGCTTTAACATCGTTCATAGTAATTTAGACCCTGGACAGTTGACCAGCATTTTTCATGTTAAATAAATTGGAATAATCGCGAAAGAGTTCCACAAACGAGAAGTTGTATTTTGAAATGACGTTTACGTTGCCGTCGTCGTTGTAGAATCGTAACTACTACAATTTGCAGTCTGTCCTCGTTGAATTTTAATTTGGAACGGCTCAGGCGCTTTTCGCCTGGCTTGGCCGGGAATTTCGATCGGCCTTGATTCAGACGCCGAACTTTTCATGTGCTGAAGTTAATAATGATAATAATAATAATAATAATAATAATAATAATAATAATTTGAATCGAAATCGAAAATCGAGATTGAACGAATATGGGGGATGAAGGCCACAACGATACCAGTGGTGATTGGAGCATTGGAACTAATAAAAAAGGGCCTGGAGAAATACACCAAACAAATCCCCGGTAATATCAAAATTAGTGAGCTACAGAAGATTGCATGCACTGCTAGGAACATCTCGCATCCTAAGAAAGACACTCTCCATCAAGTAGGATAGACTTCTAACTCATTGTAGCCCTAGGCCCAAGGAATGGGCTCGGCTATTGTGTTGTAAATCGGCATAAAGTTAAAGGAGATAGAATAATAATAATAATTTTCAATAATTTTAAAAATAATCCAACTTTAATAACAGCTAAGGTAATGTATACAACATTCTAAAACAATCAAGAGTGAAATAAAAAAGTATCCGATTAAAATACTGCAACTTGGTGAACTCTGTCTACAGGAGGACGACTGCGATTGTGGGAGCCTATTCTGCATCTATACAGGCGAACTTACTGCAACTGCAACACTGTGTTTCCTTGGAAGCCTAGGTCCTGGGCCTTAAAGTAACGTACTACTCAATATATGATCTACTAAAATGCTAAGAATGATATTCACAGTTATAACCCGTATGAATATATAAAGATATACTAAAAACTTCGTTTTTAAAGGCATCGAACAAAAAATGGAAAATATACTTTTAACAAAAAAAAATTATGTAAAATGTTTGTATTTACAAAGTGACGGCAATAAAGTATTCTTAAATATTACATTATGGCTCCTTCTTCGATTTCAACAACAACAACAACAATAATAATATAATAATAATAATCATAATAATAATAATAATAATAATAAACATTTGTATAGCGCACATACAGCAGCTCTATGTGCTTTACACAATATTCACACAATAGTAAAAAAATAAATAAATAAATGAAACTTGGATTAAAATTAATTTTTGAAAGCACTATTAAAAAATAGGTCTTAAGCTTTGATTTAAAAGTTGTTGAACTGTCAATAGCTTTAATGTCATCAGGTAGCTGATTCCAAAGTTCAGGGGTGGAGGTGGCAACGCCCTGGCACTAAAGTCCTCATGTTATAATCAGTCCGGGCTAAAAGTAAAGTGGATGATGATCGAAGCATGCGTTCAGGACAATACAGAGTTAGGAGTTCTCTTATGTAAAAAGGCGATAGGTCAAGAAGACATTTGAAGGTTAAAAGAACAAAATTAAATTTAATGCGTTCGGCAATGGGGACCGATACAGTTGCATCAATATAGGAGTTACGTGATCGAATTTTGAAGAAGATGTCACCAAGCGCGCAGCAGCATTTTGAACGAACTGTAGCTTCCGCAGTAGATGTTTAGGAATGCCATACAGCAGAGAATTACAGAAGTCTAACTTCGATGAGACAAAGGCAAAGACAAGGAGTTCAGTGGTCTTGGGAGATAAGTTCCTAATGCGAGCAATGTTCCGCGGTTGGAAGAACGCAGACTTAACGACGAAGTTAACCTGGTGTATCATTGAAAGAGTACAATGAAAAATAACACCAATCTCTCTGACATGTTGGGACGGCTGGATGAGATCAGCACCGAAACGAAACGGGATAAAAGACGTCTGTGGACTGTATTTGGAATAAAAATAAACCAGTTCCGTCTCATCTCTGTTTAAAACCCGGTTCAAACGTCGAACTTTTTATGTACCGAACTTAATTTTGGTATTAAGTACATGTAAAGTTCGACGTATGAATAAATTAAGATCGACAGATTTGTATTCGGGTCGACACTGCCGTTCTATCCGACTGATCGTGATACCGATTCAGACGTCGAACTTTTCATGTGCCGAACCAACTGCATAAATCAATATGTTAACGTACTTTCATGCGTGAAAAGAGAACGCACAGAAGCATGACGACCGTTGACCGCGTTCTCGAAGTGAAATTTTAACTTGCAACATGCTAAACCTGGACAGCTCAAAACGGTCTACGTCCAACTAGCTAGCAAGTTTGAGGCCCGATTCAAACGTCGAACTTTGCATGTACCGAACCCAATACTTATTTGGGTCGACCCAAACCATTAACTTCGCCTCTTGATTCATGCGTGGAACTTTTTCATGTGCCGAAGCCAATTTGTGGCGTAAAAAAGGGACCATTTTCGTTTTTCATTTGCCACTTGTTTGCATACATTTTATCACCAGTCTGAAATACTGTGACACAGAGTAGCCATTTGGGTCAGATGCGTCTTTCTTTATGCGAATAATTTGTTTTCTTTTTATTCCAGAAATTCTTTTTAAGTTTAGCTCGTAACTAGATGAGGATGAAATATTAAACCTTTCCTTAAGCTTCTTGGTTGGACAGAAGATACGATAGCCTTCCTAATTTAATGTTTTAAAAGTTGGATACATGTGACAAATTTTCATCAACGACTGTTGTTGGACAAGTAGTAGTAACAAAGGATTGCTTAAAGTGACATAACTGGTTACGTTTGAACCTAAAGGTCGTGCTTTATACCGATGGGTTTGACTCAGATTACTGTAGATAATTTGACAAACACTACCCAGGGTCGTTAGACCTCAAGGTAATATTGTGTACTTAACAGTTGGTTTTATGGAAGTTCCTGCATGGTCAGTGATAGCAATATTAACATTAAGCAAAGGATTTCTGTCTTAATTAATTAAGGCAAATATCAATATGAATAGCAGGAAACGTTGTTAGGGATCGTCAGAGTTCTTATTAGAAGTCAGGACCCTGGCACAGGCATCCGTGTACTTTGAACAAATGTAGAAATGGTCCACAGAGTATCGTGGGGGAAATTTATTAACTGGATGGGGGGCATGTGGAAAAATATACAGGGTGATAAAGGGATCTGCAACATCACCAGCAAAAGTGTAGTGCAAGGAAATGGGCCCAACAAAGCAAGCAATGCGAACATCGCTGCCTCCAATGTGGCACCTA
>OX419335.1:11407067-11409567 GCA_948470475.1 Galaxea fascicularis | reverse complement strand
GCAATGAAACGGTTAGCTGATGCACCAGAAGACCATGCTACACCACCAAAAAGGAGCAGAAAACCTCCTGCAGCTAGTGTAATGAGCAATAGTGGAGATTCAGACCCTGAGAACTCGGATTCTGAGGAACTCAATTTACCGCCCAACGGCGACCCGCCAAAACTGGGCAGCTCTGTCACAGAGGACGCATTGCTCAATGAAATTGCTCAAGACTTTGAGTCGGACGAGCTAACTGACCCGAAAGTCGCTCAGAAATTGGCGGATATCGTCAATAAGCGATGGGGTTCTAAGCTGGAGGAAGCCAAATTAAAAGAAAAATTGGCGAAATACAATCGACCCGATAATTGCGAGAAATTAACTGTGCCAAAGGTCAACCCTGAGATATGGAATAAGCTGAAGCACGTGACCAGGAGCGCGGATTTACGTCTTGCAAACATGCAGAAAGTTCTTGTCAAAGTCGGTAGTGCAGTCGCTAAATCGACTGACACACTGCTGGCTATCCGTGCAGAGCCTGCGAAGTCTTCAGCGTCGGCTTTCACCGAGAAATTGGGGAACTTAGTCACGTATAACGCTGACGTTCTGGCATTGTTAGGCCATGTAAACATTGAGCTGTCTTACCGTCGACGCGACGCTATCAAGCCCAACTTAAATAACGAGTATTCCTCGTTGTGTGGCTCTCAAGTACCCATCACGGGATTGCTCTTTGGCGATGAGCTGCAATCTCAGCTTAACAATATCAAAGCAACTAACAAAATTGGCCATACAGGCCCGTAGCCAGGATTTTTTACGGGTGGGTCCGATCAGTTGATTATACGGACCAACGAGCGCCGGAGGCGCTCTTTACTAGGGGGGTCCGGGGGCATGCCCCCCCGGGAAATTTTGAAAATAAAGTTGTCTGAGACTGCATTTCGTGCGTTTTGAAGGTCAGTATGACAGCAATATAGGTCGCTAAAAGCGAACCTAAAAACGTGGATATTTGTCAAATTTTGAACTTCAAATTGATTTTTTTTGGCAAAGAGAATGCTTTACGTATGTATTTTACAATGTAGAGAATAACAATGCCAATGTCACTATTTAAAAATAACAAAAATAGAAATAAAGTTGTAAATCCGTATTGTTCACTCGGCTGGCTGCTGATCATCACGATCTTTCAGAAGTGTGCCAAGCTCAAGCCTCCTTGGGTGCATCTTGGCAAACAGATCAACTATTATTAATTTTTTTTTACTATTTATTTTTTTAACAAAAAAGTGGACCTCAGCAGTCTGCGGGGGGGTGCGGGCGCACCCATCGCACCCCCCCTCCCTACGGGCCTGCCATACGACTACTGCAAAGTCATCTTACCGACACCATAGCGATGGCTGGAAGGGCAAATCTTCTCACTTTAGCGGAAAGCCTTTTTTAGGGAAGAAGGGCCGGTCTTACCGGCCACACAACAACAATTCCTACAAACCACGGGAAACCGAGAAGAAATCCAGCCAGTGAAATGCTCGGATATCCCGAAAGACAAGGTAAATATGTTACAGTTCCTTGAGCACAAAGTTCACTGCTTCAAAGCAGGGGGGCTGAGAGCATATTATAATCAGTGGCAGACCTTAACCTCAGACCCTGAGATATTGCAAATGATATTAGGTCAGCCAATTGAATTTACTAGGGTTCCATATCAAAGAGTAGCCCCCAAAGAAAAGAAAATCCTTGATTTGGATAAACAGCACGTCATTGATACTGAAATAGATAAGCTACTTGCTAAAGGTGTTATTACCCCAAGTAGTCACGAAGAAGGGGAATATATCTCCCCTATTTTCACTAGGGCCAAAAAGGATGGCTCTTTCAGAGTTATTTTAAATCTCAAGTGTTTGAACACTTATGTGCAATACCACCATTTTAAAATGGACTCACTTAACACTGTTTTACAAATGGTCAAACCCGGGTGCTTTATGGCGTCCATAGACTTAAAGGATGCTTATTATTCTGTGCCTATCGCCACTGCAGACCAAAAATACCTCAAGTTTCAGTGGCGAGGAAAATTGTATCAATATGTTTGCTTCCCAAATGGATTGGCATTTTGCCCCAGGAAGTTTACTAAATTATTGAAACCAGTATATTCACACTTAAGGCAGTTGGGACACCTTTCAGCGAGTCATATTGATGACTCATATCTCCAGGGAGATGACTATGATGACTGCGAAAGAAATGTTAGGGATACTGTCAAATTATTTGATTCCCTTGGGTTTACTGTACACCCTGAAAAGTCATCCTTTGTTCCACAACATCGAATCGTCTTCATGGGTTTTATTATAGACTCGATTACAATGACAGTTTATCCAACCTCTGAGAAGATCGAGAAGATCATTCATACCTGTCAAGGCCTGTTGGGATGTTCACATCCCACAGTAAGAGTGGTGGCATCTACCCTTGGGTTGCTCATATCAAATTTTCCAGCAGCCAAGCTAGGGCCCTTACATTTTAGGTCACTGGACATGGACAAAACTGAAGCCCTGAA
>OX419335.1:11394567-11402067 GCA_948470475.1 Galaxea fascicularis | reverse complement strand
TTGAATAAACTTTTAAGACCGTCGTCACTGAAAACGGATTTCAGAAACAAATCTGAAGAGCCAATGAAAATAGACTGAAATTGTGAAACTCAAAGAAGATAAACAAGTAGGTGAAATCTTCATTCAATCAAAACATATGGCAGTGGTAAACTTTTTAAATTATTTAAAAATAAAGGAAATAAAGTTCTAAAGTGAGGACGTCACAAAAATAAAATTTTTGAAATTATGGAATATGATGCCATATTCTTATAGAGCATCCTGGAAGACGCCCTCGTCCCAAAATTAGCTCCGAATTGCAATTTCCAGTAGAGATATAAGGGATCAATACAAACCCTTCAAAATTTGTTTCAGTTCCTTCAGTTTAGAACTGACTCAAAATTAGAGAGATTTTTATGGGGCAGTATCAAATTTTCGGCTGGGAATTACAATTAAGAGCTAATTTTTGGCAAAGACCCTTTTTTAAGGATACTCCATTCGAAAATGGCGCCCAATCCCATAATCATGTTCACAAATTTAATTTTTTGTGACGTCACACTTACGGGAAGCGGGAGAGCAGGGTACGGGAGGCGGGAGGTTCTGACCCACCTGTCCCCCCCCCCCCCCCACATGGGAGAATGCCATTGATTTTGAATCTCGAGAAGACCCTGGGGACGAGGTTAAAGTTAACTCGAACGAAACTCGAACACGAATGAGTTTATTATAATTCACCAAGTTGAACAATATTCAGTAATATGACAACAGTTTTGTTTTTGTCATGGGCTGCTACGATAGCAACAGTTGGATTTTTCCTTTCTGGGATGTGAGTATAGCTGCTGTAATTAACAGCGTTGTCTATGTTGTAGGCTTACTGCCCGATACCCTCGCATTATCATTGTGCTGCCACGATCAAGTTAAGAACTTTCTGTATGACCAACACGAATTTTTGGGGAACAAACAACAGCGTGTTGAGCTCCTCGGAAGGCAATGCCACTGAGAACATAAACTGTTAGAGCATTAACTTTCATTTTGTAGCCGTTCGGTTTAGCCGGCGCCGGCTCCCCTTAAGCACCATTTGATTTCATGGAAATTATCAAGTAAGCTTGCATGACTAACCAGTGTACACGTGTACAGCTGTAAGCGATTTTTTTAAATTAGCATATTGAGATATTCCTTTGCCTACCAGAAGATCACAACAGACAGTCAAGTTTAATTTTGCTGTGGTAAATTCAGCAAAGGAACTTCTTGAAACCTTAGCTGAAACGTTAATCAATGTGGCAATATATCAGGGCCACAGAACTCAGAAAAACAATCATAAACCACTCGCTTATCACAATCCAACCACATAATGCTAATTAGTTGATTTCAACATGACTTATGTTTACTCCGCATAACTACGAATTAACAAATCTAAAAGACAAAAAATATTCGAGAAAAAGTTCTTCCAGCGAAATAAATATTCATATCAACAGCAAATCTATTTTACTTGTGTTTTCCAACATCCCATGTGGATTTGGTACATCGGTAAACATAGCTTTAAAAACCTTCTACTAATTAAGGACAAAGCTATACAAAGTGGGGTCTTCATTAATTTGACTGAACTGCAAACACCTAGCTGATTGTTCACATGTTATTGACCAAGACTGGCTATTAAGTAAATTTTTAACTAATATTTTGTACAGTGTGTGCCTTGTTTAATATTTTCCTTCCTAACAGATTGAGATACTGTTCACCCAATGCTCTGACTCTGTCTATAAAGCACTCTGTTAAATGTAAATTAGTGGCTCAACCTTTGTAGAAGGTAGAGCTTTCTATTTGTGATTTAATTGCCACCAGTACAGTGTAGTTACTTGGTAACATTGAATCCTAAAAAATAATTTCGCTCACAGGGGTCACATTTGTCATATAGTGTACACTGTACAAATTGTACAACACTGTATGGTGAATAATACAACATCTACAGTGTATAATTCAAGTATGCTCAGGAGATTAAAGAGTGTGATAAATTTTATACATAATTGTGGTTATATTTGGTTTATTCTCCTGTATTGTAATCTTGTTTAACCAAGTTCATCCAAAAAATCACTAGATTGCCTTTCCTAACCAGCTACTGTAAGGTGATAATTCTAATGGCCCTGTTGTGAAGCTGCTGAAGCCTATCCAATAGTCCCCTACCCGTGTGTACAGTCACTGTGAAGCTCCATACTGGACTACAATACTCAAAATATAGCATAACAGTGCATTAAACATATGTGGTCTTTTTTCAAAGGGCATGAATAGACCAAAACGCTTTTAAAAAGGCAAGCCGAGTGCATGTGTGTGTTTTCTAAATGATATTGCAATTACATTAATTTAATGTGTGGGTGCCATGAGAGTATGGAAAACCAAGTGGTGTAAAAATTAATTCAAGAAGTAAAATTGGCTTCACATTCAACAAATTCCCTATCAAGGTCAAACAGATTTCAGTCAAGCTCAACAAAATCAAGGCTCATTCAACAAATTTGCTATCAACGTCAAGAGAGATTTCAATTGAGCTCAACAAAATCAAGTCATCACATTCAACAAATTTGCTATCAATGTCAAGAGAGATGTCAATCAAGTTCAACAAAATCAAGTCATGTTCAACAAATTTCCTTTCAAGGTCAAGAGAGATTTCAATCAAGCTCATCAAAATCAATGAGCCACGTTCAACAAATTTCCCTTCTCGGCCAAGAGACGTTTGAATCAAGCTCAAGAATGAACTAAGTTACTTTGGAAGAAAAAATTATCAAATTTATACTGTTAATGAAGTACAGTTACATGTATTTATGCCCATAATGGTGTGGTTCCCTAATACAAAAGCAAAATGATCTTCGAATGTTAACAATCGCATTCAATGTTCTAATGATAAATTATAAAATCGACTAATAATAAGCGAAGCGATTACATTTTTAAATTGAAATATTACAACATACATGTAGCCCAGTGTTCTTACAATTGTATAGCATCGCTTGCCCCTAGATAGTTACACAGAGAAAAGGGAAACTTCACATTTTTTTTGTTTACATTTGACTAACCTATAATCCTGTATAGTCCCAATAATTTTTTCAATGCCTTTGTGGTTTGCGAATCATTACACAGTGATTGTTGGTATGTTTTTCACAGCTTTGTTTTTTGGGAACCGGTTAGTGTTTAGATCTGAATGTGAGATTATAATATGTCTGTGTAACTCAGAATTAATCAAGTTGGTGGACTTTTCGTCAGTCTCTGACTGGTTAAAAAAGCTCAGATGGTCCCAGCTGAAGTCATTGCACTGTAAAATTTCAAAATGGTACAATGTGGTATGTATAACACAGTTTAATTAACCGTTGACCATCCAATACAACTCAATTTGGCTGGTAAACATGGTTGACACACATATTTTGGTTGTAGTTTTCCATCATCTGGCTTGTATCTGCATGCTTTTGAAACTCTTCTGTCAGCCAACATACATGGTATAGTGTTTGTCCTTGGCTTAAAAAGCCAGGGACTGCCAACCTGTTGTGGGATCACTACAAAACAGCTAAAACTTAATGTTCCTTTGAATCAAAGGAACTTAAAACCTAGTGGTCCAGTTTGGTTACCAAACTGTGTGTTACTGTACTGCAAATAGTTACTGTTGGTTGTTGTTGTGAGGATACTGGGAAGTTCTGTGCCCCATTCCATTCCACTTTACTTCCATTTGATGGTTTAAAAGATCCACAGTGGGATAATTAAAAGTACAGTACATAATTAAGCAGCATCAGCTTTTAGAGTGAAGACTTAAAAGTGTGATTGTTATGATTCCTCTTCAGAGTAACGTGTCAAAAGATTATTCGAAGTGGAAGCACTGAAAATGTCCAGCTCTTGCCTTTTGTCACAACATTCCTCAAGTAAGTTTGTAACATTTAGGGCAATTAGACAGATCACAAACTGAATAAAGCCTGAACCACAGTTCTGTCAAAATTGATGGCAATTTCTGAAAGAGCTTCAGCATTTGTGATCGAGTCAAAAATTCACTCTGACCATTAATTTTTCTAAGGAAACAGCTCATAGTATCACCCAGTGTTTTTAATTTGTTGGTATTCATTAGCCAATTATTGCGGTCATTTTGTTTATACAGCTCAGGACAATAAAAAATATTCAGGAGGAACTGCATCTTTATACACACTCACATGAGTTTTATTTTAATGATACCTGTCAATGCTGGGGCTAATGTCACTGCCAGTCACGCAATGTTATGTTCACCTGCAATTGGTTATCTGAAAGTGTCTTTTTTGTTTGTATAAATGAGCACCCTGCATCATACTGTGTCCAAGTTAATTTACTTTGTGATGCCAGACGACGCCCACAACTGCCATTTCAGAGAGGGGGGTGATTGAATTAGCTAAAGTTTAGTTTTAAGTTATAAGCTGACTAGAATTTTCAATAAAATAATAAACTTTATTTAGTAATGAAACTGTCATCTATGGAAGCCCGCATTTGTCACATAAAATATATTATGTTCATGTATTTTCAAAGTAACCTTTAATTTGCATTTTCAACATCAATCTACAGTGTAGTGGCTAGCTAAAGTTTTGGCCAATTTACTTTTATTTCTATATATATTTTGTGGCAGTAAATGTAATTATTATTAATACTACATGTATGTCCAAAGTTACTACTATATGTTAATATTTTACATCGGTATAGTGGTATAGTTGGTGCAGGCTTGGTTAGGCTTTGAGTTTAATGTGTTAGCCTGAGTACACTGTATACATTACTTACCAAAATTTTTGGGTGTTAAAATTTTGGACGTTTCATTTTCGGACACTTTTTATCTCATTTCGGACAAATTTCAACAAAAGTTTCAGACACTTTGCTGAAACACTGCGTAAGTACAGTGTAGAGTTATGCCTATAAAACATGAAACAATATAGACTGAAACAAGATCTGTGAAAATGATAATTTTACTGCACCCTCAAGGTTTAATAAATGAGTAGCAGTGTTTTATGGGCTTCAAAAACACAAGCCATTAAGGCAAGTGATTTTAGACCCCGATAGAACAGTCATGTACTGTGAGTTAATTGAATGTCTACAAAAACACTCCTAGAAAAGCGTGTCCCAATAGAGATGGTAACAGTGATGCTTTTGTCAACGTGGGAAATTAGCATATGAAAAAAATATTAGGTAAGGAAATTATTATGCAAGAAAACCAAATCTCACATGTGTTTTGAACTTTTCCTCTGCTGACCAAAGAGGACATGGCATCCTGTTTCAAAGCTTTTCGGAAGCCTGAAAATGCCGATGAAGCAAGAAAGTTAATCAAATGCTACCCCAAAGTCAACACATGCAGTGACAAAGTGGTCTTTTCAAGAAAATATTTCAGGAATGGCAGAATAGTAGGAAAAACAAAAATCCAGCCATCGAGCTTTGTGCCTTCACGTCTGATGAGTGCACCGACTTTACATTTAGTATCCTTTATATAAACAATACTTTATATTAGTATTCTTTTTATAGAGAATACTAATGAGGATGAAATGTTTATATAAAGAATACCAATAAAGCAAAATACAATCAGTCCCGCTCTCCCTAGGGACTGAAATCAAATGCCGTCCCCCAGGCTTTTTAGTTTAATAGACTGTGTTTTGTCAGGGTATAAAACACCTCCACATGACTGATTATATTTTTAGTGAATGTGTTAGGTTGTTAGGCTCATCTATTGTTAATGAGTTTTTGAAAGATACTACAGTTAAGTACCTGAAAATAAAACCTCAAAGCCACCTTTAAAATTGACGACAGCAAGCAGTCTCTTCCTCACTGTCTGAAAGAACTTATTGAAAAGAACTACAAGCTTCTTGACAAAATTAATCAGCTGCAGATGAAGAAGAATCACTTGCTAGTGACAATGAAGAGGATCTGTCAATTGTGTTCATGATTGATGATGAAGTAGAAGAGGACTAGCACAACTGGCAGTGATGATGTCACTGGGCTTGGCTCAAAAATATTACTATTTATGCATGCTAAAAGAAATTTATTTGTACATTATCTTTTTTTGTAAAAGCAGCAAATTTTATTTCCTTATATAAAGAACGACTAAAGCCTAATCCGAGTACTAGCTACCAGTATATCATGTATATTGGGTTGAATACATGTGAATTGCTGTTGCCCAAGAAAGTACCTAAAAGTTTTATACTGTACTGTAAAAATTTTGGACAGTTTTATTTTCGGACACTTTTTTTGTCTGAAATTAAAATCGTCCAAAATTCTTTGTGAGTAATGAAATCAACCTTTATTTATTTACTAAGCATAAATATTTGTACAATGGTGCTGACCCACAAAGTAGCTGCAACACTAATCGAGGCGGGTCAGGTACAGATAAAATACTAATTATAACAGGTAATAGTAAGTGTGTCAACATAATCATCTTCAAACAATAGAATATCTAAAAGTTATTGATGAATTGCTGCCTTAAATTTATGTTTTGGTAATGAATGAATATTAAGAGGAATACAATTTCATGCCAGCACCAGAGCAAGAAAATGACTTAATCCTCTGCTGTATGGTGAAAGTGCCAGCGTGAGAAAATCTAGTGTTATACTGACGTGCATCAGAGGCGAGAGTAAATAAACTGGAGATATTACGGGCTGCTTCGTTGTTGAAAACGTCATGCATTATGATTTAATGTATATTATCACTGGGGTTTATTGATGGAGCTTTGAATCACACACCATTTCCACAGAAGTAAATTGTCGATACTGTTCTGTCAAATCTGTACCTCATTATTGCAGTGAACAGAAGTATCCATTAATGCATAGCACCCATGAGACACCCCTCCAGCGTTTTGCCTTTATCAAAACTTCTGTCAGTTATGACTGTTTGAGCATTTTGGATTTTGTTTCAGTTGCATGATGTGGGCAAGCTATGGTATCCTTAAAGGTGATGCTGCATTAGTCCCTGTGAATACAATTGGAATGATGACACAAGTTTTCTACATATTGTGCTTTTTCAACTATTGTAAAGAGAGGGTATGTACAGTATGTTATGACTGCAGTGAATTAATGTTGGTATGCAAACAGCAAGTTGATGCATAATAATTATAGTCAAATCAGTGTTCAGATGAATTCAATGTACCAAAATTAATGCTGTACATTGAAAACATTTAAGCACATGTACAGGTCATAAAGTCGAGTTGTCCTCTGCATTTGTTACAGTGAAAACCAGTTTCTTTTCTTCTTCCTGTTGTCTAAGTTGTTTCTAATAAATTGTGTTACACTGTACTTGTCTACTTGATGACTTTTAGGTTTAGGTTCTTGCCTAAGATTTTGAATGTATAACTTTAATATCTTTACAAGTGGCCCTTTTGAGAATTAAGAGCTAGATAAGATTCTGGATAGGTTCACAATTTCGCATGGAAAGCCTCAAAGGCAGCTGTGTATTACTAAGAATTTTTGTTTCAGTTTTTTGAAATAAAAAAAAGATCTGTGGTATTCAACTTGTTAAACACCTACAGCTGTAGCACCCATCAGATATGATTGATGATTGGGA
>OX419335.1:11312067-11387067 GCA_948470475.1 Galaxea fascicularis | reverse complement strand
AGTTTCTGAAGCTTTTCAAACAAGGCCTACAAACAAGGCATTCCCATTAAGCCAAGAAGAATAAAATCTGTTTCTCTTGAGGGTTGCTGGTAACGGAAATGAGGAAGTCATGCTTCCTGGGGCTGGGTTCGTCTTTGATTCGGGAGGAAATTTCTCAAGCCATTGCCCGAATATTCCACACTTTCCACTGAACATAATGTTGGTCTATTTCTTTCAATGTCACATTATCAATCTCCTCAGTTGTTAGTCCATGAAAGGGGTCTTTTGGTGGCTTGACAGGTTTATAACCAGATGTCAGTGCTTCCCATATGGCTGCATTAGTACTCTCTGCTTCGTTTTGTGCAGAGTCGTGAGGTGCTCTGTTCAGACGAATACGGTGACATGGTGAAAAATTTCATACATCATGGCCCCCGCGCACGCGCACAGGTGCCAAATTCGGTCTTAAAATTTAAACGGCGATCAAAATAATCATCAACAAAGAAATAAGTGGAATTTTGCCCTACCTTGATTTATTTGTCCTTCCCAAGTCACAACAATGAAAGATTTCCTATGTCCCCAAATCTTAAGATAAAGACAATTTTGTATAGTAACAGATCAGCTGTATTGTTAACCTTCTGATGTTTTCTCGCGGTTCCCACACAACTTTATCATTCACAGTAAATTCCGCCAAATTCGCCATCCTTTGCTTCTTGTCAGAGCCGGCCAGAGCCGCAGCCGCAGTGAAACATTCAGAAATTGCCGTCCTCTCAGACGGGCTGGCCAGTGTCCCCAAATCACTTTCAAAAGTTTACACTTTAAAACGTTATTTTGAAGAAAATATAATGCCTTGCAAGTTGTTTTCGTGGTTCCCAACACGGTTAAACACTGGTTAAAATGTGCCTTTTTTCCATAACCCGTGACATCTTAAAATAACGACGAACTGAAGGGTTTGTCAATGCTTTCGACAGTTGTAAACATCAGCTGCCATTTTGAAAGCCTTTGGTTTTGTGTTCAGCTCACATAACAAGATTTTCTTTCACTTAGAAGTCCGCTGTTCTGTTGTAAGAGAGGTTTCGAGTTTGTTTTTTTTAATACTGTTGCTTCGCGTGACGAAGTGGTGTCACAATAAGACTATTCATTGCGCAATCACAAAATAACAAGACAACTTGGGTTATCCTTCTTTTAAGCCTGCTCTTTGTTTAAATATGTGTTAGATATAATAATTTCACCGCTTAAAAGTAAATTCTACCGTTTTTCACCAATTTTAGTGAGAGAAAAGAAAAATTATGTCAGCCCTCTCTTAAGAACGGCACTTCGTGATTAAAAAGCATCGTAGCTCATCGATGTATCCTTTGCTTACTTGTAATTAATGTTTTATCTTCTTAGTTGGTGATGCAAGTTGCCAAATACACACTGCTTCTGAATCCACTCACTGGATTTCGACGTGCGCTCGCGCTCTTTTTCTTGTGTGACTGATGCGCGTGCATTTCGCTCATTCAGTTGGCACGTGTCCTTAGTTTGAAATTTAACGGTTTAGCGTAATTTAACGGTTTACAGATCACATTTGTATTACGTTGTTTTCCTTATTAACATTTCTTGTCGGTAACTGTGCTCACATCGTGGGTGGCTCCACCTAAAATGTTCTACAATTGGTATAGGATTTGATGGAGCCGAAACCAATTGTGGAATTGCACGCATTTTAGGCATCCTACTGATGAACGGTTACGGCAAATAGATATCTATAGGAGCCGCAAGTGAGATCGTGGTCTGTCCTCTTTGAATTGAGCGGCTGACTGTAAGAAAAAAAAGGCTTTGGCAATGTTTCGACATGTCACCGACATGTTGTGGAATATTACCTGACCTCAGCTTCTTTAGAAGATGTTCCAAAGACTGGAGTATCAACATTGTTTCATTTTCGTGGCATTAACTGATTTCTGAAGTCCCATTACCCATCTCTTCAAACTCTTAAAGGAGCTACGTCACGCTATTTTAGCATATTTTTAAAGCTCAAAATATGTCTTGCGGTCAATTGAGATCCAAAAATAATGGTCTAGTTTTGTTATTTAAGACTGTTATGACACTAAAACTGTTTCATGTCGTCTGATGCTACCAATGCGGCAAGGATGGAAATGGATTGAAACTTGAAAAGGTTGGGCCAACTTTTTCAAGTTTTGATGCTATCTCGACAAAAAACAACAAAAACCTTATTATGGGTTGCTCTCTTTGATAAAATTAATTTGATATCCACCTCATAGTTTATCAGGAACATTGTTTGTATAAATAAGTAACGGTTTTTGGAAAGAATTGATCCAAAACCACAAAATCGTCGTGACATAGCTCCTTTAAAGAGCAGCTATAAGGCCATCGAGTAGGTGGGCTTTTCTTTCTTCTTCATAGAAAATCAATGGTGGCTAAGATGCATGCCACCAAATTTAAATGAAATTTAATGAAGATACCCTTCACTTTATAACTATGTACAGGAATTGAAAAGAACATTGATAATTTTATTAAAGACTTGGACAGAGTGATGACAAAATTTTCACCAACTTTTCCAATATTAAGTCAAATGAAGGATGATCCTCGCAGTTGTGAATTGCCTTTAAAGAAGCCTGAAAAATTCCGGACTTCAATGGGGTTTGAACCCATGACCTCACCTTTTCCAATAATTATTATCCAGTGCAAAATCGTCCAAATCTTGGAAGAAAAAAGAAAGCAGTGCAAAAGCCAGAAGGCACAAGATTCGAACATCAGAGGTAAGAAAGAACAGAGCCTGCTTTACATGTATATTTTGTCTCAAGGGGGATCACCAATAAATGAGTATGTTCCATCTATTTATGGCATCCAACAGGTTGAAGAAAATTTGATTATGGCACTCTTTCATTATTTTCTTCTGGAACAGACAAAGCTTGTTTGTGAGATCTTTTGAATTCCAGAAGCTTTGTTGGAGAAGCTGAAGATATAGTAATAGCCCACGTATAAGAACCTGAATTTTTCAATTTAGCCTAAATAGGTTCTTATATAAATGGTACTGAAAGCAAATTTAGGGTACCAAGGTTCTTAAAATAGGTTCTTATATTTTCATATGAATTTCATCTACATGTAAGTATACTATTATATCTAAGTATATTATATATATTATAAATATCATCTCATAATACAGTATAAATCATTTACTTGTACTATTAGAGCAATTCCTATAGGCATTTCAGTGTAGGTACAGTATAACATGTCCTTAACAAAACATAATAGAGAAACTCATGTTGATACAAAATTCATTACAAGTTCAAGCAATAAGGAGAAATGAAAAAAATATATTAAAAGCTGTATGGCGCTGGCCCGAGGTTTGATCATATCGTTGGAGTTATGTCAAGTTACTTTTAAATAAAATAATGATGATCTTAATTCAGCAGTTTCTACCTATACAATTTTACAGCAACCCCACTGATAAGAACCGAACTTAAAATTTTTGCCTTAATAGGTTCTTATGTGGAAGGGGCTTAAAATGAAAATTTTAGCCTAACAGGTTCTTAAAACCCAGTTTCTTATATGTGGGCTATTACTGTATTATACTGTCTTATTCTGGACTTTTTGAAGCTCAATTTAGTCATACTGTTTTTATTTTCCACACTTTAAGATGAGATCGTTTGAATCTCAGAAGTTTTGTTGGAGAAGCTGAAAATATTATTCAGGACTTCCTGTCTGATTGAGCTCACTCTGGACTGTTTCAGTGAAGTTCAATTTATTCATACTGTTTGTATTTACGTTACTTTAATACGAGATCTTTTGAATTCCAAAAGCTTTGTGGGAGAAGCTGAAAATATTATTAAGGACTTCCTCTCTGATTGAGCTTACTCTGGACTGTTTCAGTGAAGCTCAATTTAATCATACTGTTTGTATTTACCATCTGAGATCTTTTGAACTCCAGAAGCTTTGTTGAAGAAACTGAAAATATTATATTCATGAATTCCTGTCTGATTGAGCTTTTTGTTTTGAAGCTCAATTTAATCATACTGTGTTTTATTTACCATACTTTAAATTTGTATTGCTATTAAAATTTCAACAGTTGGGTTTTTCATTCTGCTAAGTTACAATGCCATGTGTGCCAACATTGGCATCTTTCTTTTCCAGCGAATAACATTATAGTACTGTCTTTGCAACTTTTAATTAAAATTTCCTGTTTTATTAAATCTTAGTAGAAATAAAATAGCACTGTTTAAACATATATAACAGAGACATTCCTTTCGTACTGCATGACAGATAGGAAAACAACAGTTCATAGATCAGAGCACCTTAGGGTTAATAAATTTGTCAGTTTTATTCCAATGTAAGTATTTATATTTGACTTCTAATAACTCTTCCCACTGCTTTTCCAGTTTGCAAGAAGGAATGAAAAAGTAATGCCCCCCCTTGTATGTATTAAATTTTACAGCCAACCCCCCATCTAATTTTCCAACCCCCCCCCCCCCTTCCAGGCAATTATTGCACAGTCCCTTAGCAGTAATTGCACAATGTACACTCAGTTTTTGATGCATGAACTCATTTTAGAACATATCTTGTCAGTTACATGTAGTTGTGTTACGGTCTAAAACTTAAACCTTGATTTCTTACAAGGGAGTGACTTCTAAACAATACAATCTATTGTCAGCTAACTTAAGTCCAGTACTGGCTAAAGCTTCAGTCATCATTGACACAAACTCGAGGTATTAGTACTCACTATTAGTATTAGTACTCACTAGAGCTGGAGCTCTAGTGAGTACTAAATAGTGTCCACAGACCACTCTACAACTTACAACAAAAAACATGAGATGTGTGTACATGTAGACACATACAATAAAATGTTTTGTTGCAAGAGGATGTACTGTATTGTTATGAAATATTACTTCTCACTGATAAACCTTATTAATGTCATATGTATGTCTTTTGGCAGGTTCCCAATGCTAGTGGTGTTTTGCTGGGTCTTCTTCAACTGAGCCTGTTCTGTGTGTACCCTTCCAAACCAACCAACGTTAGCTAATTGTAACCTGAAATGAACGAAACATTAATTTAAGTAGATCAGAGAAAGAAAATAAGCAGTCAAAGTTGTAGATTGAAGGTTAAATTTATAGTGCTGTTTGGTTGTGACTTCTTTGATTGGTGATCCTCAAACTACATTCTGAATTGGAGAAAAAGATCCTGTTAGCGTTTAGACTTTTCAAGAAATTTTGAGTTCGTCGCAATCTTCTTTAACGTGAAATTCGTTGGTTAATGACCAAATCTTACCGAGTCAGGCACTATGGATGTACTATAACGGATCAGCCTGTGGAAACCGTTAGAGGTTATGAGAGGCTCTGAAAACTAGAAACTGTTTCAAAACTTGCAGCGTTTCATGTGGACAATCGCATTGTCACGTACGATCCAGTTACGCACTGTACAAAAGTAGTTTATGGTACATATATTTTCTAGGACAGCTCTCTCCGTTAACGAAACGCAGGCATTTTATCAGTTGTACTTGCGTGTGAAATTGCTACTGCTGGGAAAGTTTTTGACATCTTCCTTGTGTACAGTGTGTGTATTGCAGCTGGTAGATGAGGTGTCAATGTATGTAACTAAGGCCCGGTTCAGACACCGTACTTTTCATGAGCCGAACTAAATTCGAATTTGGACTGACCCAAATTGACAAAAGTATGTCTGTTGATTCAGACGTCGAACTTAATTAGCCGTTCCACAGCCGTTCCTAATACAGTTGCAGCAAAATTAGTCAATATTGTCAGTGGTTTTGAAAATATATACCAAATAATAATTTATGCATTAAATTCGGCACATTAAAAGTTCGGCGTCTGAATCAAGGCCGTTCCAAAGTCGAAATTCCCGGCCAAGCCAGGCCAAAGAACGCCGTTCCAAATTAAAATAGCCGTTCCTAATTCATTCAGACGCCGAACATTTCATGTACTTAATTCTATGAATTAGGTTCGGCTCATAAAAGTACGGCGTCTGAATCGGGCCTAAGAATGGTGTTCTTTACACAAGCCTTTTACACCTGCAAGTCAGACTTAAGAGCTGCTAAGTTTTACTTTACTAAAATGTGTGTGAAGGTCTAAGTAAAATCTCAAGTCACTTTACTTTGCTTCTCGTTTAAGTCGGAAAATTGAAACGATTCAAGAAAGTTTCAGGTGACTCGAAAACCATCCTTACAACCGACTTGAGCTTTGAGGCGGGTGAAACATGTCAGCCAATCTTAACTAACTGCGTGGGAGAAGAAACTTGTTATATTTTGAGGTGAAAGAATCACGTGTGTGAAGTGTTAAGTCAGTCTTTACAGCAGAGTAACAGTTAACTTGGGAATATTTCAAGTCAAGTCAGTTTTTGATACTTCAAGCTAAGGAAAATGTTTCTGACTTAACTGATTTTACTAAGGCCTTGACACATTTTAGTAAATTAAAACTTCTGAGTAGCTCTCAAGTCTTAACGGCGCACTGTAAAGATTACCTTTTACTTGAAGTATCAAAAATTTACTTGACTTGAAATAATTATTCTTAAGTTTTCTTTTCTATAGTGAAAAGACTATTATGATGAAAGCTTGGACAGAGCACGCCGCATCAGTTACATTGTACATACGTGTTAGATTTATTAAAATAATCCTAAGGATAGCACTGTTATAACATACAACTACATGAAAGACATCAATCTGTAAACTGCTCAGAAAGTGAGCTTTTATTAAAAAGGGGTAGTTAAAACGTTTGGCAGAATGGCTTCTTTGACATGTTTCATCTGCGTCATACCCTGATCACATTGTACCAGATACATGTAGAAAAATTTAGATTTGACCAAATGTTTAAAGGTGCATGCCCTCTGAGTCATCTCAATCCAATGCTGTACATGAATGTAAGACAAGGAAAAAATCGTGCAAATTTGGCGGTATCTTATGTTGCGATCAGGATTCCAATGTTTGGCTAAGGAGGGCATAAAGGTTTGTTCTGCAGACATGAAATCCAGATTTGGCGAAATTCCCGTGCTGCAATGCAATGCAGGGTATTAACTCCAAGTTTGTGTGTCTCAAGCTGGGCGTGTCATCCAGATTTGTTCCAATAATAATTATGCCTGGCCTACCTACTTCTGGTCCAATCAGCTTCTAAAGCCACGAAAACCGTACCCGGCCTAATAATTTTTTGTCGGACGTGAAATCCAGATTTGACCAAATTTCACGTGGGGCATGGAAATTCGGATTTGGCCAAATCTCACCAGATATTGAGTGTAATCTTTTGCGCTGTGTCAAATACAGATTAAGTCTTGCTTTGTTCTATATGTGAAGCAAGTACTTCTCACAGGGAGGGGCATGATCTCCAGGAAGTCAACTCGGCGAAATCAACTTCGGAAGGGCTGACACAACATTCGAAACTGGAAAATCCTGTCGTGAGTTTCTTGAAACCCCCGAAACTTTTCGGGCCCATTTCGGATGCCACAATTTCCTACGTATCTTAAAAATGAATACGTTTCCAGGCATAAATTTTTGCAACAAATTTGCCTTTTCCTATCTTAAAAACGTAGGAAAAGACCAACTTCTCGAAATAAGCGGATCGCAGTTTTAGGAATGGCTTTTCGGGCCCGAAAAGTTTTCGGCCCTTGGTTCGGTTCAATATCACGCTCGACAGGAAGTAGTTAAAACTTGCTGGGCCTGTTTCACGCCGACAAGTAAACACGACTACAGATGTGGTGTCGAGATAGAAGATCCTTAGGCTGTCAATGTGAAATGGGCTCTACCATTTTTCACTCATCGCTCTCTTTGTCACGTCAGTCTGTCGTTACAACTGTATATTATTTATATTGGATATAGAGCATTTTGATTGGCCCGACACAGGGTAATAAAAATTTGATCTGTGCACTCGTCAATAGGAAAGAAAGCTGAGAAAAGTATGGCAGAGAAATGTAACCTGCCGAAAAGACTCGAATCTGTCAATCAAATACAAATCGAAAAACAGTTTTTATTGCTGCAAGGTTTAAATGAGGTTTTACTCAAAAAAACATAAATTGAAGGCCTGCCATTCGCTGTCTACAGTTTTTCCCACCATCACGCCAGTACTAAATAATCGCCAGATTTTATGCCAGAAGATTTAATTACTGAAGTACCGACTCATTACGGCACGAAATGAAAAAAAAAGTAATGAAAATGGTTAACTTACATTTGATAACAAGTGCCACAACTATAACCCGATTGAGAAGCCCTCGAGTTGTCTATCGGCAGTGTACCTACAGTGTAGGCAGGGCAACCGTCCTATCGCACCGTTTGTTATCAACCTTTCTCGGAAATTGGCATCGTACATAAACGAAAAAAAAAAGGTTTTGCGGCATACACTAAATAAACAAATGGCTTAGAGAAATTGTATCTATCTACATATACAATGTACTTTGTCAGACAGAACATTGTACAGTTATCACTCTAACATGGATTGCATTTAAGGGCACTTGTGTTAACTTCTCATCCGGAGTCGGCTCTATCCCTATGCCGCCACAAAAACCTAGGAATTTGAAAAGTGCGATGCGTCCACAACACTGTAGTTAGAAAACTATATTATGCCTAAGTAAGGGTGAGGGTGCTATTTCATCCAATCCATTCTACAACAACGACTGCTGTGAAGATAATCAACATGTGGCTTACCTCCACTGTGAATGTTCATCAAAAGGATGGAGGAGGCTGGCCACCGTGGGAACAACAGTACGGCTGAAGGAGTCAAAAATCAGAAAAATCAGATGCGCAACTTATGTTTCCTACCGGATAAGAAATCTTCTAGTGGATTCTCTAAATTTAATATACCTCAACTCGAAGCTATAAGCAATCATTCGGTTAACTTTGAAAAGAAAAACTAAGATTGAAGGCTTGCGAAAAATTGGAGACCAGTATCGCTATTAAACAGTAATTATAAAACTGGGTCCAAAGCTTAAACAATTAGACCTCAAAAAGCCCTTCCAAATATTATACATCAAAACTAACGCGAATAAGTTAAGGGAAGGACGTTCTTTGACTGCACGACAATCAATTAATGATGTGTTTAATCTCGTACCCAGATCTCCCACGGGCAGGGAGAAGGGAGATCTTGTACCCATCGTCGTTTGTCTACCCTGCTAAAATGGCCACCTTCTGAAAATTGCGATTGTTTGTGGTAAAGTTGTTGTCGAATTATGGATTTCAAGGGTGCTTGTCGTATCGTTCTTAGGTTCAAAGGACAAGAAAACTTGAAATATAAGCCAAAGCAAAAAGAGGTATAAGAAGCGAATGCAGTGAACAACCGGGATTGTTCCATTTTCTGCTATTGGCTACGGCAAATCGCTCATTTATCAATTTACCTCTTTCCCTTTATTGTGACCATCTGGCATATGAAAAGTGTGTTAAGAGCAAGTCCATTGTAATTGTGGTGTCTCACTCAACGCTCTTATCGACGATCAATTAAATAAGCTGTACCAGTTTGCGTCTTTGATGGTTGTATTGAAGAAAGTTTACAAGCAAGGTAACTGTTCGGACCAAAAAAAATTAGATTTCGAAATAAGTTAATTACAACACAAAACATACATAGATGGATTAAATATCTCCCCAGCAAACGGTTTGAGCTGACAAATGTTTGTAAAATGAAATTGTGCGCTCGCATCGCTCAAAAACATCGTGACCTTTACAGCGTGACTAATTACACTCGTTACTCTGCAACTCGCTTTTGTAACACCTCGGGAATTTCACAACATATTTTGATGAAGAGGACAAAACACGGAGTACTATTCCATGGTGTACCCTTGGATGACCTAAAATAGAGTACCTGAAAAATACATTGGGAGTCAAGGAAAATGATTTTTCAAAATAGAAAGTCATTTAAACGTAAGTACCATGCCACGTACCTATTTACTTTAAGCTCCCAGTTCAAACGGTATTTGTTGTAGTATGGAAAGTCAACTGTAGCAATTTTCAATAAATGGATATTTCAAGTCAAAGAGTATATTTTAGTTAAATTCAGCGCAAAAAATTATGTTCAATACACTTTTTTTTGGTTCAACTTCCGATTTTGCATTCAACACTTTTTGTATTCAATACACTTTGGTATCCTTCAATGCGATTGCCTCGGTTCAACCTTTTTTTTTTTATTTCAAGAGCACATTTAGCGTTCAACACTTTTTTATTTTGAGTCGAACTCAGGGGTCGACGAGTCGACGCCATGGATCGACGAGTCGAACTCATGGGTCGACGACTCCGACTCGGCCGGCACGCGACGAACTTAGTACACCACGAGACCAATCGGAGTAACGGCTCGACGAGTCAAAAGGCCAATTCAGTCTCGGATCCAGACTTCATACTCGAGACGGATGATGTTGTGGTCCACGCGCGGCACGTAACAACATAATTTCCTTCCGGTAGAATCCGGACACGTTTGGTGGCTTGTACCGCGTAGTCACCATATTCATTTTGAGCTTTTTTGTTCGGTGAACCTGTTAAAAATCGTCGATACTCGGTAATGAGTGTCGTTTAAGTATTCTAATCAGTTAAACGATTTCAATAGTCCTTTACTGTTTTATTCCGTCTTGGAGCCATCCCTTGTTGGTTGCGGCCCTTGTAATAAAAGTAAGTAGTACTATGCGTCAGACCACGGCAAACAATGAAATCAGTAGGGAAAAAAAGTGATTGGGCATGTCCGATACGGCAAGTTTTGATTGAAAAGTGATTAATGCCGTATAAATCAGGTGTCTATAGGACCAAAGTGACAAGAAATGATTGACAGGTGGTCATGCATAAATTAAAAAAAAATTAGCATATATGCAAATGAGGTTCATTAGCAGAATGAGCATAAATGCAAATGAGAAGACACACACACATGAATAAAAGGCAAAAACAGGTTTTTAATAACAGCAGCTCCTTGAATTTTTTTTCGAAAAAAAAGTGGCGGAAAAAAACAAGGAAACAGGAGGAACAAAAAAAACGCCACGTCTAACAATCAATGAACGCGAAAAAAAGAAGCGACCCCACCAGGATTCGAACCTGGAATCTTCTGATCCGCGGTCAGATGCCTTATCCGTTGGGCCACGGGGCCTTAACAAGAGAAGAAAAATCAAATGTTCAACGTGTGCGTCTCCGCCTCCTTCGCCTTCTTCCTCTGGGGGGTGTTCTTTCTTCTTGGACTGCTTCTATGTTTGAAATAAATACCGCCAAATTGGGGATGGTGGCTTGATGGGGGACAAACTCTCTCAGGGGTCTCGGAAGATGGTCCGTGTGATCCATCACGGTGCAGTACGGGAAGAGCATGCAAACGAGGAGGGACGCGTAGGTGGTATGGGGTAGCCTCTTCTTGGGCGTCATCATCAACTGCGGAGAAGGGGGAGGAGGAGGTGAAACATTCGGTCATTTGTGATAGCATCACGCAGATGGGAAGTCGCTAATCGCTGGGAAGAAAAGAGAAAACAGCGATTAGCAAGAACGACTTACATATGTCGACACGTCAATACATGCCCGGGTATCTGAAAAAAAACTGGAAAAGACTTACGCATACGAACACATGCACATGTGGTGTTGGGGGAAGCGGCAAGCGAGCGCGTCACCGGGGATCTGAAAAAAATGGAAAAAGACTTACTGGTCATGCCCCACCATCCGTCATCCGTGAAACACATGCACACAGTGTGTTCCCACGGATCGACTATGCACGTCAAAATGTGCGCGGGGATCTGAAAACGACAAAAAAAAAACTCACGACTCACGATTAGGGCATGGACCATCCGTGAGACAGGATACACATGCATGCAACGTGGCTCCGCGGATCGACCACGCACGTTAAAACGTGAGCGGGGATCTGAAAAAAAGACACACTTACGCTCAGGATCCGGTGCATGTGTTCGCATGGCAAACAACGCATAGATGGATGGTGCCGCAGAGAGCGCACAGCATGAGACGGTACGGATTTAACTGAAAGAGAATGGTTTTGGAGAATACCTTTGATACAATCGTATTAAACCCCAACCGTACGTGAACCCGTAGGCGCTGGGGCACGTGCATTTGCAGCATCCCTCAAAGACACCGATCTGTCGAAGCAATGGGAAAATGGCTAGAAATTGGTGTCTAGAGATTGGATGCCCCATTTGTAGAGTGTGGCTAGGAATGCCGGGCATGTGCAATGACGGGTGCTCAACCAGCGGGTGATCTGTCGAGAAAGAAAGGTACCTTGAAAAACATTCGTTGATGTGCCACACCACACCGTCCCATAGGAAGCACCCCCCTGAGGACCGACTCCACCTGGGGATCTGAAAAAAAAAAGTGAAAAAAATACGTACAAGGGGCGCCAACCGTGAGGATTGTGCCAGGTGCAGCATAATGTGTTGGGATAATGTGGGAACCCATCGATCTGCGAAAAAAAAATATGAGGGAATGATGCAGATTTGAGACTGACCTACGCATACGAGCCCATGCAAGTTCGGAGGCGCCACTCAGAATAAAAATGGACGCGTTAAAACATGAGATCTGAAAAAAAGAAAAAAAAAACAAAGGAAAAGCAAACAAGCGAAAAAAAAAAGGGAAACGAGAAAACAAAGGGAATCGCTTCTCTCGGCTAGCAAAAACATGTTATTTTCGCAACGGAACCAATTTGGTTGAACGAGCACACCGCTCTGAATTTTTTTTGAAGAGCACACACATAAGATGGACATCGACTTACAACGAAAAAAAAATAACAGAAGAAAATAATAATAATCACGATGGTTTAAGCTCGTTGTCGACGGAGAAATCCATCATTGAACTACAAACGAAAACGTGAGCACTGCGAACGGTAAAACGGTACGTCAAAAGAAAGCTAACATAAATCTTCAACTGTCGTTTGAGCGAGTCAGTTTTGAGGATTATTGCAAAGGAAAAAAATATATATGGCAGAGCTCGGAGGCCTTTTCTTTTTTATCGAAGTTTAGTAAGTTGTGGTCATGAAAGGATTTGAACCACTCAGCAATTTCTGCGTTTTCCTGGAAACATCCACGAGAGCGGTCATTGTTTTCTCGGAAAACGTATCGGTCTTTGAATGTGCTTTGTTCGCACCACCGACTCCTTTGAATCTTCTGGAAAACAAAAAAAAAAAACAAACAAAAATAAGAATGGGTGTTGTTTTTCTCGGATGACCAAACGTAAGCTTTTGAAGGAAACAAAAATTGTGGCCGCCAACGCTTCCCGCATTTGCGAGCGAGTGTTTTTTGCAAAGAAACCAAAAAAAATTATTTATTAGCTTGAAAACCGCTTCAAACCCAGCCTATGCAACGCGGCATGTACTAAAACCCGAAACAACGAAACGAAACGACCGAAACGAAACCACCGAAACAACCGAAACAACCGAAATGAAACCACCGAACCAAGCGAAACGACCGAAACGAAGCCACGAGCCAGCAAAAGACAGAATTATCTTACATTTAGGACTTAAAGAAAGAAAATGGTTTCGTTTTTTTTTTATGTATTTTTAGGGCGGAGCACCGACCAAAGCAGATGGGAAAAGAAAAGAAAGGAAAATAATTAAAAAGTTAGGGAAAGAAGTATTCACTGATAACGTCTCAGTCAGTATCGCTACTTGTCTCCCTGAGACTGCGTTTGAACTGTGTAGTAGGGGAGGAGATTGTGAATTACAAGGACAGAATATAGGAGACCAAAAATCCATGTAATCACATTGTTTCGGTGGTTTCGTTTCGGTCGTTTCGTTTCGTTGTTTCGGGTTTTAGTACATGCCATGCAACGCTTAGGTAAGAGTCATGGTGATTTTAAGGAAGGTCTTTTTGTTTGGAGTTCGACAAACGTTGGAACGAAGAAGAAGAAGAGAACTTACCTCGAGCTTGCGTTTCTTTTCAAAGGTCGTTTGAAATGGGAAAAATCGTTTGTAAAGATCCTCTTTCGATTGTACACAAAAAACAGAGCTTGCAGAAAAGGTCTTGTCACGTTACCGGTGGATCAAATCAAGCTGTGAAAAAGTCTTTTTTTAACGCTGGGGATCAAATCAAGCTGCAAACTTTCACGCCACCTTAAAACTAAATGCGTCCCGCATCCAAGTGCTTGGCAAGTAATATTTCGATGGCGTGGATGTGACGCAGTCGGTCGACTCTTTTGTCCTGATTGGGCATCTCGCCCACGTGTGGTTGACGCAGTCGGTCGATTCCTTTGGCATCTCGCCCACGTGGGTGGCCCAAAGGATTGATTACGGCGACAAATGGAAAATAGGCCTCTGAAAAAAGGCCTATTGTTTTCCGTAGCGAGAATGCGTTTTCCAGTAGGGTCAGTGGTATCTGGTCAGTTGTATCCCACCTCAACCCAAGGGGGGTGGTTTCGGTGCATCATGTAGGAGGTCACGACGTGTCCCTCTCTGAGAAATAGGGGCCTGCGAGGCTATTTCCACATGGAGTCAGTCGTATCCCACCTCAACCCAGGGGGTGGTTTCGATGCATCATGTAGGAGGTCACGAAGGGTCCCCACCTGAGAAAGAGAGGCCTGCGAGGTTATTTCCACATGGAGTCAGTGGTATCCCACCTCAACCCAGGGGGTGGTTTCGATGCATCATGTAGGAGGTCACGACGTGTCCCTCTCTGAGAAATAGGGGCCTGCGAGGCTATTTCCATTTGGAGTCAGTGGTATCCCACCCCCACCCAGGGGGTGGTGTCGATGCATCATGTAGGAGGTCACGACGTGTCCCTCTCTGGAAAACAAGGGCCTGCAAGGTTATTTTCACTTGGAGTCAGTGCTATCCCACCCCCACCCAGGGGGGTGGTGTCGGTGCATCGTGTAAGACGTCACGAAGTGTCCCTCTCTAAAAAAAAAAACAAAGGCCTGTAAGAACTCTTGGGCTCAGTGCTATCCCGACCTCTATGTGAATCACACGCATTGAAAATCGTTTTTTTTTAAAGAACCTTTTATTGTCAATTGCTTTTTTCAAAAAGAACCACTTATGGTCAACTAGTGTTTAACCTGGTTTTGAAAAAAAAAACCGGTTTTTTTAAACGTTCAACTTGACTTTGGTTTGCATGATTTTCTTGACGATCCTTTCCGTGAGGGTCCGCTTGCCCGGCAATCCCTCGATGGCCTTGATCATGCGACGATCGGCGGCGTGCTTGTCCCTCAAAGTCTTGGCCTTGTCGTAGTCGATGTCGTGTTGTTTGGCAATCTTGTCCAACCGGTTGATGCCCGGGTCCCCGCGTTTCAAACGTTTCTTCAAATGCGTGCCGGGGCCCATGTACTGATAGCCCGGCCAATGAAATTCCAGGCCCGTTTTGCCCAGCCATTTTTGCACGTCCACCCCGCGGCCGCCCTGAGACGGCTTCTGGCATCGTCGCTTACTCGTCATCGTAGTCCTCTTCATCGAGTCGGCGTCGCGTGCGCTTCCCTCGCTCCCAATCTTCCCACCCTGATTGGGTTCTCAACCGTCTCACTGCCAAGGGTGTTTTCGACGTTTCCTCCATGGCCTGTCGCCTTTTATCCATGGCCAGGAAAAGAGCCCTCGTACCGCCTGGGTCACGGCCCTAGCTGCGATTGAGTGGCTTTGCGCGCATTGCAGGCACCACGGACCTTATAAAGAGTGCGTTGTTTGCCATTGTTGATCATTGTTGTTTTGTTCTTCGCCATGGTTGGACATCCCGAGATGCCAGACCCACTGCAATGGGGGTTGCACGACAAAGTCTTGGACATGCTTCGTGTAGACGAAACGTACGAAGGGTGGGCAAGGAAAGGACGATGGGAGGTCGCGCATGCTTTCGATAAGGCTCGGTACGACTTGGAGAAAGAGATTGTGAACTGCGTGAAGGCGTGGGCCAAGGTAGACCCGGCGGCCCTGGCACCCCTTGCGCGAAAGGAGGCTCCTCCCCAGTTCGAGCCCATGTCGTTTCATTTGCTTCACACATTGAAGGACAAGGTCAGAGAGATGGACGAGTGCCAAGCGATTAAAGAGTTGCGAGAAAAAGAGGGATTGTGGGAAAACGTGCAATCTATCGGCCGCACCCAGTACCATTTGGAAAAATCCATTGTGAAGTACGTGACGCGATGGGTCAGGGGAACGATGGGCGAAGACTACACCCCAAAACCCGAACCCAAAGCAGAGGTGGAGGAGGATGTGGCCACCCCCGCCTCGGTCTTCGAGCCCCTTTACGAAAAAGCCTTGCGAGAACGCGATCTGTGGCGTGCACGGTGTGACGACCTGTTAGACCTGGTGTTGTGTGAGTACTGTGAGGACGAGAAAAACCAGGTGTACCAACGTGGGACCCCCGAAGAAGTGTTGTGCTGGAAACCCTGTAATTGTAGTTGGCCTTGTACTCGCGTGCGGTCCATTTTTAAAGATTAAACCATTAAAGACCTCATTTCGAGGTGTGTTTTTGTTGCAGTGTATGCATGTGGACCTTCCCCTCACCCACGACCCTAGACAAATAGCATAAAAAGACGGGACGCCGTGGCACGGGGGTCAGTCGAGATGAGGGGACTCAGGGACATGTACGTGACCCTGTCGAGCGACACGACGCCCGAATTTCCCCACAACACGGCGGCGTCCTTTCAAGTGCGATTAGCCCCTCCCCTGACGTTTGGAGAGCCTGGGTGGGAAGTGGCCTTGAGCAGTCTGGTCATGCGCGATCGTGGGATGGACGTCACCCTCTTGCACGACCAACCTACCAAGGCCTTGTTGGTCACGACCACCCGATTACTGAAAGAGGGGGATTCGGACTTTCCCTGGACGATCAAGAACCAAGTCCTTGTCAGTGACATGGTGGCCTCGAATGCTCGACATCCCTTGCCATCGGGCGAAGCGTTCATGAAAGCCTTGATCGAACAATGGTTGTTGAAAGTCAATCTGTTTGACTACGAAGACGGAACCCTGCAGATCCGCGCCCGCGTGAGTTGGGACACCTCCAATGGCGCCACAGAGATGATTGTCGAGGGACTCGATGAAACGACCTTTGAATTGAACAAGAGTTTGTGTTTCAAGATGGGTTGGTTGATGCCCGACCCATCGCAAAATTTGTCATTTTTTCTTAGGCCACAATGCCATTCCCGAATTGCGTCAAGTGGTCACGGGCCCGGCCCCAAGGTGGGGTCACACGGTGGACTCCATCATTGCTCACGGTGACGTGCTGTTGAAATACGATTCCACGCGTGACACGGTCATGTTTTCGTCTAAAGTGAAATGGCGCTTCGTGCGTCTGAATGACGCTTTCGACAGCGTGGTGGGCAAGACGCACCACACGCAGGGTCTGCACATCTATTCCAACGTGGGACGTGCCGTCATGGTGGGGGATCGGACGACCGATCTCTTGCAAGAGGTGCCGCACTTGCAGCGAGGGGAGGGTAGTGTGTATTACGAACCCTCGCCAGAACGATTTCGGTCTGTGCGCTATTACGGACTGGAGGTGGCCAGCGTGAGTTTGAGGGATGGGTTGGGGCATGCGTTGCCCACGGCACGAGTGGGTCGCACGCACACGACGGTCACCTTGCATTTCAGACGCAGGAAGTCATAAAACCGGGCCGTCCGCCACCTTGACTCGTCAGTGTGCGAAAACCATGACGACGTGCGCAGACGTGTGGAGTCGATGCCGTTGGGTCATGTTGCGCACGGTATGTCGATCGCTCGTGGCCGTCATAGGGGCACCAAGTAAGGATGTGTTCGCCATGGACGCGGCCGCCGATGGCACGCCCCTCGACGTCTTCGAATACCTTCTCGACGAGTTGCACTGGGGGACGTTCACGGCCTTTGTGGTGTGGTTGGACGAGGGGTACCCTTGGCCAGAAAGTTGGCAATGGTACCGCAAGATACATAAAACGTACGGGCTATGCCTGCCCACCATTCGAGAGTTGGTGTGGCGTCGAGTTTGCCTGTGGGTGACGGACAGACTTCGACGACCATGAAGAAAAAGACCATAAAGCCCACAACGGCAGCATCGTACGAGGACCCTGCAGCACCCGGTGCCTTGGGCGGGGTGGCCCGGTTTGCACGCGCTCACGGGTGGTCCCTTAAGAGGGCACGCACTTTGTTGCAAAAGAATTTGGCCTACACGTTGCACAAACCCCCGCGTCGGCGGTTTTCGACGCTGCCCGTCTTGGTGTTTCAGCGCGACCAGCAATGGGTGGCTGATCTGGTGGAAATGCAGCGCGTGGCCCGCCACAACCGCGGCATACGTTACCTCCTGACCGTGGTGGACGTCTTGTCGAAATACGCCTGGGTGCGTCCGTTAAAAAAGAAGACGGGCGCCGAGGTCGTGCGAGCCTTTCGAAGCATTCTCAAGGACGGGGGACGCCAGCCACAAACCTTGCAGACGGACAAAGGCAAAGAATTTTACAACGCTACCGTGCAGGCCTGGTTGAAGCGAGAAGGCATTCATCATTTTTCCACGAAAGGGGATGCCAAAGCCGCCGTGGTGGAACGGTTCAATCGCACGCTCAAGGGCCGCATGTACCGCTATTTCACTGCAGCCAACACCTTGAAGTACATCGACATCCTCCCCGACTTGGTGGCTGGGTATAATGCCTCCAAGCACCGTAGCATTGGCTTGGCACCGAGAAAAGTGACGCCGGAGAACGAAGAGTTTGTGTGGCAGCGATTGTACGGTTTACGGTTAAAACCTGATCGGAGGCGACCTCGATTGGCCAGAGGGGATCGCGTGCGCTTGAGCAAACGCACGAGACTCTTCAAGAAAGGGTATTTGCCCCAATGGACGGAGGAAGTGTTTGTCGTGCAACGCGTGGTGCCGGGGGTTCCCATCACCTACAAAATCGAAGAAATGGATGGCACACCCGTGGAGGGGACGTTTTACGAAGAGGATCTACAAAAAGTCACCGTGGACGACGACACTTTGTGGCGCATCGAAAAAGTACTTAAACGGCGTGGCAAGCGAGCGTTGGTGAGATGGAAAGGGTGGCCGGCCAAATACGATAGTTGGATCCCCACTTCGGACCTCAAGGCATGGAAGAGCTCTACGTGACGTTGCCCAGCGATGGCGGAGGAGCTCAATTCGCGAGGGCCAATCGCAACAACAGTTACAAGGTGCAATTGCCCACTCCCTTGCAGTTCGGAGGCAAAGACTGGCAAGTGGGGTTGGCGAGCCTGTCGCTACCCCTTCGGAACGAATTTCGGTCCGCCCTGTTGCAAAAGTTTCCTTCGGGAACCCAACTTGCCTATCAACGGGGGTACACGACCAAGGTGGATGCGCGCGGGACACGCAGTGTGGCCAACAACAACGTGAGGGCAGTGGTCACCGTGGACGACCTGTTGCAGGACGAGTCGGTGCACGACGGGGTCTCTTTCATGCGGTCCCTCGTGTTCGAGTTGCAAAAGGGAATCGCCTACTATTTCAAGTACACGGAAAAAGACAGCACGGACCTCGAAGAATGGAAGCATCCGGAAAGCAATGCGGAGTACTTTCAAACCCTGCGTTGGACGGGTCCCACCACCTTGCAAATCGACGGCAGCAGATGCGAGCGCGCTTCCGAGAACATCACAGTGGGCTTTGCGTACGACTTGATGGTGTTGTTAGGAGGCATTGGCCCAAGCCACAGTTTTCCTGGACCCCAGATCCGTCAGATTCATTACAAGTCCCCTCCCGCCAGCGAGAAGATTAACACTCAACCCATCGATGTGGCCACCATCCAGGGAGAGTGGGTCCTTTTCACGCAACAACAGACCTGGGAGTTTACCAACTTGAATTGGGGTTGGTTCGAAAAGAGCTTCTTCACCCCTTCGCGCAGTCTGCGTGTCTACTGCAATGCGGGTCAGAGCACCATCGTGGGCGAACGCATCACGGATCTCCTAAGAGAAGTCCACCTTTCCACCACAGACCGAAATGGGTACGCCTACTTCGAACCCACCCACGTGCAATACCTGCCGGTGCGTCAACCCTCGTTCGAGGTGATGGAAGTGCAAATCGCCGAGATGGCCGGTGCCTTGGCGCATCTGGGGGAGGGACCCTCCAACTTGACTTTGCATTTTCGCCAGCGTGTATAAAGAGAAGACAACCCTGTCGTGGTCCGTGCAGACAATCCCGTCGACGTGTATAAAAGGACACTCCCCAACACCCCAAGCATTTGCGAGTCATGCGAGGAGGCAGTCTGACACGGTACACCCCCACGTCGCAAGACGGTTCGGGGCTTTTCAGTCGGTTTGTTGGACCCGTGCTCGAAAGGGGGGGTCAAGTCGTCGCCAGAAAAGTACAAAAGCACGTGAAGAGGGCCTTGAAACGCAAAGCGGACGAAGTCCTCGACAGAGTGAGTAAACGCGTCAAACACAGTGTGCACGATATCTTGGGACCCTGAAGATGGTGAAGCGGCGCATCGTCATGACACCCATGCCCTCGAGGGGGCTTCAACGGCACGGTCTGAAAGGCGTGGCGCCTCAAGTCGGGGGACGGATTTGGCCGGGGGCTCCTGACATGGTGCCTTCCTGGACACGCGCGTATATAAAAGAGATGCACAAGCGACCACGGCAAAGGCGACGAGGACGCCGGTGAGCACGATGAGTGAGGGAAGGACACCTGCCGCCACCACCTGGCATCCCACCATGCAAATCTTCGACGTCCCCCCGACGGATACTTCCTACGAGAAGTATCGCATGGTGTTGGTGAAAGCGGACAGTGGGGGCATTCAACCCATGCAATTTGTCATGTCGGGCGTCAACGAGTACGTGGACTTGAATCGGAGTTACTTCGAAATGGAATTTCAAATGAAACAACACGATGGCAACAACGTCGCAGCCGCGGACAATCTGTTCCCCGCCCAGAATTTGTGCCACACCATGATCAAACAATGCAGCGTCACCTTCAATGGCACGTTGATCAGTTCCCAGACGGACACCTACCCGTACAAAGCTTACTTTGAGACCCTCATCAACAATGACCGCCTGGATGGAGAGACCCTCTTGCCCTTGCAGGGTTTCCAACAAGATGGATTGGATGTGGCCACCCCCTTGACGGCCAACAACTTGGACGACGCGACCCCCCACGCCAACTACACGGCTCTCAGTGCCACGCAAAAAGCTGCCGTGAAGGCCATGAAGAGAGAACAAGGGCACTACACGGATGGCAAACGATGCAAGCTGTACTTCAAGCCGCACTCGGAAGCCTTTTACATGGGCAAACCCTTGGTACCCTTTGTAGAAGTGGTGGTGCGTTTCTTCTTTCACGAACCGGCCTTCTTCTTCAACGGGGTGGCAGAGCAAGGCCGTTTGACGGACGCCGACATCAAAATCAAGTTTCACGTGTGTCAAGTGCAATTGTCCGATCCCCTCGCCAATACCTTGCAATTACAAAGAAACGAGGGGTATTATGCCAAGTACCCCTTGGTGCGTTCGGAGATTCGCACGTTTGCCCTCCCTGCGGGTCAGACGGATTTTGACGAAGATCGCATCTTTCTCCACCGCGTGCCCGATCGGATGATCGTGGGGTTGTTGCACCAGAGCAGTTACAACGGCGACTACACGTACTCGCCGTTTGCCTTTCAACAGTTTGGGTTACAGTGGATCAAACAGTTTGTGGACGGGGAAGAGTATCCCTACGGCACGACCCTCGAATTGAATGCGGGCAATGGCAACAAAGATCTCGTGGGATATTTCCGCTTCGTGCAGGCCACTTCGGCTTGGAAAGAAAGGCGACCCAACCTGGTACGACCCCAAGAGTGGGGGTACGGCAAGAATTGCACCTTGTACGTCTTCGACAACGTGGCCAGTGGGGATGCCGACGGAAAAATTCTCAACCCGCAAAAAGAGGGCAACGTGCGCGTGCAATTTCACTTGAATGCCGGGTTGGCTCACGTAGCCACGGTGGTCATTTACGGCAAATTTGAGAACGTCATGCAAATCACCCACGATGGAGGCGTGTTGTACAATGCCTATGGCACATAAAAGAGCCGTCAGAAGATAGACCCAGGTCAGTCCCACCATGGAGTTGGTGCCCACCACGGACAAACAGTTGCGGCATTTGGCCGAAGACGACCCCCGCCTTGGTCCTCATTTTGCCGGGGTCTTTCCCAGCGACCGATTGCCCCCTCGACCCATCCGAGACCGTGCGCAAGGGTATATCGTCAACGTGGACCCTCACGATCGTCCCGGCAGTCATTGGATGGCCCTTTGGACGCCAAGCCCTGACGACGACGAAGAGGAGGAGACCTGCTTGGTGATGGACAGTTTTGGGTTACCGTTGTGGCGTTACGGGGCGCCTGCCCTGGAAGACTGGTTGGAAAAGCATTGGTCCACCATTCGTTTCAACAAGCGCAGTTTGCAAGCCATCGACAGCAACACGTGCGGTGCCTATGCCCTCCTGTTTTTGGTGCATTGCAGTCTGGGAGGCACGTTACAGACGTTTCAACAGTATTTTAGTCGTTACGATTTCGTGAAGAACGACGCTCGCGCGGCTGCCTGGTTCAAGCGGTTGGTGCGACGCGATTTGACGTGGCATCGTTTGACGGGCCCCATTCGCCAGAGTAACCGCGTGCCCGTGCGTCTGATGGACATGCTCATGACGATGACGGGGAACCCGGAAGGCCAAAACTACGATACCGTGTATTAACAACAACAACAAGGTCGTTCTTAATAAAACATTTTTAAAAAAAGCGGTGCCTGTGTGGTCCTTTGTCCATATAAAAGGGGGGCGCACTCTTTGGGTAAACGTATCAGTATGGCCCAACGACGCGTCGACTTGCAACCTGTGACGGGGCTCGTACCTCCGCGACTGACCTCGACGGTTCCCTTACCCAGTCAAGCCACGTGGATGGGTATGATGCAACGGTTGCAGGAACAATACGGTCCCGACCCCGACCCACCTAGACGCGTGCGGAGCAAAAAGAACAAGATCAAGATGGTCAAAGACACCGTGACGTTGGCCGAGGTCTTTCGGAAACTCCCCAAGACCTTGAAGACGCAAAAGGTGCCTCTCACGGGGCGTCTGACGTTGAATTCCATGCTCAGACGTCTAAAAGCGAGCAGTATAAAAATCGACGCCCTGCTGTGGAGTTGAACCAAAAAACGATGATTCGGACACCGAGTAGCCTGTTGGTGGTGGGACCCTCGGGGTGTGGCAAGACGGTATTTGTCACCAAACTCTTGAAAGCGCCTCACCGGTACTTTTGCGACGTGGTGCCCAACGTCCACTATTGTTACGGGGTGTGGCAAGAGGGCTTTCACCCGTTGGCTCGACTGGGGGTACACATGCACAAAGGCATACCCGAGAGCGATCAATTACAACGTTGGTTCGGTCGCACGAAAGGAGGGGTCTTGGTCCTCGACGATCTGATGGAGGAAGGGGGAAACGACAAACGCGTGTTGGATCTGTTCACCAAAGACTCGCACCATCGCAACATCACCGTGCTGTATCTCTGTCAAGACATGTTTCCCCCTGGCAAGTACGCCAAGACCATTTCGCGTAATGCGCATTACATCGTGGCCTTCAAGAGTCCTCGCGATCAGTTGGGGTTCACCAACCTCATCAGGCAAGCCTTTCCCAAACATTGGCCCGACGTGTTAGACATCTACGACACCGTGACGGCCCGACCTTTTGGGGACGTCTTCTTGGATCTGCATCCGGCCTCCGACGATACGTACCGGGTCTTTTCGGACCTCTTGGAGGACGAAGGGTACACCCGTGCCTTTGCCAAGCCCCACCGTCCGACATAAAAAGGGAACGCACGGCCCACGAGAGGTCACTCAACCAGCGAGCATGCCCAAGCAAAGAGTGTCGCGACGACGGACGACTCGACGGCGACGTCACAAGGGGGGCCTGTTTCCTCTCTTAGCCCTCCTGCCTGCAGCCATCGCGGCGGGCAAAGCGGCTGCTGTAGGAGCCGTCAGTGGTGCCGCGGGGTACGGTGCCAAAAAAGCCCTGGAGGCCGCCACCAAAAAGCGGTACAATGCAAACAGTGTAGAACGTGCTGCCATGAAACGACGGAGGTCTGGGTTGGTGCGTCATCCGGATGGTTCCACCTTTTCGTGGACGCGATAAAAGGGAAGGGACGCTGTCCTCGCAACCTCAGACCATGGCCAAACGTGCGACGACAAAGAAGAAGACAACCTCCTCCTCGACACGTCGGCGGAGACGCCCCTCCATTCAGCGAGGGGGCAAGATGCCTTGGGTGGTGGATCCCAAAAAAGCCTATGAGGTCACGCGCGACATGATTCACGCCGTCAAAAACACCGACATGACGACGGCTAAACGGCAATACGACAGCATGAGAGCGGCCTGGCAGGCTCACAAAGCAAGAGGGGGCAAACAATCGTGGCTCCAATACGCTCGATCCCAAGGTTTCATCGCCAAGAAAGCCAGCCCTTGTTGCCTCATGTGACCAAAAAAAGCCCTGGAAGTTGCCACAAGAAAAGAGGGTATAAAAGACAACGTGGACCCTGGTCGACGCAGACGGTTCCCCTCGAGATGAAACGTCTTAGACGTCAGTTGCCGTTTTTGGAAAGTCTGTTTCCAGATGCCCTCGGGCAATACCGTCAAGACCTCCTACGGCACGCCAACGCCGATCAGATCAATGCCATCAGCGAATTGGTGTTGAACACGTTGAAAGGGCATGCCAGGGTCACCCCGGACGTCGTGGCCCGGTTGAAAAGGCATAAAAAGGTCTTGCGCGAGTTAGCCAAGCGGAAAAATTCGGTGACCCGACGACGCGCTCTCTTGCTCCGACAGACGGGCAGTGGCTTATGGCGGGGACTGCAAGCGGTGTGTCGATGTCTCCAACGATGAGAGCTCTTGTGGCTCCTTGTTGCAAGCGGTCAAGGAAGAAAAAAACAGTCGAGCCGTCGAAGGTCCGGCCGACAAGAACCTATAAGAGGTGGCAACGTGAGTGTTGTAAACTCAGACGACGCCTACTGTGCGACCCCTCTCGGTGAAGCACGCGTGACCGGTTGCATCACCGTCTCGTCATGGAAGAAATGTTGATCGTACCCAAACGCGAATTCGCCCCTTGGGTGGCTAAACACAAAGCCGGTTTGTTGCAGAACCATCTGTTAACCCATGCGGCCACCTTGGCGGCTAAAGAGGAACGGTTGTTGAAGGATCCCCACCTGTCGCCTGCAGCCAAACGCATGAAGTTGAAGCCCGTATCGCGGGCCCTGCATCGAGCCACGAAAAAACTGCAAACCTTGGACGTTCCCGCAGCAGGCACGGCGGGGACAGCCGACGATGACGACGCCCCCGAAACGGATTTGGTGAGCAGTGCGTTAGACAAATGGATGCGACGCATGGTGAGAGTGGCCCAAAAAACGGAGGGGGGAACCCCTACAGGTAGGACCCCTGCCAAGACAACGGTGAGCAAAGCCATAGGGACGGACGTGAAACCCAAAGTGCCAAGAAAACCGAAACGGTTGTTCAAAAAAGCAAAGGAAGAAGAAGACGACTGGCCTCTCCCACCCCCTCCTTGGGTGGAAGTCAAAAAGGAAGAGGAAGACGGCTGGTCCTTCCCACCCCCTCAGGAAGTGAAAGTGAAAAAGGAGGAGGAAGAGCCTACACGGAAGACCCCCTTTGATGCATGGGACCTCGACCAGGGTAAACGCCGATTGAAAAAGACGCCCCAAATCGAGCGTCCAAGCGCCACGGGTGAGGACGATTTATGAGGGGCGGTCGCCAGGGCCATGGATAAAAGGCGACAGGCCATGGAGGAAACGTCGAAAACACCCTTGGCAGTGAGACGGTTGAGAACCCAATCAGGGTGGGAAGATTGGGAGCGAGGGAAGCGCACGCGACGCCGACTCGATGAAGAGGACTACGATGACGAGTAAGCGACGATGCCAGAAGCCGTCTCAGGGCGGCCGCGGGGTGGACGTGCAAAAATGGCTGGGCAAAACGGGCCTGGAATTTCATTGGCCGGGCTATCAGTACATGGGCCCCGGCACGCATTTGAAGAAACGTTTGAAACGCGGGGACCCGGGCATCAACCGGTTGGACAAGATTGCCAAACAACACGACATCGACTACGACAAGGCCAAGACTTTGAGGGACAAGCACGCCGCCGATCGTCGCATGATCAAGGCCATCGAGGGATTGCCGGGCAAGCGGACCCTCACGGAAAGGATCGTCAAGAAAATCATGCAAACCAAAGTCAAGTTGAACGTTTAAAAAAACCGGTTTTTTTTTTCAAAACCAGGTTAAACACTAGTTGACCATAAGTGGTTCTTTTTGAAAAAAGCAATTGACAATAAAAGGTTCTTTAAAAAAAACGATTTTCAATGCGTGTGATTCACATAGAGGTCGGGATAGCACTGAGCCCAAGAGTTCTTACAGGCCTTTGTTTTTTTTTTAGAGAGGGACACTTCGTGACGTCTTACACGATGCACCGACACCACCCCCCTGGGTGGGGGTGGGATAGCACTGACTCCAAGTGAAAATAACCTTGCAGGCCCTTGTTTTCCAGAGAGGGACACGTCGTGACCTCCTACATGATGCATCGACACCACCCCCTGGGTGGGGGTGGGATACCACTGACTCCAAATGGAAATAGCCTCGCAGGCCCCTATTTCTCAGAGAGGGACACGTCGTGACCTCCTACATGATGCATCGAAACCACCCCCTGGGTTGAGGTGGGATACCACTGACTCCATGTGGAAATAACCTCGCAGGCCTCTCTTTCTCAGGTGGGGACCCTTCGTGACCTCCTACATGATGCATCGAAACCACCCCCTGGGTTGAGGTGGGATACGACTGACTCCATGTGGAAATAGCCTCGCAGGCCCCTATTTCTCAGAGAGGGACACGTCGTGACCTCCTACATGATGCACCGAAACCACCCCCCCTGGGTTGAGGTGGGATACAACTGACCAGATACCACTGACCCTACTGGAAAACGCATTCTCGCTACGGAAAACAATAGGCCTTTTTTCAGAGGCCTATTTTCCATTTGTCGCCGTAATCAATCCTTTGGGCCACCCACGTGGGCGAGATGCCAAAGGAATCGACCGACTGCGTCAACCACACGTGGGCGAGATGCCCAATCAGGACAAAAGAGTCGACCGACTGCGTCACATCCACGCCATCGAAATATTACTTGCCAAGCACTTGGATGCGGGACGCATTTAGTTTTAAGGTGGCGTGAAAGTTTGCAGCTTGATTTGATCCCCAGCGTTAAAAAAAGACTTTTTCACAGCTTGATTTGATCCACCGGTAACGTGACAAGACCTTTTCTGCAAGCTCTGTTTTTTGTGTACAATCGAAAGAGGATCTTTACAAACGATTTTTCCCATTTCAAACGACCTTTGAAAAGAAACGCAAGCTCGAGGTAAGTTCTCTTCTTCTTCTTCGTTCCAACGTTTGTCGAACTCCAAACAAAAAGACCTTCCTTAAAATCACCATGACTCTTACCTAAGCGTTGCATAGGCTGGGTTTGAAGCGGTTTTCAAGCTAATAAATAATTTTTTTTGGTTTCTTTGCAAAAAACACTCGCTCGCAAATGCGGGAAGCGTTGGCGGCCACAATTTTTGTTTCCTTCAAAAGCTTACGTTTGGTCATCCGAGAAAAACAACACCCATTCTTATTTTTGTTTGTTTTTTTTTTTTGTTTTCCAGAAGATTCAAAGGAGTCGGTGGTGCGAACAAAGCACATTCAAAGACCGATACGTTTTCCGAGAAAACAATGACCGCTCTCGTGGATGTTTCCAGGAAAACGCAGAAATTGCTGAGTGGTTCAAATCCTTTCATGACCACAACTTACTAAACTTCGATAAAAAAGAAAAGGCCTCCGAGCTCTGCCATATATATTTTTTTCCTTTGCAATAATCCTCAAAACTGACTCGCTCAAACGACAGTTGAAGATTTATGTTAGCTTTCTTTTGACGTACCGTTTTACCGTTCGCAGTGCTCACGTTTTCGTTTGTAGTTCAATGATGGATTTCTCCGTCGACAACGAGCTTAAACCATCGTGATTATTATTATTTTCTTCTGTTATTTTTTTTTCGTTGTAAGTCGATGTCCATCTTATGTGTGTGCTCTTCAAAAAAAATTCAGAGCGGTGTGCTCGTTCAACCAAATTGGTTCCGTTGCGAAAATAACATGTTTTTGCTAGCCGAGAGAAGCGATTCCCTTTGTTTTCTCGTTTCGCTTTTTTTTTTTCGCTTGTTTGCTTTTCCTTTGTTTTTTTTCTTTTTTTCAGATCTCATGTTTTAACGCGTCCATTTTTATTCTGAGTGGCACCTCCGAACTTGCATGGGCTCGTATGCGTAGGTCAGTCTCAAATCTGCATCATTCCCTCATATTTTTTTTTCGCAGATCGATGGGTTCCCACATTATCCCAACACATTATGCTGCACCTGGCACAATCCTCACGGTTGGCGCCCCTTGTACGTATTTTTTTCACTTTTTTTTTTCAGATCCCCGGGTGGAGTCGGTCCTCAGGGGGGTGCTTCCTATGGGACGGTGTGGTGTGGCACATCAACGAATGTTTTTCAAGGTACCATTCTTTTCTCGACAGATCACCCGCTGGTTGAGCACCCGTCATTGCACATGCCCGGCATTCCTAGCCACACTCTACAAATGGGGCATCCAATCTCTAGACACCAATTTCTAGCCATTTTCCCATTGCTTCGACAGATCGGTGTCTTTGGGGGATGCTGCAAATGCACGTGCCCCAGCGCCTACGGGTTCACATACGGTTGGGGTTTAATACGATTGTATCAAAGGTATTCTCCAAAACCATTCTCTTTCAGTTAAATCCGTACCGTCTCATGCTGTGCGCTCTCTGCGGCACCATCCATCTATGCGTTGTTTGCCATGCGAACACATGCACCGGATCCTGAGCGTAAGTGTGTCTTTTTTTCAGATCCCCGCTCACGTTTTAACGTGCGTGGTCGATCCGCGGAGCCACGTTGCATGCATGTGTATCCTGTCTCACGGATGGTCCATGCCCTAATCGTGAGTCGTGAGGTTTTTTTTTGTCGTTTTCAGATCCCCGCGCACATTTTGACGTGCATAGTCGATCCGTGGGAACACACTGTGTGCATGTGTTTCACGGATGACGGATGGTGGGGCATGACCAGTAAGTCTTTTTCCATTTTTTTCAGATCCCCGGTCACGCGCTCGCTTGCCGCTTCCCCCAACACCACATGTGCATGTATTCGTATGCGTAAGTCTTTTCCAGTTTTTTTTTCAGATACCCGGGCATGTATTGACGTGTCGACATATGTAAGTCGTTCTTGCTAATCGCTGTTTTCTCTTTTCTTCCCAGCGATTAGCGACTTCCCATCTGCGTGATGCTATCACAAATGACCGAATGTTTCACCTCCTCCTCCCCCTTCTCCGCAGTTGATGATGACGCCCAAGAAGAGGCTACCCCATACCACCTACGCGTCCCTCCTCGTTTGCATGCTCTTCCCGTACTGCACCGTGATGGATCACACGGACCATCTTCCGAGACCCCTGAGAGAGTTTGTCCCCCATCAAGCCACCATCCCCAATTTGGCGGTATTTATTTCAAACATAGAAGCAGTCCAAGAAGAAAGAACACCCCCCAGAGGAAGAAGGCGAAGGAGGCGGAGACGCACACGTTGAACATTTGATTTTTCTTCTCTTGTTAAGGCCCCGTGGCCCAACGGATAAGGCATCTGACCGCGGATCAGAAGATTCCAGGTTCGAATCCTGGTGGGGTCGCTTCTTTTTTTCGCGTTCATTGATTGTTAGACGTGGCGTTTTTTTTGTTCCTCCTGTTTCCTTGTTTTTTTCCGCCACTTTTTTTTCGAAAAAAAATTCAAGGAGCTGCTGTTATTAAAACCTGTTTTTGCCTTTTATTCATGTGTGTGTGTCTTCTCATTTGCATTTATGCTCATTCTGCTAATGAACCTCATTTGCATATATGCTAATTTTTTAATTTATGCATGACCACCTGTCAATCATTTCTTGTCACTTTGGTCCTATAGACACCTGATTTATACGGCATTAATCACTTTTCAATCAAAACTTGCCGTATCGGACATGCCCAATCACTTTTTTTCCCTACTGATTTCATTGTTTGCCGTGGTCTGACGCATAGTACTACTAAAGTACTTGTGTAATTCTATTGCTTGCAGAATATAACGAAGTTTTCAAAAGCTGTCTTGTAACACCAAGGAACTACTATGTTCCTGAGTGAAGGTTTGGGCTCTCAAGGGAAAAGAGTCATTTTTATCGGAGCGCCACCAAGCGTAGCACCATACTCATGCGAACCCACGAATTGCATTTCTCATGGTAATTATGGCTAGCGGTATTGCTTGTGGGCGCGTACGCACGACGAAGTCGAGCAACGTGGCGGCCACCAGCTGAAACATGCGGTCTTTTAGTAAGTTTACAGCGTCAGACATCCATGTTATGGTCAATTGACCATATTGCGGGCTCACGTTTAGAGCTCAGTCAGTGGTTGTCGATTTAGTGGATCACAAACCAGAGTCTGTTCTTCAGATTTGCAGCTGCAGCTTTGTAAAGTAAATTCGTCAAAAGATCAATGTTGGGCTTCTTTCGTTTGAAGTATATTGATGAGGTGTCAAGTTGATAAAAACTGCATATGTCCTGAAGTATTTTATAGAAAACTTTAAGAGTTTAGAGCAAGCAACTATTTCACAAATGTTATGTGTGTCGCACATGATGAGATGTTGAAAGGACGTTTCTGCCATGACTTTGTTGCTTAAATCTTGTATACTCTGTTCCTGGATTCTGTCCATCTCTTCCTCATGTTCACCTTCTTCGTTCTCAGATTCAGCTGTAGCAAATCTTTTTGCAGGAAGGCGTGAAAAAAGACTTGCAACTTGCTGAGATGTTAGATAGCTTCAAGTATCAAATTTACAGGAGCCATCTGCGTTTCTGGCCTTTCGTATTGACTTAGACACATTACAAGGGTCAGCTTTGTGTCCAGGTATTGTTTCTGGCTTTCGGTCAGTCGGAGTAGCTTTCCGGTAAATTAAATACTGACTTCACGGCAGAAATTTACCAGGGCCAACTGCATACGATCTCTCATTCTCTCATTGCCATACTCAATTTTATTGATGAGGCTAACTCCGTCCCACTTCACAGGCGCGGACTTGTGTATCGCACAACATAGCCCTTACTCCAGGAACACCACCAGAGGACTCTATGGCATTCTTCATCTGATCGGCAGTCTCGACGTCTTGACCAGAGTTTAGATATATTCTCATGTGATTCTTGACAGTCGCTGCTTTGCGGTCACACGACCCTTTGCCCCCTTGTGGGTCTGAAAAATTCATCTTGGTTCATTGTACTTAAATAAGCTTTCCATGTTTCGATTTTCATTTTAGTTAAAGAAACGACATATTTTATTTCAGTCATCTTTCTCATCAGTTGAGATATCAACATTTGCCAAAGCAGACTCAATTTCACTGACTACATTCGAGAGTAAATCGCACTGATCGCTTCTAAGATTACAGGTGCTGGTGTAATCGGGATCACCCCAATAACTGAGGGCGTAGGCCCTACAATGATATTCAACTCTGGAACTTGGTGATACATGTACTTGGAATCCAATGGTAATGATGGAAAATTTGTTCTACGTATTTCCACCGATGTTGTTAAAAAAAATTTTAATTTTAAACAACTGAATCTGGGTACGTAGACACTGAAACGTCATAGCACATTATGTCATTTCGTTTACAAGGATTAACGCTCGAACGTACAGTACATGCAATACCCCCAAGGAGTTTTTAGTGTTACTACACCTTGAACGCATTATTCCTTTAATTAGCTGAGAGTATGTAGCTTGCTTTACGAGAAGCGGTATTTATCTGTTTATTGTGACGTGATATGACGTCAAGTAACGTAAAAAATCTACCTTCTTACACTTCTTTCTCGAGATGTCAGAAAATAGTTCAAATCGATAGAAAACTAAACAAAAAAAAAGGATGCTAAAACAAACTGTTTCTTTAAGACTACTGAAGATAACTGGAAGGAAAAACATCTACGAAAATGCCCCTTCATCCTCTCTTGGTACGAAGAACTACACCTGAAAATTCGACATTTATTGTATTGAATTGTAGACCTACCTTAAAGTCACCTTTAAGGTAGCGTTTTGCCATCTTTAATTTCTCGCTTTGGTCTTTTGCCCATGAGAACCCTTTGCCATAGTTGTCACCTAGCTAGTCAATGACATCTGCCAATTCGTCAAAGGCCTTTGTGCACTACTCTTCTGAGACGTAGTCAAGCCCTTGTAAAGACTTGCGCACTGACGCGGAGCAGACTTTTAAGTGTCCTATACTACAGAGTGTAGTGCGGCTCATGGGGACAAAGCCAGTGTCATGGTAATAGCACTGATACTGTTGGACAATCCGTTCGGGAATCATGGTCCTCACTACGTTTGGGATCTTAATCTCGGTGTTTGAGGACAACTTCAAGGTTTTCTCACCGAATGGCAAATCTTGCATTACATACAGACTGGTACTGAAACTGAGGCTTTCATTCTTGTGTTTTCAGCTGAAGGAACAGCAGAGCCTCTGCCATGAAGTAAGATATGGTGTTGGGCGATATTGAATTATTATTGGGAAACATTAGGCATCCACGTTTTGACCACTTTGGCTGACCTTATCAGCCATGATCGACAGTAGTGATAGAAGAATACCACCTGAAAAACAATATTCCAGTTGGCCACTGGGAAACGGTTCTGCCTGGGCGAGGGAGGCGGCAATTGTCGAACCGGAGGGGGACAAATCCGGTTCGGTTAGCAGGGGTCGCATGTACAGTGCAGCGTGTAGAGCAACAACTTGCGAAGGCGAGAGGTCCTCTTGGCAGGGTTGTTCAGAATGTGCTGGATGAGCGTATTCCCCAGGAAGAGCAAGAACGTCTCCAAAAACTTCTTCCTCCTCAGCCTTTCCAACCAAGAGCTCCTCCTCGCCGAAGAAGGGCTGTAAGAAAACAAGAGCCTGTGAGGTTGTTCGATCCTGCTCTTCCTGCGACGAACTAACAGGAAGAGATTAATATTCGGGATTTGTTCGATGATGGTGAATATGAGGGGGTAGAGGAAGCAACTGAACGGGGCGCCGTTACATCGTTTGGCGCACCATCAGGAATTTGGAAACTGGCCTCATACCTAATTTCATTGCAAAAATTCGAGAGGATTTTCACTTGCCTTTCTACCTCAGACACATCTATGATTATAAGCTGCGCAACATAGAAGACGGTAGGGTAATTGTATACTTTGTCAACAAATTAAAGGCCCCCTTGGTTTGACTCCTTGCTGGTGGTGGAGGGATGGTTGAAAGGAAAGGAGAAGACTCGCCTGGGTATGGATGAAATTGAAAGACCGAACACAAAGTGGGAGTGCTTGACTGTCAACCACTGTTGGTCACAGGCCCCCTGCAAGACTGGCTGCGCAGGACACTTTCTAGGTCAACCTTTCTCTCTGGTGCTGCATTACTGTACACCGTGGGGCGCGCAATACCAGGTCGAAGCCCACAAGTTGCTCGAGTGCTCGCCAAGAGTTTCTTCAAACTCTCAACCGCTCCAAACGACTGTCCCAGGACATCGCTCGTTGAATTGGATCAGTTTGAAAAACATTTGAAACAAGGGACTGGAACTTACCCAGAGCAACACCAGCTAGTGGCTGGAGCGGGATTTGATGAACGTGGTTGAGTTAACCTGGTATCATGGCGGAGAACGCTTGTGCGACAGAAAGCTCAGAGAGTTCAGAATCATTTGGTAAAGATAATGTGCTCTTATCTTCCTAACCAACTCAGGAGAAGGACTATACTCTCATAAGCTATTTAAAGCTATTTAACGGCAAACAAATCCAAGTTTTCGTGGAGCGGAACAACAACTTTTTCAATTTACCGAGCAACATCTTGGTTCCAGTCGCGAACTGATCAAGGTGTCTGAGAATGAAAGTAAAAAGACCACCAAGACAGAAGACCTTATCTTCAACTGGTTCTGTTCGACAGGAACGTTGCAAGTACAAGGTTCACAAGCGACCAGTTGTAAGGCAGTCTTAAATCAATTACTGACCGCCGAAAGTGACAAAGGAAATACGAATCTTCGCATTCCCCAGAATAATGTCAGCTTGAAGGAAGCCAATGCGGCTCTCGCTACCAACCTGGATACTGAGTATTCGCCCGACGACATTGTGTCACTCTCCATCTTTAATGACGAAATAAACAACATTTGGTCTGAAATCAAAGCCATCATAGGAAAATTTGTAGAACCTCATCAGCCTAACGAGAGCGGCAACAAAACCAGTGATATGGAAATTCACACCCTGAAACGAAGGAATCAAGACCTACTGAACGAGATTTGCATATTGAAAGATCAACTAAGGGCGCTTACCATTTGTCAGAACTGGCCAGCCAGACCGGTCATTTTGAAAATGAAATAGGCTTCTTTGGAGAGTTTTTGCTAAAAAAAATTCCTGCTATGCATACTCTGTAGAAATAAACTGATCTGTTTGGACAGTTCTTATTAATAGTGGAATTCTCTTTACAAATGGACTGGCCTGACCAGGCAGTTCTGACTAATGGTAAGCGCCCTAAGTGAGTAAAACAACGCACTCAAATCCATCTCAGATGAACGGGATTCTTACAGGACCGTTCTCCAAATTTTGACTAAGGAAAAATATGCCCTTACGGAGAAAGATCCTTCGCCAACTCCTGGCCTTGCTGCACCTGACACTGACCTAGGGAGCCCGGCAACTCAACATGACACTCAGCGTAACAGAGGAAACGTGAAGTCTTCAAAAAAGTCCAACCAATCTGTAAACTTGCCATCTAAATCAAATGAACCGCAAACTGGTCGTAGCATCAATGCGCAGACAAAGAGGCCTGTAACCGTTATAGCAGGGGATTCGTCGATCATCCAAAACATTCGTGGCTGGAACCTCTCCAAAACAATTGAGGATATGGAGGACGTTATCAAACCTATCTTAAGAAAGGAACTAGACAATATCATCATCCACGTCGGCACAAACGACGTCAGTTCCCAAGAACCAAGATTAACAGCCAAAGGTATCGTTAACTTCGCTCTTCGAATTGAAGGCAATGCGCCGGACACCAACTTGGTTGGTAATTTCGGGATTAATCACGAGGGCTGATGATAAAGAAGGGAAAATCTCAAACATTCTCAAGACTTTATGCCGCCAGAACCACTGGAATTTCATCGACCATAACAGCGCTACCAAAACCCACTTAAATCGGGACTGGTTACATTTATCTAAGTCTGGCACTACCCTTTTAGCTCAGAACTTCTGTAAACATATAGATTAGGTCTCTGCCGTTTGGGAGTACGATCACACCCTTGACCTACCGACATCTACAAATTTCAGACCCATGCAAAACGCTAACAGTAAGTCAGTTTTCGGTCGTGGCTTGGTTCTGACATGTTTAAACATAAACAACTTAGCTCACATGGACGATTTACGCGTTTTCATGAGTCAGTTCAAAGATATCGATATTCTAGCTATAAGCGAAACTCAACTCGACGCAACCGTCAGTCTATTTGCCAGGTTAAGAATTAGTTCACAAAGACCGTGAGAGCAATGGTAGCAATGGGGGTGGTGTTTATATTTATCTCCGAAGTAATATCAATTTTCAGCTACGCGTTGACCTCAGTCCGAGTTATCTTGAATGTCTCACCATCGAAATTACAAAACCCCGTTGAAAGCCATTTCTCGTGTTGGGACGTGGGTCCCAATGGCCCGAGACGAAAGTAACAAAATAAAACAAAATCAATCAATCAATCAATACTTTATTTGATAGAGCAGGTTGGGATTTAAAAAATTACTAATAAAGTAATAGTTGCATCGGCAGCTATGAGCTGATGTGGACCTGCTATGAGACTATCTAAGATATGTAAAATAGTTATAAACTAACAAAAAACAATCATAATTGCAATCACTCCAAAGCTTAGTTACAAGAAAGCTGCCATAGGTATAACTTAAAATAAATAATTAATAAATATGATAATAATAATAGACTTAAATAGGGAACTTGATGAATCCTAATATTAATAGTAAATAAAGTCATCATTCATGTTTGAGATTACAATGGCTTCCTTATTGAAAGAAAAATTAAGAATATCTTTTGAGTGCTTCCTAATTATTGCTTTAAACCCTTCTTTGCTATAGAACTATAGAACTAACATAAGGCACAATTAGCACAGACTTCTTAAAAAGACAACTAATGATTTTAATTAATACATTAACAATAAACACAGATAGTACTAATCTTACTTAACTAAGTATTGAGTATTTACAATTATTTACAGTTATTTACAGTTCACTGTTCAGTTCCTCGACTCTCTCCAACTCCACAACCGACTCCACAAACCTCCTTCTCTTCAGTTCAAAACCAAGCTCCACGTTCTCTCGTACTTTACATTATCTTTTCGACGTTTTCGACTCAGCAGGTAGTCTTTCAACACAACTCAAGCTTAAGCTTCGCTCTATCGCCACCGGTGACAAATGGGTTTCGTCAGCTTATTTGGCTGGCGCCTGCCAATGGCTCTTGGCAGTGAATTCTCCACTCTTCTCTTCCTGCCGGCTGGCCTTTCAATTCGTCTCTCTTTTCCCTTGCTTACTTCCTTCACCAAAAGTTACTGCTTTCTGACCACCGTTTACCACGCCTTGCTCCATTTATATGTCAAATATTGATTTCACAATAATTAATTCTACTAACATCTAGCTTACACACTTATTGTTTTAACGGTTCTACATTTACAACACTCTATACTAAATCAACATTTTATGAACAAATAAACTTACACGCTATTCTTCTTGTACTAATTACAGTGTTTACTGCTAGGATACATTGACACCAAACAATCAACACCAACAAACAAACCATACAATTGGGAAAACAAGGGACAACAGAAAAAAAGAATTTTTTTACGCTGTGGCTATATGGCCGGTAACCGGCCAAGGTGTTAAAAACACTAAATGGCCGGCAGTCCGAGATTTTTCTAAAAATTGTCAAATCAAAGAATCCTGGTTAATCCAAACCATCGTATGACGATTAGGAAAAGTCAAGCGATCCTGAAATGATTTTTAAATCTCAAGTCCAGCGCTTGCTTTATGCTGGGCCGTGAGTATCGGACGAACCGTAATTTGTGACACTTCGAATTTTTTTCATGTCGACTGCCGGCCAAGGCTTCAAAAACACTAAATGACTGGCAGTCCTATAAAAATTGTAGAAATGATGGATAAATCCTACAAAACCGGTTGCATAGATGGCTGATCTTTGACAGTTTAAATTGGCTGAAATTCTTCGATCTTGTAATTTTTATCGGACTGCCGGTCATTTAGTGTTTTTAACATCTTGCCCGGCAGTCGAAGTGTCACGAAAATACGGTTCGTCCGATAAGCCCCGGGATAAGCCCAGCATAAAGCAAGCGCTGGACTTGAGATTTAAAAATCATTTCACCCACCCCGCGAGGAATCCGGGTTTTTGGAGCGCATCCTCCAGGCTCATCGTCTGGTTTGGGCTTGTCCCAAGCCAGAGCGATTTCCCATACCTTATTTACATGTCATAAATAACAATACCCAGGGCAGAATATTATACTGTTCAAACTCGACAATTCAAGAATTTCAACGAACACGAATTTTACGAGGTCTTCGAGTGCAGGACTGGAATCACGTGGTCACGCACAATAACCCAAATTACATATGGGATTCTTGGAAACGCCTACCAATGAGCATTATTGACAGGCTTGCGTCATTACGAACAAAAAGAATGAGAAACAAAAGCTCTCCGTGGAATACAAACGAGCTGTTTCGTCAAACGCATAAAAAGAGACTTCTTGAAACAAAAAGCTAAATTTAGAAATGACCGCCTTGATTTGGAAACAGTTTTTAAAGACGCAAGAAATAAGTCTAATAATTCAATCAAAGAACCACATACACGACATTTCGACAAAAATCACTTCCAGTATCGGTGCACTTAAGCGAATCAGACCGTACCATTTATTTCCATGCGCGGCTGCAATAAAAATATACATGGGTCTTATCGAGCCACACTTTGACTGCTGCCAGAGTTATTCTTGACAAAATCAACCTATGACATCAACTCTGTATATCTTCTAAATTCCCTTGGTTGGGACAACTTATCAATTAGAGGGGCAAAACAAAAGACAAGCTTAATGTACAAGTGCACTAATAAACTCGAGAACTTCGAATTCTGATTTTTGCGATGTCAAGGGGAAACTATTCCTTCCGAAACCTGGAACTGACTACTTGAAGCGTAGCTTTATAGTTACGGTGGCGCTTTCGTATGGAACAATCTTCCTGAGGAACTGCGTACAGCAAATTCCTTGGGTCTCTTTAAGAGAAAAATTCACAGGTCGTTTTGTGAATAGTGCTCCCACACCGCAAATATGTAAACCACTTGTAGAATAATTTTATATGCTATGTGAAACTGATATTTTAACCGTGTTTAAATAACGTTCTATTGTTGTTGTTGTTCTCAGATTGGCTCGGGATCAGAGTTTATGAGCCTGAGCGAGAGGAAGACGGGGAAGTGGTATGGCACCTCAGACGTAACCCTTCAGTGAAACTGGAGAACATTCTGACAATCGGTATTTACGACGGGCACGCTTTCTTCATCAAAGATATTGCAAGGCTGGCAAAAATGTATCTATGCGTTCATTGCAGGAGCCACTTTACACAAACCAACAACCCTCAACGTCATAACCTTACATGTGCCCAGGGGAGACGGTCATCCATTGCTTCGAGAGGCGTGTTACCGCATGATCGAGGCGTCGGCGTGTGAAGTCAGGCAGACGGAAGAGAAGCTCCCGTAACCATTCACAAAAAGTGCAATCCTTTACGATTTCGAATCATACAGGGACAAGAATCAGCAGAAGGAGTTAACATCCATGCTCACATTCGAGAACATGCAAGTGCCGATTTCGGTCCCCGTCGGCGACACCCTCGCCGCTTGAGCCCACACACATCTGTGAAACAGATCTCGTGGAGCTGACTCGCACGTTCGTGGAAGAGCTGAATTCCGCTTCCTTGACACCATTAATTACTTCAGGCCGGGGACCAGCTATGAGAACGAAAGCCTACGAATGCAAAACCGCAAAATCGTGGTTTCCGTACGAGTAGTTCGATACGCTCGAAAAACTCCTGGGCTTCCGGACTATATCTTGCGTGGTACTCACGCCTGAAGGAGAAGTTCGTGCTCACGCTGAAAGAATGGAAGGCTGTTCAAAGAAAAAGGCATGCGCACCTTCTCAGACTGGTTGCGCTACTACAACGATCTTAACGTGGCACCCGGCCTTGAAGCTTTGGAAAAAAATGCTAGCCTTCTACACTGAAAAAGGAATGGACATCCTGAAAGGCACTGTCAGTATCCCCGGAGTCAGCCTGAATTACCTCGGGGCGGTTGAGCGGGTTGCCGAGCTTCACCGCTCTGAAAAAGAAGCGTATTACATGCTCAAAGGGGCTGTTGTCGGGGTAGACAGCCTCGTTTTCACGCGGTACCATGAAGTCGGTGTCACGAAGATAAGGTCCCATCACATGGACAACCCGCGTTTCTGCCAAAGCCTTCTATCTGTCGACCATGCTCAAAGAAATGCCCTGCGAGAAGGAAAAAGTCGTTTACCACACAGACGCGCGGACGGCCGAGCGGCGCCAGTTCTGAAACAAAGGCTCAAAGACGGGACCTGGTTTGGATTCGATGAAGTCGACATAAAGATTCCTGAGCCTCTCTTTCCGAAATTAGAGGAGATGTGCCCCTTCTTCTACAACAAAGAGTTGCCTGTCGAAGCTGTGCCGCAAGAGATGCTGGACTACTTGAAGTGAACCGGCAGAACCTGCAGGGAAAGAAAAGATGTTGATGGCGCTTTTTTCACAGGAAAGAGTTTGGTGTACGCCCCTCTGCTTCGCTAGTATGTGGACCACGGGGCGGTTATCACAGCTGTTTATCAAACAGTCGACTGTCACCCTGGTTCGTACAACAGGTAACGGAGGCACGCCGCAAAGGAGACGTTGAAAAAAGCAAGGCGCTGCTTGCTGATGTGTTTAAAACGCTGGGAAACAGAGGGTACGGGAAACTCATCGAAGCGTTGGAGCGCCAAACCAACGTGATCCACACGAAACACGAGAAGGTCGTTAACAGAGCTTTGCGAAGCGCACATTTCAGTAACCTTGAGGTGCTGGGGCAAGCGTATGAGCTGGAAAGCAGTAAGCCTCGGATTAGAATAGGAAGACCATTCCAGATCGGAATAGCTGTGTATCAGCTGGCGAAGCTGCGGATGCTCGAATTTTATCACGACGTTCTTTTTTTATGCTTTAGGCGTTTTAATGGTTGATTGATTTATTGATTGATTGATTGAGTTACCAGACCCGTAGGTAGCGTAGCTAATCTAGGCGGGCCCGGAAATAAGGAAAAATCAAAGACTGCTTAAAAAGAAAATTATATTGGTAGGAATGTAAAGTTGAGATAAAAAGAATAATGTAAAAAAATAAAAGAGAAGAAAAGTTGAACAAGGAGCTGATTTAAGTACCAAATGAAAGCAAAGGAATGCGCTGCCATCTTTGGCACCATTGCGTTTTCATCTACAAGCGTTACGATACGGCGTAAGGTTAAGAAGTACGTTTCTTCACCTTGCATATAATTCCGTCTAGGCCGTAATATGAGTCATCGGACTCTAAAACTTCAAATAGCAATGATCGAATTTTCTTCTTAAATTCATGTTTAGGTAGATTACGAAGATTAGTTGGTATCTCATTCCACAATTTCGCGCCAATTCTCGAAAAAGCATATTTTTTAATTTCTAGATTTGATTTTTTATATAAAAATTATTGGACGTTGAGGACCTAGTATTGTATGAATGAACTCGAGAAGTTAAGTGGGAAGGAACAAGTCTTGAATATTAGAGGGTACAAGATGATTACTTACATCATGCATCGTTTCTGAAAGCAGTTGATAATAAAGAAAGTTAAGTGGTAAAATATTTGCATCAAGAAACAACGGAATTGCATGATCTCGAAAGTTAGCAAAGTATATTAATCTAAGGGCACGTTTCGGAAGAACTAGAAGTTTGTTTAACTGGGACTTGCTAGCTTGGCCCCACGCAATCAAGCCATAGCGAAGATAGGGTGCAACTAAAGAGTGATATATAGAAATGAGTGTGCGGGAAGGTACAGAATGCCGCAATTTTGATAATAATCCAATTGTTTTACTGATTTTTAATAGAATCGCATCAATTTGATTGTTCCAAGAAAGTCTATAGTCAATTAGAACACCTAAGTATTTAATGTAATCATTGCATTCTAATGGAACGAACTTGTTTGTTTGGTTATCAAAAATATTAATTTTAGGTGTGTAGGCGAGTTTCTTCTGATAGGGACGGAAGATAATGAAATTTGATTTTTTATATGAAGACTTAAAATGTTAGATATTAACCATTTACATACCTTACTGAGTTCATCATTCATTATTTTCTCTAAGCATTTAAGATTTTTATGGGAAAAGAGTATGTTAGTATCGTCAGCAAAAAGATAGAATTTAAATTTTAGTGACGAAGAGTAGATATCATTAACATGTAAAAGGAACAACAGAGGACCTAATACGGAACGCTGGGGAACTCCACACACAATATTTGATATATCAGAAGTTAGAGAGTCAACAGCTGTAACTAGAGTCCTTTCTCCCAAATAAGAAGAGAACCAATTAATTATTATACCTCTAAATCCATAAAAAATCCAATTTTTGAAGTAAAATAGTATGGTCAACGGTATCAAAAGCCTTTTGGAGGTCCGATGAAAACGCCACCAGGGGCCACAGGAGATAAGACCTTTATCCATATTTGACTGTATTTCGTTAACAATATCCAAAATAGCATGTTCTCGGTTGGGTGTCCCTGTCTGAAGCCATACTGCGATGTGCACAGGATGTTCTCTTTTTCTATAAATTTTTCATCCTTTTATACATTAACTTTTCAAAAATTCGATTAAAGCATGATAATAATGAAATTGGTCGATAGTTATTAGGATCTGTATCATCATCATTTTTAAAGACTGGTATAACTTTTGCCATTTTTAATTTAGATGGGTATATCCCGAGTTCAACAGACTTATTAAAAATATCGGCAAAAATATCCTTAATTATATCACTTACACACTTCAGTATGTGCGTTGGACAGGAGTAAAACCCGTGTGATTTGTTAGTGGGCATTGAGAGTATCTCAAGCTTGATTTCGTTAGGCATTATTGGTTGAAAGAAAAATGACGAGGCCGGTGAGTTACTTTTATCAAGAAAATCAGTAAAATGTTTATCTGAATTTAAAAGTTTTTTTGCTAGATTCGGTCCGACGCTCGTAAAGTGTTTGTTTAGAATGTTTGCGATCGCAAATTTATCATTGGTGGTGGTATTACTCCCTTGCTGTTTTAGGTTATGAATTGTTATATTTTTTTCCTTTTTGCGGTTTATTATCTAATTTATCCCTTCCCATGTCTTTCTCATGTTAGATACGTTGTGATTAAAATATTCGTAAAAATACTTTTTCTTACTTACACGAATTAAATTAGATATTGCATTTCGATAATGTTTATACTTGCTTTGGTCTCCACTCATATAAAGTTGATTTTTTATTTTAATTGATGCCTTGATTCCCTTAGTAATCCAAGGTTTCGAAAGCTGCTTTGCTTTCCTTTTAGATAATGTTTTCATCGGGGCATACTTGTTCAAAAGCTTGTTTAATTTAGTATAAAACATGGAAAATACATGATTGATATTTTCACCACCTCTAATGAAGATCTCGCACCAAGATCCGAGAAAGATCCGAGATAAAGGAATCCCGCGAAAAGTTGGAAAAATCGCGGACTTTTCGAGCTCTAACTTTAGGTCGTTCTGCAGTAGAGTTTAAAATACAGAATTGCGAGTGGTCACTAATATCTGAAACTATATTGCCACTAGCACAGACGTGATCAGGATTATTCACAAAAAATATTATCAATTAGTGTTGCTGAAGTTCGTCTTACTCGAGTTGGTTTGTCAATTGTTGGAATGAGATAAAATAAATTTTCGTAAGGGCTAATATTTGCATCCAAGTTAACATTAACATAAAATAAATTTAAATCGTAAAGACTATGTAAGTTTTCGAGTTAATATTTTGTTGGTTGATGATTTACCGATAGGCTATTATTAAATTGACCATGGAGCATTACAAGGCTACCGGTATAATTGAAATATGGTAATTCCTTAAAGAGAGATCTACAGAGAGAAATCTAAGACTTGTTTATATTCTTATTTTTCCTCGGCATTTGCATCAAGAATCAGGGAAATATGAGTGAAGAACATAGAAGAACGTTGAATAGATGATAGCCTTATAACAATAAAGTACTTATCGTTCATTAGCGGATTTCAGTTGCAGTAGGACTAGTGGCGTTGCAACGAAGCTCTTCTAGGTCTTCTAAGCGGCTGAGCTTGAAAATTCTTGAGTTCTAGGTCTTGCGTAAGAAGACAGCTGCGTCTTTCGCCCAGCAGTACTTGAAGCTATTCTCTTCCTGAAGTTTAACTCTTGCAGCCTCGGAATTAGATGACAGTAGATTGAAATCCTCAAATCAGTAGGAAGGCCGAAGATCTCTGGAGCGTCTTTTTTCCCTGCGTTTCGCTATTACTCCATCTCGAGCTATTCCGCGCGTAAACTTGCAAATGATAGGTTGGTATGTGCCCTGGGTTGATGGGAAGCAACGGCGCCATGTTGTTTCACTCGCCGCTTCACAGCAGCCCCGTGTTTCAAAGATTTCAAATCATTCATAATAGCAGCTACTTGCTTTTTCAGCTCGTTATTTTCCTTTCGAAGAAATTCAACTTGATCTCCCATCCTGATTTTATGTTAGTGATGTTCATAACGAGCCAGAGCAACTTAGCAACCAAAAAACTAGCTTGGCAACCAGCTGAGATTGGGGACTTTTAGTCCTCTATCTCAGCTGGATACCCAGTGACGCGCAACATTCTTATTCCTTCAATCTATCATCGTATATCGTTTCTTATCGTCATCTTTTTGACAATCGTGTCATCACATTTAGGTGTAAAAGTCAATTAAATGTGCAGTAATATTCAATCTACAATTAAAGTATGCAATGTCTTTTTTCAAATACACTTCAGCGACAGGATTTTAGTTACCGCAAAGCAGCATGAGCTCGCAGTTTACTCAAGATCATACACAAGTCGTTGGGATTTTCGAGGAGATAATAGCATCGGGTTTTTCATCGAGTGATGGCAAACGTTACAGCGGTTGACGAATTCTCAGAGACACGAAATCCAATGTGGTAAGTTCCAGCAGCATCCTAAGGCACGGGTCAAAGTTTTACGTCGAACTTCTCGTGAGATGAACGGCTAAACTGAGCGAATTGAGTTCATTATCGCCTGACTCCACGGTTCGTAGACTGAATTTGGATCAACCAACACGCTTTATTTGTCTGATTCAGACGGATAGAACGTGTTCCATCGTGGAACAAACATCGATTAAAATTTGCATGAAAATATTTGCCGTTCTGAACTTGGTTCCACGAATTAAGGTGGACGCTTGACCTGACTGTTGAGCTTTACCTATTTGAGTTGACCGGAATTTTTAAATTTAGTTCATCTCATTTGAAGTTCGACCTTTAACCCGGGCCTAAGAGCAGGAAAATTGATTTCGGACAGTTTCGGATACCGCCACGTACGTTCAGGAGATGCGAGACGACGCGACCACCTATTGCATTTGTTCAGGTATGTTGCAGTCGTAGGAATCGCCCGTGAAATTCTCATGATATCGATGATTTAATTCTCATGTAAATTCTACAGTGGTATTTGAATTAGTCGTTATATTGTATTCGCTTTTGCACCACAATTATGTCGGAACCTAATTGCATATTTTGGCGGGAAATATGAAGCCGCGAAATACACGAGCACTCGCCATCGATCCAGAAAAAATGGAAATGCACTGGCGTGGGTGAGGCCGCGGAGGGTGGCTGTGTTTACAACAAGCATGGATACCTATAGCTTTTGAATAACCAAACAATTTAGGTATTCAGTCTTTGCTGTGTAAGGAAAACCGCAAACTTTGTAAAATTTCATAAAAAATTTTCCTGGTATGATTTTATGCCTGAGTGCTTCAGGGATACATAACATGAACAGGTTTTTTTACAATTGCACATGGTAAGCTAGGCAAATGTTGTGTATCCTTTCTGGTTCATCCAGGTTGAAGTCCTGGCATTATTTTATGCCTGAGTGCTTCTAGGATACATAATATGAACAAGTTTTTTTCAATTGCACATTGTAAGCTAGGCAAATGTTGTATATCCTTTCGGATTCATCCAGGTTGAAGTCCTGGCATTATTTTATGCCTGAGTGCTTTTGGGATACATAACATGAACAGGTTTTTTTTACAATTGCACATGGTAAGCTAGGCAAATGTTGTGTATCCTTTCTGGTTCATCCAGGTTGAAGTCCTGGCATTATTTTATGCCTGAGTGCTTCTGGGATACATAACATGAACAGGTTTTTTGTTTTTACAATTGCACATGGTAAGCTAGGCAAATGTTGTGTATCCTTTCTGGTTCATCCAGGTTGAAGTCCTGGCATTATTTTATGCCTGAGTGCTTCTGGGATACATAACATGAACAGGTTTTTTGTTTTACAATTGCACATGGTAAGCTAGGCAAATGTTGTGTATCCTTTCTGGTTCATCCAGGTTGAAGTCCTGGCATTATTTTATGCCTGAGTGTTTCTGGGATACATAACATGAACAGGTTTTTTTTTACAATTGCACATGGTAAGCTAGGCAAATATTGTGTATCCTTTCTGGTTCATCCAGGTTGAAGTCCTGGCATTTTATGCCTGAGTGCTTCTGGGATACATAACATGAACAGGTTTTTTTTTTTACAATTGCACATGGTAAGCTAGGCAAATGTTGTGTATCCTTTCTGGTTCATCCAGGTTGAAGTCCTGGCATTATTTTGTGCCTGAGTGCTTCTGGGATACATAACATGGACCGGCGAATTGAACTGTAGAGCATGATGGGAAATAAAAAGAGCACGTATGAAAGAAAAAGATGGCGTCTTGTGTGTTTATTTCATGTAGGAAGTTTTAAGCAAAAGTTTTATTGATGAACAAACCATAGTGGTCCTTCGAGCCGGATGAAAAGAAGCGAAAATGACAGAGGAGGAAAATACGAAGCGAAAACGAACTCTACCGAAGCATTTACAGGACTACGTGGACGTACCGGGACAAACTACCGCTGCAAACAGTAAGCAAACAGAAAGCACTTCGATCAGGAGTGGCGGCAGTCATCGAACGAGCGAGAAAAGCGGCGGAACAAGCAAATCAAAATCATCTTCTGCTAAAGAACGAGCGAAGGAAGCTGCGAGAGAAGACAGGTTGGCGAAATTAAAAGTAGAGCAGCTGAAAGAGAAAGCGTTACTGGAGGTTCAAATCGCTACTCAAAAGGCCGAACTCGATGCCCAACTAACCATCAAAGAAGCGGAACAAGAAGCCGACTGGAAAGAACAAGAAGCGTTACTTCTGGAAGAGGAGGCAAGTGAAGATGAAATTAGCGAAAGAATGGATGAATTTGAGCAAAACGAGCCGACTGCAGACGATGTAAAGAATGTTAAAGTCGAGCAATGAGATACGAAGAAAGGAGATTTGCCAAGCAAAGATGTTAAATTTGCCACTAAGAAAGTAACGGAATGGTTGAAAACGGTGACACCCAAACAGGAGCCTGACGAGTTCAATGAAAGGGCCAGAGTTCTCGAGCCAACAGAAGAAAAGGAAAAGTTTGCAAACTGGGCGAACACAGCACTCGGTAAGTCACCTTTGATGTCTTCACTTCCCAAAATACAATTGCCAGTATTTGATGGAGATCCTTGTCATTGGCCAAATTGGTATGGCATGTTCAAAGTGCTTGTGGATGATCAAATGCTTTCCAAAACACAGAAGATGATTTATTTAAAGGCGTCTGTTAAAGGGTCGGCAGAGAAAGCCATTTCGGGAATGTTATTTGATGGAACAATGTATGAACAGGCAGTTGAAGAGTTGACTCTTCGGTTTGGGAACCCAGAGCTCATTTCAAGGTCTCTAATTAGAAAGCTGTTGGAGCTACCAACGCTAAAGGATGAAGATGTTTCAAGTTTGAGGTCATTTGTTGACAACATGCATAACATTGTGAGGACATTGAAGTCCTATGGTCACAGTGCAGACGTGCAAGCAGCAGCCAACATGCAACAGGTTATGGACAAACTGCCCCCTAAGATTGCTGAAAGATGGAGCCGACGAAAAAGAGAATTGCAGCCCAAAAGAGTTGACCTCAGTGATCTCGACATGTGGTTGGAAACGGAGGTACAAGTTAAAGAAATGGTTTACGGCAGTGTGACTATTCCAGAGAAACCCAAGTATGAGCCAGGGAAGCCTAAGGCAAATGCAAGCAACCCAAAATGGAATTCAAGACGGCAGAATGGGCGAGTTAATGCGTTCATGACTTCAGCAGCCAAATTGGAATGCCCTATTTGCAGAAATGATCATCAGATCACCATGTGTGAGACTTGGAAGAAAGGGACTGTGGACGATCGATGGGAGTTAGCAAGGAAACACAATCTATGCTTCTTGTGCCTGAAAAGAAATCACCGAACGTGGCGTTGTATGTCAAAGGATACCTGCGCAGTACAAGGGTGTGGTCGAAAACACCATTCACAGCTCCACAAAACGGACATGCCGCGATTAAACCCAACTGCTGCCACATTCCATCCTCTGCCAACTGACACTGGTAATGCACCGCAGAGCACAACGCCTGAAACTCACGCAAGCTGTGGAATGACTGAGGAACCTGTTAATGCAAAACGTAATGAGAAGGTGGCTCTTCAGATGGTGCCAGTTATTCTTGAAGGGAGGAATGGAATCCGGATCAAGGCAAATGCATTCTTGGATGGAGGATCAAGCTCATCTTACCTTAGAGAACAAGTAGCAGACACTCTGGGACTAGAAGCAGAACGTCGACCACTTCGTATTACAGTTTTTGGAGCGAAGACAGTTGTTACGGACAGTAAAACTGTGACTGTGCACGTAGAAAGCATGAATGGTGATACGAAGAGAGAAGTACTCCTGTGGACAACCCCGAGCATATGTAAAATGAGAGCAATGGATTGGTCTCAAAGTAAGGAAAAACTGTGTCATCTTCGTGATTTGAAAATTGCAAAGCCAGTTGGAAGTAGGGAGGTCGATTTGCTCATTGGTAGCGATTATTATGAGGAACTTCTCCTCCCTCTTGAGCACCGTGTTAGCAGACCAGGGGAACCTGTGGGTGTGAAGACTCCACTAGGATGGACAATCGTAGGACATGTGCCAGAGGGGATCAGTGGTTGCAGCACAGCCTGCCACACCTTTACCTTTCATGCTAACCCTATTCCTGAGTTACAAGCCGATGAATTGATGCGTAAGATGTGGGATGATGAACTGGCGGGGCTTGGCGATCAAAAGAAGCAGCTGACTGCAGAGGAGATGTATGCTGAGCGTAAGGTGGCCAATTCGAGGCGTTACATTGGTGGGCGTTACGAAGTAGGAATTCCGTGGGTTGATGATCAACCGCCATTGTACTCCAACAGAACAAGTGCTGAATCTCGGCTCGTTTCCCTTGAAAAGCAACTGCAAAGAAGACCGGATATTGTCGAGAAGTACTGCCAAGTGATGGAAGCAAACGTAACCAAAGGATATGTCAGGAAGGTAGAGCCACCAGAGGTAGATGATGGGCCAAGCTGGTACTTACCTCACTTCCCTGTTGTGCGAGAGGATAAAGAGACCACAAAAGTGAGGATAGTGTACGACTCTGCCGCAAAGTACGGAGGGATCAGCCTCAATGACACCATGTTACCTGGCCCAAAATTGCAGCAAGATGTCTTTGATGTATTACTTCGCTTCCGCAACAACCCAGTTGCCCTTGTAGCTGACCTGAAAGAGATGTTCTCCCAAGTCATCATGGCTAAGGAAGACAGGAAATATCATCGATTCCTTTGGCGTGGGCTAGATCTTACGAGACCTCCAGAAGTTTACGAGGCGGTGAGCTTGATGTTTGGTGACCGTGCATCGCCTTATATGGCTCAGTACGTTCTGCGCCAGCACGCCAAAGATTACCAAGGGGAATATCCAACAGCAGTGGCAATCATCCTCTTGCAGATGTACATGGACGATGTCCTGACTTCACTGGAGACAGATGACGAAGCCTTAAAGGTTCGCGATCAGCTCATTGATCTACTCGGGAAAGCGGGATTCAAGATCCGACGATGGTGCAGCAACAAACCTAAAGTGCTGGAGGACATACCCCTTGACGATCGAGTAGCAAACGTGAAAATCGAGGAAGCAGAGCTGCCCTGCATGAAGGCGTTGGGGGTTCAGTGGAATGCAGAAATTGACGCGTTCACCTTTAAGTTGAACCCGCCGAAGGACATTGAGTACACAAAACGAGGATTTCTGAAGAAACTCGCGACCCTGTTTGATCCTCTACAGATGCTAGCACCATTCACAATAAGGGCAAGAATGGCTCTACAGGAAACTTGGTTACTTGGCCTCAGCTGGGACGAGGAATTTCCAGATGAGTTGAAGAGAAGGTGTCAAGCTTGGTTTCATGAACTGTCAGAGCTTGCTGGTGTCCAAGTCCCAAGGTGTTACCGAGTAGCTGGAAAGCGTGTTGTTGAAACCACAATCCACACCATGACAGATGCGTCGCAACTGGCATACGCGGCCGTAAGCTATGTGCGTAATGAATATGAAGATGGAGAAGTATCCGTACGGTTTGCTGCGGCAAAAGCCAAGGTTGCCCCAACAAAAGCGACAAGCATCCCTCGCTTAGAGTTGATGGGGGCGGTGTTAGGATTAAGACTGTCCAGAAGGGTCTCAGAATTGTTGCAAGTGGGCTTTGACAGTTGTACTTTGTGGACGGACAGTGAGGATGTTATTTGTTGGATTCAAGGTCAATCTAGGAGGTACAAAACCTTTGTGGCGAACAGAGTATCTGAGATACACCAGAAATCCAACCCCGAGCAGTGGCGTCATGTTCCGACTCACCTGAACTGTGCTGATGATGCTACCAGAGGTCTTCATGCGCGTGAATTGACAGCCAATCACCGTTGGTTCCATGGGCCCGAATTCCTGTATGACATTCCAGAGAATTGGCCACAAAAGAAACATATCAAGGAAGACGAAAGTTCTAAAGACTGCCGAGCTGAGATCACAAAGCCCAAAATGACATTTGTGGCAGAAGTTTCCAAGCCATTGATAGATCCCCTGAAGTATTCAAGCTGGACAAAACTGATAAGAGTGACTGCCTGGGTATTGCGGTTTATTGGAAAACTGCTAAGCAAGGTGAAGAAAGGAGGAAGCGCCGTTCCCACGTTAGTGAGAGAAAATTTGTTGACCCCAATCGAGCTGGAAGAGGCTGGAAGGTTCTGGGTGAAGCAGGCACAGAGCGAGAGATTCCCCATGGAAGTGCGAAATTTGAATGGTGGAAGGGAGGTTAGCAGACAGAGTCCCTTGAAACAGCTGACGCCTATAATTGACAAGGAAGGAATGTTACGAGTTGGGGGACGCCTTACCAGAGCAGCTCTTCCCTATGATGCCATGCATCCAATGATCCTGCCCAAGAAACATCACATTACTCGGTTGATTGTAGCAGATGTCCATGGTCGTTGTCACCATGCAGGAATAAATCACGTGTTGGCCCAAGTTCGCCATCGATATTGGATCATTGATGGCCGGCAAGAAGTTAAGAATTGGGACAGAGAGTGCAAAGTGTGTGAAAAGAGGCGCGCAGCACCAGCAACGCAGATAATGGCACCTCTTCCAGAGTCAAGACTAGGAACACCCATGAGGGCGTTTGCAAAATCATGTGTGGACTATGCAGGGCCATTCATAACTAAGATCACGCGAAGAGTTTCAGCGAAGAGATACCTCTGCCTATTTACCTGTTCAGCCACTAGAGCGGTTCATCTGGAGATCGCCTTTTCGATGAGCACAGCAGATTTCTTGAATGCGTTTAGCCGAATGGTTGCCACAAGAGGACGACCTGAAGAAGTCACTAGCGATAACGGAACAAACTTTGTGGGGGCAGAAAGGGAGCTGAGAGAGCTGATCCAGTCAATCAACCAGAAGGAGATTGTGGATGACTGTGCCAGTAAAGGCATCAAGTGGAATTGGAATCCACCCCTTGGTTCGCATTTTGGTGGCGTGTTCGAGTCGCTGGTTAAAGTAGCCAAGAAAGCGTTGAAGTCAATCGTGGGAAATGCAGGGCTGAGTGATGATGAACTCCAAACTGCCATCAAAGAAGTAGAGGGACTTATGAACTCACGACCATTGTCGTATGAGGGAACAGACCCCCGTGATGAACCTGTGCTGACGCCGAGCCACTTCTTGATAGGGCAATTAGGAGGACAGCTGGCTCCCCGAGTAGCAGATGAAGTGGCATTTAACCCCCGAAACAGATGGAGATTGGTTCACGATCTCGTTAAGGTTTTCTGGAGGCGCTGGAGAGAAGAATTTCTGTCAACGCTCAACACTCGGAAGAAATGGAGAGAGGCGCGTGACAACCTTAAAGAAGGAGACATAGTACTTGTGGTTGATCAGAATGCACCACGAGGCAAGTGGCACCTGGGACGAGTGATGGAGGAGTTTCCAGGCCAAGATGGACAAGTGCGAGTCGTTAGAGTGAAAGTCCAGGGTCACGATTACATCCGCCCAATCACACGGTTGTGCCCATTGAGTGTTTGAGATGAACTGAACTTACTGAGATGAAGAGCAGACACCGGATGTGCTCTTCGGGGGGGAGGATGGACCGGCGAATTGAACTGTAGAGCATGATGGGAAATAAAAAGAGCACGTGTGAAAGAAAAAGATGGCGTCTTGTGTGTTTATTTCATGTAGGAAGTTTTAAGCAAAAGTTTTATTGATGAACAAACCAAACATGAACAGGTTTTTTTTTTTACAATTGCACATGGTAAGCTAGGCAAATGTTGTGTATCCTTTCTGGTTCATCCAGGTTGAAGTCCTGGCATTATTTTATGCCTGAGTGCTTCTGGGATACATAACATGAACAGGTTTTTTTTTTTACAATTGCACATGGTAAGCTAAGCAAATGTTGTGTATCCTTTCTGGTTCATCCAGGTTGAAGTCCTGGCATTATTTTATGCCTGAGTGCTTCTGGGATACATAACATGAACAGGTTTTTTGTTTTACAATTGCACATGGTAAGCTAGGCAAATGTTGTGTATCCTTTCTGGTTCATCCAAGTTGAAGTCCTAGCTGGCATTATTTTATGCCTGAGTGCTTCTGGGATACATAACATGAACAGATTTTTTTTTCAATTGCACATTGTAAGCTAGGCAAATGTTGTGTATTCTTTCCCTGAGTGAAGTCGTGGCATTATAGTTTGCTTGAATGCCTCTGGAATATGTAACATGAACAGTGCTTTAGAAATGTTCATTAAAATCTAAACTGTTGTATGTCCTGTCTGGTTGAAGTCGTACTAGGATCCTTGTATGAGGTTGTATGAGTGGCTTCTGGGATAAATAATATGAACTATTTTTTAAAAGCACTTGAAGGTCTCGGCAAATATTTTATATCCAGTTTCCTCGTTTGTTGTGTTTTGTGTTGGTATGGGATAATGCTGTCCAAACTTCCGAACAGTTAATCTTCCCTTCTTCGATTCCGTACGTTTCGGAAAGAAATCCTAAATAATATTTTTGCACATTACAACGTGTTGAGATTCTGGCGGGCACCAGCATCACGAAACTGGTTGTTTATTTTGTTACATAGCTGTTACATGTACATTTACCCAAAACGCGTGATGGTTATTCTTTTACTGGAGGCCTGTTTAGTAAAGGAAAACGTTTAAAAACCCATTCCAGTCGAATAGTATTGGATTTCTCTTAGTAGAGCGCTAGCGATCCTTATAACACTCCGCTCTTTCGGTAAAGCCAGAATGGATGTCACATTTTTTCTTTGTCATGAATTTACGTGCGGCACGCTCCGGTTTTCCGTCAATTTCAGCGGGATCTCAATGTCTTTTTCTGGTTGTGTAGAGCCTCTAGCTCGTTATTGAACATCTCCTAATTGCGATCGCGAATATTCCACTAAATTTGATTAATTAGTGGCTTTACATGAAACGCTTTTTGCAATAATACACAGCCGCTAAAACTGTTTCTTCTACGTGTGTACTGTTTCCAGAAGACATTTGATTAATATCGAAGTGTGTTAAGCCGCTCCTGCAGTGAAACCGCAAATCGACTACGTTGACGGCTCTAATGCAGACCCAAGACGTAACTCCTTAGCAACCAGACTTGTAAGATTTTTAAACTTCCGGTTATCTCTGGCTCGTGATGAAAACAATCAAAGTGGCTGAAAAGTGGTTCTCTGCCGCGGAGCAGAGATACACACGTCTGTAGACCACGATGGTCATGCGTCAAAGACAGTTATTTCGACAGAAGAGATTTCGAAATGATTCAGATGGACGCATCCAACAACTACATGGCCATCTCTGCCGAGCGGCTCGAGGACATCATCAAGCTGGAGCGGAGAGAAGAATTCGAGTCGGAAAAAAAAGATTGGCTGGCTTGGAACAAGTGGAGCGGCCCCACGCCGGGGCTCCTCAAACTCGAGTTTGTCGACTGACGGATGATTGCGACATGCTCGAAGTGTTATTTCATCAAGTAATTGGAAAGCGGAAAAAAGAAGTTCAGCATGAAGGGGGTGTCGAAGACGCAGAACCCGACCACATGGCAGCGTTTCAAGGCGGTTTTGGAAGACAGCAAGGACATGGTGTCAAACAGAGGTTTCCGTATGAGGGATGGGCGGATGGTTACTTATGAGCCACTGAAGCTCGGACTAAGCGCGTATTACGACAAACGGTGGGTGCTGCTGGATGGGATTCACACAGGGCCAATCGAATTTCATATTAACCAGGGTTGATCAGGGGAAGAACGGTATCAGAAGGGACAACCAACAATTCGTCACGCACAAAGCTGCGTTTGGGACCGTTGTGCAAGTAACACATGACAGGTTAATTTCATTTAATTATGGCTCTTTCGAGCGTGTTTACATTCAGAGACCAGACAGGGCCGGTCGCTCTTTTTGCACCTCCTTCCAGCTCGCCGGGTTAAACAAATAGCGAACGTTCACGCCGGAGGGGAGCTTTTCTTCGTTCACCCCAACAGGTCTCAAATAAAGAGTCGATGGTTCCGCAACAACAGTTTTTTGTTTGATAGCAACTGCTGGTTTTTTCCCTGTCAGCTGAAACAACGCCAGGAAGCCTTTTCACCCACGCGTTTGACCGCTGACCCTCTGGCAGAAGCATTTCGACAGCGTACTGGTGGCCGAACAGGCACTCGGTAATGGTGCGGTTGAAACGTTCAACAATAGCCTGGTCTTGGTGAATTTCAACGCGCCCGCGACAGATGCTTCTTTTGTGTTTTCCCATCTCTTTAGTGACAGCTCCTGGGATCAACCTGACAACCGGTAACATTTTAGGCCATTTCAAAGGCCCGCCCTTATAAATCCTCTGAAAAGCCCGAGCAACCTCATCAGAATTTTTTTAGGTCAAGAGTTCCGCCTCTTTGTAGCGGCTGCCCACGTCGATAGCAGTCAGCGCGTACTTGAAAACTTTGCGCCCAAGATTATCATGTGCCATAAAAAGAAGGTCCGCCTGGTGCACCGCGTTGGGTGTGGGAACGTCGAACTTTGGACGAGGAATGCACTGCGGTGCGGGGAGCTAGATCTCTCAAAGCACCTGCTTGACGAGCCACCTCTTTGCAACATCTTCCGAGACCTTAGCGGCCTCATATAATTTTTCATCCCGGCAACCCCTTTCCAGTAGCCCCGAGGGCTGTAGTAAAGATTTGAAAGGCGTTTTTCGATTTGTTTATACCAAACAGCGGAAAACATGGCGGACTGCTACAAGAGGAAGATGCTTGTGGATACTGAAACTTGCGAACTCGTTTGTCAATCATGTGGAAGGGTGGAGGAGCTCGACGAAGCCTACTTCAACGCCCAAGAAGGATGGTTACCGGCCTCCGCATCTATCGTAAGATTTGTAAGATTCTTGAGAAATTCAGAATCTTGGACGCCGTCAACACCATCGTGTCAGACGATCGAGAAGTGTGCGACCTGTCGTGGTGTCGTTTCTTGGGGAACATTATCCGTCACTTCGGCCATGACGGCAAGTCGGCCAGCTATATCTGTTTTCTACATGATTACCTCGAGGCTACTCCTCCTGAAGCCTAGCCGAGGAAGAAAGAAATTCTCGAACGTCTTCTTCCAGCTTTCAACCAATACACATTCAGCAACCCGGCGCCATGCGAAACAAAGATTTGACAAGTGGTGGGCAACGAAGGAAGACGTCATACTGCGGTGAAGCGTTTGTTGTATTTGACTGCAATTTTTGCCGGTATTTCCATGCAATGATCGGTGATAAAGTCGTCCACCGAGATATTTCACATGGTCTTTACATTCCAGGTGAGTTAATGTATTGGTTTGGCTAATCGTTAATAAGGAAGAAAAGGAAGATGTTTTTGATAAGGGCGAAAAATTACAAAATTAGTTTTTTTGAGATTAAGGGTTAGTTTGTTAGATACGAACCACTGGTACACATTATGTAGTTCAACATTCATTTCTTTTTCTAGAGTTTTGAGGTCTTTGTGGCTGTGAAGAATATTTGTGTCATCAGCAAATGAATAAAATTTCAATTTCTTTGAGCTGCAATAAACATCGTTGACATACAGGAGAAAGAGCAATGGTCCCAAAACTGAGCCTTGCGGAACTCCACAAGTTAAGGGGCGTTTACACGACAGAACAAAAATGGCACGGATCCGACCAAAAACTGGAACGGTTCCAATAGTTTTTGCAAAGAAACAGTGAACTTTTATCCCTTCCGTGTCGGGTCCATAGGTGGACGACTTATTTCCAACTACCGTCACTTGCGCTCTCTCGTGTAGATAAGATCTGAACCAATCGTTAATTAACCCCCGAAATCCATAATGAGCTAATTTTTGAAGCAAAATACCATGGTCAACGGTATCAAAAGCTTTCTTTAAGTCAACAAAGACACCACAAGAGAACTTGCCTACATCCATATTTGATTGAATGGCATTAACAGTTTATTGGTACAAACGTTCGACAAAATAAACATTCTTACCAACTTCCTCTGCTCGCATACACCTTAGCTACTCAAGGCGGGAAGAGGAAAAACATTAGGGAATTCAATATTAATAGATTAAGAAACTGAAGGAAAGGAAAGGAAAGGAAAAGGGAAGATAGAGCTGTATAAACGATACGATAGAGAGATGAACTAAAGTTATCACAATACAACGTTACAAAATTACAAGCCTAGTTTACATTCCATTTCATCTTGCTTAATTTATAAATTAAAGTAGGTGTGTCAACATAAGTGTCCCACAATTCCAAAATATGTAAAAGGAGCGGATGTAAAGAAGCCTTAAATTCACATTTAGGGAGTACTCGGAACTTTGAGGAATACTGTTCTGAATTCTTACACCAAATCTTGAAAATGAGTGTTTTAACTGGTCATGATTTGTTCTGAAATATTTAATATCAAGACTACTAGTCTCTGAAAACCTAGTATTATAACTATGCACTTGTATAGGATGAAGAAATAGGTTAGAAATGTTTGCCGGCAAAATATTGTTAGAAACGTCATGCATGATAGTGCAAACTGACTTGCAATATTGAAAATTCAGCGGGAGCTAAATGCCATAAGTTATGTCGGGCTGAATCAGAAACGGATATATGATTAGTAAAGTATCAGTGGGAACAAAGTGTCTCAATCTTGAAAGAATTCAAAGAGATTTGCTGATCTTTGAGCAGATAAATAATATATGTTGCCTCCAAGCGAAGCAAAGTATTTAACATAGTCTTTCCTCTCAAGAGAAATATTAATTAAGGAATTTTTAGCGTGGTCGAAAAGTTTATGGCTGTGTCGAAGTCCAATCGTTTCTGATATGGCTGGAAAATTACAAAGTTTGATTTCCTTGTGTTGAGACACTGGCGAGTTCTTTATTGACCACAGCTTCTAACGAGCGCAGATTCTTATCAGCATTGAGAAGATTCGTATCATCGGCAAAGAGAAAGAAATTCAATTGATTAGACGAATAAGAAATATCACAACAGAGGACCCAAGACAGAACCTTGTGGAACACTACAGGAACGAACCTCAGTTTTAGAAATATATGGGCCGACTTGTGTTGTTTGGTGTGAGCCAAACAAGTTATTAACTATACTTCTTATGCCATAGTGTTCCAGTTTCTACAATAGAATATCATGATCCACTGGGTCAAACAGTTTTTTAAGATCTATAAATGTTCCGCATGAGTATAGTCATTTATCGAAGTTGGGCTTAAAAAGAAACTGACATGCAACCTTTAGGATTCGGACAGGGCAAGAGTACAGTCCGAAGGCTTTATCTGGAGGAAGTGAATTAATCTCGGCTTCAACTTCACAGGGCAAGACTGTGTTTATTGCAAAAGTTGATGACGGAGTTGATGACGGATATTGGGAGAAGTGTATAGGGGAGTGCGGTGTCTTGGATGCTAGTTGAGGTCCGACAGAAGCAAAATGTTTATTAAAACCCATTGACTACCAGCCGTTTTTACGTTTTCGGAGTGATTTTCCAGCAAAAACGATCCATAGCATTTCATGACATTATTTTTGAAACTACCACGGAAAGTGGTGCTGCCCTAAAGTACTGAAGGCTCAAGGTTTCTGAAAACGTCATTGTGACGCAGCTACTTTTCAATCGTGGAACTCAAGAACGGCCCAAGTTCGGTTTGTTTGCGAATTTTGCTAAGTTTACAGCCATTTTTCATCTTTAGTGGCAGCCTGATGAGCATCATTAAGCGTGACGGTTGCTAAGAGTCCACTTTCTCAAAGAAGCGAGCAAGGTGATGTACTTTGTTGTCAAATTTGGCTTGTTACTCCACGAACTGGGAATTCGGATCGACTTTGGATGAATTTCTCGACCTACCGCCGCATATTTTGGAATTTACAAGCACTGAATATCCCCACAAGCACCAATTTTTGGCGGTAGGTCGGAGTGGCTAAGAGTGGCTAAGTTTCTATGTGAAAAAATTGGGGGAAGGGACAGGTGCTGTCAAAAATTCTCGTTATTTCCCAGCATGCAATGCGGTCGAGATGTTGAAAATAGCGGGAAGGCTGGATTGCACTGGAACAAAAGGCTGTCTCTACGCTCAGGAAAAGAATATGAACAAAAAAAGTCATTTCTAAGCTAGAACAAGGATTGAATTTTACTATGATGGTCGAAATTTTGTTTTTCGACGATAATTTCTTTAAGAAACGTAACAGTAAAAAGGGGCATTTTCGTCGTTTCTGTTTAACGCTAAAAATGGTCATTTTTGTTCTTGTCCAAACTCAAAAGGTCATATTTGGTCAAAAGTACTACGTTTCTTGTGTTTATTGGATATCCAAATTTAAAGGGCATCCCATTTCATGCTAACAACTGACAGTTGAGCCAATATTCGTGCGATTGAGAAAGTTGCAACGTTTTGAAGCATGGGAGTGTTTTGCGGCCGGTTTTGGCCGGCACGGTAGTCAATGGGTTAAGAATGTTTGGGATTTCCAATTGTTCCGGCAGTAATACTATTATCGGGGCGCTTAATGCAAGAGATTGCTTTGTTACTTTTTTATGACTGATCAAGGCATTTATATCTTCCAAGAGCTATAATAGGACAGAGAGGGAGTCTCCCGGTATAGCCTTTGGGGTATCTTTATTTTAAAAAATCTATTTTTAGAAACTAGCGCCGACGCAACAGGAAACAAATTTCTGGTAGACCTCCCTCGAGAAAAAACAAAAAACATGGCGGACGGGATGTGGACAATTGTTTGGCTGTCATTCACTGTCGGTGCATTGTCCTTTTCGGTCTTTTACTTGTTCGGTCGACTGGTCGCTTGGTTGTTCGGTCCCTTATCGTTGTAGTCGTCGGTTCTCTAGCCGTTAGTTTGCTCGGTTGTTTCATCCATATTTTAGTCGTTTTTGGTTTACTGATTCGTGTGGTTTGTTGCTGATTTATCTTACCGGCTGTTGTACGATTAACATTTATGATGTTATCTAGAGTATTAAAAGCTGTATTTAAACATTGCGAAAAGGAAACTCTTAATTCTTGATGTTTAAATAGCTTAAGGCCGCAGTAGTATAGAGAGAAAGATTTCATCTTTCTCTTAAGTTCTTATTGCAAAGAAAGTTCAATAGTGGACGCCCCGATACACAAGCTATGCAGTACAATGACAACAGAGTGCCTGAGAGTTAACAAAAGCGATAGATTATTCTGGGTACCCATCACAGAGCAAAAACTTTAAATTAGTCAAGATAGAAAAACACATCGTTTCTGTTTTCAAACACATTAATCCCTCAAAATAGAAGCTAGTAGAAAACAAGTAAAAGGGTGCAAAGTCGAGTGTACCATGTCAACGTAACACCGCATTTAAAGTATCTTTTCAAGATAAACCTCCACGAAACCTGACAGACTTACAGTGTGCCAAAGTCTACACATAATTATAGGAAACCATAACAAGAGCTCACCCATAAATTTCACACAAAAATTCATAAAATATATCACAATAATATGAGTGGCCAATTGGTACAAGTGCATTTTCATGCTACAATAAATTTCCAATGCTAACTGATTTTCATTCATATATAATATTTCCAAAAAAGGTAACAGTGCATAAATAATTATTGCAGTCAAAACAGCCGGAGCATTCTACCATCAAATTAAAGTAAGCAATGAAATTTTGTGATCAGATGGTGGAAAAATCAATACCTTTATTGAAAAGTCCAAGTTATCCAGATTAAACTTCATCAGTAATTATTGTATATCTTGACCATGATATAAGGTAGCATTTCTTTCTGTGACAAAGCTGGTTTCATTCCCAAACATTTACTTGATTGTTTTTTTAAAATGGACTACACTTCCTCAGTTGAACACAAACAATTATTTTTCAAACACCATATAATCAGCCATTTAGTGTTGTTTCATGAAGTCATTGCGATTCAACAGAAAAGCAGTGTATGTAATTCAGTTCAATTAAGTTAATCAGTTCTGCCTGTAAGTTCTTATATCTTGATTTACACTTTTTCTCCGCCTAATTTCAAGCCCTGCACTTACAGGTTATCGATATACTATTTTTCATTAACTTGGCACAAAGATTAAGATTGTCATTGCTCTAAAAGGCTTACCGCATTTGCTACAGAGCCTTGAAAGTTACATCATTTCCTCTGATGTGACATCTTCCCTTTTACACAAGAACCTGATCAGAACAATCTAGGCAGAACGCGAGCAATGCAGTACTTTAATTTATTGTCCCAACCTAGCACGTGGTTCAAGTGCTACCTTTTCAACGAATGCAAATACCACTTTCCGTCGCACACTTGAACACACTTTCAATACTTCATTTAACTGAGACAAGGAGTAAACACAAAAATTCCAACTCCACGAAGTTTTGCCACATCTCAACCTTTGTTAAAGCCTGAATACACTGCAAATCGAAGTTAACCTGAATAGGCGAAAGGTTTTCAAATTCACAGAACTCGCTGCAATCTTCTGTGGTCCAAACGAGAGCTTTGCTTACATTTCACAAGCCTGATGTTAAATAACTTGTTTGTGCACGAAATCCGGCAATCCGCAGTTGTTCTTCCTCACAAAAGACTGAAAAAGCATTTTGAAAACAAGCTACATTCACTTCTCCATTGCGGCCACCATCTTTGGCATCTTTTCAACAAAGTCCAACTAGCTCCCAAGCCTCGCGCACACGGAAATGAGTCTACCGGAAGACCGGAAGTTGCTTGGTTGTTTCTAAAAATATATTTTTTGAAATTAAGAATTCCCATACCTCATAACAAGACTTCCTCTCTGTTCCATTATGGCTCTTATGGCTCTCTTCCCAAGTCTTTTTCATATTGCATACATTTTGCGAAAAATAATGTTCTTTTACTGGTTGAAGAAAGGTGCAGTATTTTATTTTTGTAGAATTTATACTTATCTCGATCACCAGAAAAGAAAAGCTCATTCTTAGTCCTTATAGATTTTCTAATTCCTTTGGTAATCCATGATTTCGACAGTTGTTCAATTTTGCGTTTAGACAATGAATGAACTGGGGCATGTTTGTTTGTTAGTTTATTAAACTTGTCGACATCACTCCCAGAAAGAAGAGATTCCCAGTGTAATTGTGATAGATCCTGCAAAAATGGAATCATTATCAGTTGCCAATATTTCACCCCTAGGGCGGAGGTTAGTAAGGCACGTCTGTACCGTACCAGAACATGCGCAATGTTCGCATGTTCATCGCACCACCACGGTGATGCGGTGGGAGGCGGAGGGGAGGCTGGGGGGGGGGGGTAATTAGGTAGGGGGTTATTAGATTGAATGGCCCCAATTTAAGAGCAGCTGCCTGTAAGGATCGAGAATCATTTGTCAACGATCAATTTTGCACATCGCTGATATTTTGCTCAAAGACAACCTTTGGTGGACTATTTTCAAAAATCATGTTTGAAAGTTCCATCGATTTTTTGATTTTGAGAAATTCACGATAATCTCAAAGTGCGGTCAAAGTGCGGTTTTTCTCTCAGTCAAGCGTCCGAAATAACATGCGGAGACGAAGTGCCTCTGTGGACTCAAAATATCTTCAATTGAAATCAAACTTTAGACAATCCTAGAAAAACTATTTGTCTAAATATTGCACTTGTAATCATTTCAAACCTGTAAATTTTGCGACTTTAACAGGCAATCAACACAACACCTTTGAAGAGCCCTTAAAAAAACGGCAAATTATGAGTAATTTTCAACAGCAGAAAAAGGTCCCTGGTACCTAACTATTCGATTATTTCACTCAACAGTCATAATGTAAACATATTTCACATTTTCTGTGCCAAATATCAGTGTCGGAAAAGCAACGCTTCTCTGTGAAAAATTCGGAAGACTACGTGGCATTTTCGGCTCAAATAACGCAAGATTCATAAACAAAGTGCAGGTAAATTACCATCTATTACGCTTACCAAATAATTAACTCAATTTTAATCTTGGGAATCTGTGACATGAAGCTAAAAAAGTGTCCATGTAAATGTCAGGTAGGTATTCTGAGATTTTATTAGCCAACGAAACTAAGTTTCTTCCCGAAAATGTTCGTCTTGATCATATGCACGTCACGCCGTTGACTAACGAGCGCCCCTGAGATTTTAACACAAGAGATTCTATAAATTGGATGCATAACAAGCATTTTAGGAAAAACGTTTCAATTCAGAATCCTGTAGACTAAGTTTTAGCACTTTATTGTCGGTTTGATAAAGACGAACCTGCTAGCGACAGTTAATTAAAGGTCCGTGCTAAGCTTATCAACGCGCCATCAGTTTGATCTCCCAACGATACGATTACAGGATACATCCAATTCAATTCAATTCAGTTCAGTTCAGTTCAGTTTGTTTTTCAAGTATGAAATATTATTACAGAAAGATGCGCTGTTCGCAGTTAGCAAAGGCTAATCGGGGCGAGCAGTGGTAACACGTGTATTATAAATCAAAATAAATAATACATTTCCAAGGATAATAGAACATCCATCAGTTTTAAAGACCAACATGAAAATTCCTTGCCAGTTGATCATCTACGTCGATGCACACCGCTGGGCTCTTGAATCCCAAACGTTGAGGCCATTTGAATAAACTTTTCTAGCAGTACTGATACATGTATGAATGCGAGTATCACTATTATCTGCACTGACGGGTTAACAAAGGTCGTTGACATACGTGACTCCTTAGTCACGCATTCCCATAGGCCTTTCATGTTATGCGAAACAGAAGCGAATTCAAAATCCGAAAATCTGGCCTAGAGTTAGAAAACGTTGACACTGGTGAATTCTTGTTATGGAAACAATCGCAATTCCCGCGGAGCAATGTTTAAAGTTCGGAGGGGTGGAGGAAGGGGAACACTCCCACCCGGCCTTAACTAAAGCTTGGCCGCTATAGGAGGCTACCCAACCTTGGAACGATATATATAGAGAGAAACCGTTGGAACTGTACCAAATCCCTTCATATCGCGTTCCAAAAACCACAGAGGAGACCAAGAGTACAACACAGGAGTAAGGTGGGCAGTTTTTATTGAAAATCGTTTTTAATTTTCCGTTCAAATCTGGTTTGTTTTTACCCCCATACAAAGCCTAATGATTTCATCATTGCGGTGGTGTTTACATTACAAAGGTCCGACACAGACCTCAGAGCTTGGGATACCTGTGGTTGAAGTCCTGAATTTTTTTCGGGCCTCTTTACGCACTGGCATAATTGGCGTTCACGTCTGCGAGGACGATTTTTCATTTGATCTCATTTCGTCTGTTCAGATATGATTTATTACTGACATATTACATCCTTCTCAACTGAAATGAAGTTTGCTATTAACGAGGGCTTGTGTGAAACTATTTTAATTCTTGCTTAATTGATTATGTGAAGGACATTATCTGTCCGTGAGCATTTGTCTGATTTTGGCACCTATCCGGGAAACACCCTCTGCAGTGTTCAATTGTAGCAACTATTCGTGTTCCTGAAGTCCCTCCTTTGTAAATTAGCTTTTTAGCAGAGAGAGTCCACCTTGGCAGCCGAGTATACCTATATAGGTGTCTTGTGGTTTGGTGGGGTAATCTTTCCGCCCGTCGAATTTCTTTCCGTTCTTTTTATCTACGATCTACCTTTAGTTCTTATTTAGAAGTGTTCCTGTTTAACTGATTGACAGGTATTGTAGCGATTCTTATAAGAAAACCCCACCCCTTTACAAAGACTCCTGTTCCCTAGAGTGTCTCGTTGAACCTTCACTGGAACTCGCTCTCCCTGGACCTAGCTGGTAGTTAACCAGAAAATAATAATCATATAGAAGGACCGGGCAACTTCTCAAGTTTTCAGTAGGGCGTCGGACTTGTCGGCTCTTCATATGGTAGCAAACGTTGGCTACGTTCGAGTAATTTAGTAGAAATTATCAGGAAACAAGGTTACACGCTTTTACAGAGTTTCACATAAGCCCTCTGTAACAGAGAACGTTTGTCATTGCACATTTTGTTTTTTAAATTTAAACAATACCTATTATCAGTATATGGTAACTTAAATAGAAGAAGTACCCAACTGAAATATTAAGTGAAGTATATATATGAAATAATTCATATTTGTACTGCGGTAGTAGATGCAAGTGAAGAGTGATCATCGCAGTACATTTTCCAATTTAAGCAACTGGAAAGAAGAAGCCTGAAAAAATCAGGGCTTCAACGGGATTCGAACCCGTGACCTCCGCGATACCGGTGCGATGCTCTACCAACTGAGCTATGAAGCCACACATTGGGAGCGAGGTCAATTTATTGAGTTCATAGTTTCCCGCACAGTGAAGTGATGTGAAGTATATATATGAAATAATTCATATTTGTACTGCGGTAGTAGATGCAAGTGAAGAGTGATCATCGCAGTACATTTTCCAATTTAAGCAACTGGAAAGAAGAAGCCTGAAAAAATCAGGGCTTCAACGGGATTCGAACCCGTGACCTCCGCGATACCGGTGCGATGCTCTACCAACTGAGCTATGAAGCCACACATTGGGAGCGAGGTCAATTTATTGAGTTCATAGTTTCCCGCACAGTGAAGTGATGTGAAGTATATATATGAAATAATTCATATTTGTACTGCGGTAGTAGATGCAAGTGAAGAGTGATCATCGCAGTACATTTTCCAATTTAAGCAACTGGAAAGAAGAAGCCTGAAAAAATCAGGGCTTCAACGGGATTCGAACCCGTGACCTCCGCGATACCGGTGCGATGCTCTACCAACTGAGCTATGAAGCCACACATTGGGAGCGAGGTCAATTTATTGAGTTCATAGTTTCCCGCACAGTGAAGTGATGTGAAGTATATATATGAAATAATTCATATTTGTACTGCGGTAGTAGATGCAAGTGAAGAGTGATCATCGCAGTACATTTTCCAATTTAAGCAACTGGAAAGAAGAAGCCTGAAAAAATCAGGGCTTCAACGGGATTCGAACCCGTGACCTCCGCGATACCGGTGCGATGCTCTACCAACTGAGCTATGAAGCCACACATTGGGAGCGAGGTCAATTTATTGAGTTCATAGTTTCCCGCACAGTGAAGTGATGTGAAGTATATATATGAAATAATTCATATTTGTACTGCGGTAGTAGATGCAAGTGAAGAGTGATCATCGCAGTACATTTTCCAATTTAAGCAACTGGAAAGAAGAAGCCTGAAAAAATCAGGGCTTCAACGGGATTCGAACCCGTGACCTCCGCGATACCGGTGCGATGCTCTACCAACTGAGCTATGAAGCCACACATTGGGAGCGAGGTCAATTTATTGAGTTCATAGTTTCCCGCACAGTGAAGTGATGTGAAGTATATATATGAAATAATTCATATTTGTACTGCGGTAGTAGATGCAAGTGAAGAGTGATCATCGCAGTACATTTTCCAATTTAAGCAACTGGAAAGAAGAAGCCTGAAAAAATCAGGGCTTCAACGGGATTCGAACCCGTGACCTCCGCGATACCGGTGCGATGCTCTACCAACTGAGCTATGAAGCCACACATTGGGAGCGAGGTCAATTTATTGAGTTCATAGTTTCCCGCACAGTGAAGTGATGTGAAGTATATATATGAAATAATTCATATTTGTACTGCGGTAGTAGATGCAAGTGAAGAGTGATCATCGCAGTACATTTTCCAATTTAAGCAACTGGAAAGAAGAAGCCTGAAAAAATCAGGGCTTCAACGGGATTCGAACCCGTGACCTCCGCGATACCGGTGCGATGCTCTACCAACTGAGCTATGAAGCCACACATTGGGAGCGAGGTCAATTTATTGAGTTCATAGTTTCCCGCACAGTGAAGTGATGTGAAGTATATATATGAAATAATTCATATTTGTACTGCGGTAGTAGATGCAAGTGAAGAGTGATCATCGCAGTACATTTTCCAATTTAAGCAACTGGAAAGAAGAAGCCTGAAAAAATCAGGGCTTCAACGGGATTCGAACCCGTGACCTCCGCGATACCGGTGCGATGCTCTACCAACTGAGCTATGAAGCCACACATTGGGAGCGAGGTCAATTTATTGAGTTCATAGTTTCCCGCACAGTGAAGTGATGTGAAGTATATATATGAAATAATTCATATTTGTACTGCGGTAGTAGATGCAAGTGAAGAGTGATCATCGCAGTACATTTTCCAATTTAAGCAACTGGAAAGAAGAAGCCTGAAAAAATCAGGGCTTCAACGGGATTCGAACCCGTGACCTCCGCGATACCGGTGCGATGCTCTACCAACTGAGCTATGAAGCCACACATTGGGAGCGAGGTCAATTTATTGAGTTCATAGTTTCCCGCACAGTGAAGTGATGTGAAGTATATATATGAAATAATTCATATTTGTACTGCGGTAGTAGATGCAAGTGAAGAGTGATCATCGCAGTACATTTTCCAATTTAAGCAACTGGAAAGAAGAAGCCTGAAAAAATCAGGGCTTCAACGGGATTCGAACCCGTGACCTCCGCGATACCGGTGCGATGCTCTACCAACTGAGCTATGAAGCCACACATTGGGAGCGAGGTCAATTTATTGAGTTCATAGTTTCCCGCACAGTGAAGTGATGTGAAGTATATATATGAAATAATTCATATTTGTACTGCGGTAGTAGATGCAAGTGAAGAGTGATCATCGCAGTACATTTTCCAATTTAAGCAACTGGAAAGAAGAAGCCTGAAAAAATCAGGGCTTCAACGGGATTCGAACCCGTGACCTCCGCGATACCGGTGCGATGCTCTACCAACTGAGCTATGAAGCCACACATTGGGAGCGAGGTCAATTTATTGAGTTCATAGTTTCCCGCACAGTGAAGTGATGTGAAGTATATATATGAAATAATTCATATTTGTACTGCGGTAGTAGATGCAAGTGAAGAGTGATCATCGCAGTACATTTTCCAATTTAAGCAACTGGAAAGAAGAAGCCTGAAAAAATCAGGGCTTCAACGGGATTCGAACCCGTGACCTCCGCGATACCGGTGCGATGCTCTACCAACTGAGCTATGAAGCCACACATTGGGAGCGAGGTCAATTTATTGAGTTCATAGTTTCCCGCACAGTGAAGTGATGTGAAGTATATATATGAAATAATTCATATTTGTACTGCGGTAGTAGATGCAACAAATATGAATTATTTCATATATATACTTCACATCACTTCACTGTGCGGGAAACTATGAACTCAATAAATTGACCTCGCTCCCAATGTGTGGCTTCATAGCTCAGTTGGTAGAGCATCGCACCGGTATCGCGGAGGTCACGGGTTCGAATCCCGTTGAAGCCCTGATTTTTTCAGGCTTCTTCTTTCCAGTTGCTTAAATTGGAAAATGTACTGCGATGATCACTCTTCACTTGCATCTACTACCGCAGTACAAATATGAATTATTTCATATATATACTTCACATCACTTCACTGTGCGGGAAACTATGAACTCAATAAATTGACCTCGCTCCCAATGTGTGGCTTCATAGCTCAGTTGGTAGAGCATCGCACCGGTATCGCGGAGGTCACGGGTTCGAATCCCGTTGAAGCCCTGATTTTTTCAGGCTTCTTCTTTCCAGTTGCTTAAATTGGAAAATGTACTGCGATGATCACTCTTCACTTGCATCTACTACCGCAGTACAAATATGAATTATTTCATATATATACTTCACATCACTTCACTGTGCGGGAAACTATGAACTCAATAAATTGACCTCGCTCCCAATGTGTGGCTTCATAGCTCAGTTGGTAGAGCATCGCACCGGTATCGCGGAGGTCACGGGTTCGAATCCCGTTGAAGCCCTGATTTTTTCAGGCTTCTTCTTTCCAGTTGCTTAAATTGGAAAATGTACTGCGATGATCACTCTTCACTTGAAATATTAAGGGCAAGTCTTTGACAGTCCTGGAACTGAATGTTCCAGAACAGCATACGATTGTTTCCATAACAGGAATTCAGCAGTCCCAGGAGCGCCCTCCTAATATGTTGTGGAAAGTTCATTGACATATCCTGGAACTGAATGCTCCTGAACAGCATTCACAGCATGGGATTCAGTGACCGCGCAGGGGACCCCAAGGTTGGGTAGCCTCCTATAGCGGCCAAGCTTTAGTTAAGGCCGGGTGGGAGTGTTCCCCTTCCTCCACCCCTCCGAACTTTAAACATTGCTCCGCGGGAATTGCGATTGTTTCCATAACGTACAAGAATTCACCAGTGTCAACGTTTTCTAACTCTAGGCCAGATTTTCGGATTTTGAATTCGCTTCTGTTTCGCATAACATGAAAGGCCTATGGGAATGCGTGACTAAGGAGTCACGTATGTCAACGACCTTTGTTAACCCGTCAGTGCAGATAATAGTGATACTCGCATTCATACATGTATCAGTACTGCTAGAAAAGTTTATTCAAATGGCCTCAACGTTTGGGATTCAAGAGCCCAGCGGTGTGCATCGACGTAGATGATCAACTGGCAAGGAATTTTCATGTTGGTCTTTAAAACTGATGGATGTTCTATTATCCTTGGAAATGTATTATTTATTTTGATTTATAATACACGTGTTACCACTGCTCGCCCCGATTAGCCTTTGCTAACTGCGAACAGCGCATCTTTCTGTAATAATATTTCATACTTGAAAAACAAACTGAACTGAACTGAACTGAATTGAATTGAATTGGATGTATCCTGTAATCGTATCGTTGGGAGATCAAACTGATGGCGCGTTGATAAGCTTAGCACGGACCTTTAATTAACTGTCGCTAGCAGGTTCGTCTTTATCAAACCGACAATAAAGTGCTAAAACTTAGTCTACAGGATTCTGAATTGAAACGTTTTTCCTAAAATGCTTGTTATGCATCCAATTTATAGAATCTCTTGTGTTAAAATCTCAGGGGCGCTCGTTAGTCAACGGCGTGACGTGCATATGATCAAGACGAACATTTTCGGGAAGAAACTTAGTTTCGTTGGCTAATAAAATCTCAGAATACCTACCTGACATTTACATGGACACTTTTTTAGCTTCATGTCACAGATTCCCAAGATTAAAATTGAGTTAATTATTTGGTAAGCGTAATAGATGGTAATTTACCTGCACTTTGTTTATGAATCTTGCGTTATTTGAGCCGAAAATGCCACGTAGTCTTCCGAATTTTTCACAGAGAAGCGTTGCTTTTCCGACACTGATATTTGGCACAGAAAATGTGAAATATGTTTACATTATGACTGTTGAGTGAAATAATCGAATAGTTAGGTACCAGGGACCTTTTTCTGCTGTTGAAAATTACTCATAATTTGCCGTTTTTTTAAGGGCTCTTCAAAGGTGTTGTGTTGATTGCCTGTTAAAGTCGCAAAATTTACAGGTTTGAAATGATTACAAGTGCAATATTTAGACAAATAGTTTTTCTAGGATTGTCTAAAGTTTGATTTCAATTGAAGATATTTTGAGTCCACAGACGCACTTCGTCTCCGCATGTTATTTCGGACGCTTGACTGAGAGAAAAACTGCACTTTGACCGCACTTTGAGATTATCGTGAATTTCTCAAAATCAAAAAATCGATGGAACTTTCAAACATGATTTTTGAAAATAGTCCACCAAAGGTTGTCTTTGAGCAAAATATCAGCGATGTGCAAAATTGATCGTTGACAAATGATTCTCGATCCTTACAGGCAGCTGCTCTTAAAAGTTTCTTATTAATGATAAACTTAAAGTGTACGTATATGACAGATTTTTTTTTATTTGCTCGATTAAATCTCCCCCAATGTACTGATAAGTATAGCAAAAAACAATTTTCGATAGCGATTTTCCTTCCCCGTGTTTTGATGTACCAAAAGCGTCGAATTTCACTTCCGGTGGGGTACAAAGACGCGAGACCGAAAACAGGAGACTGGGAACAATTGTGAGGTCATTTCAGGACTTCAAGCTTTGCGAAAAACAGATTTCTCCGACATTTTCTTATTTTCTCATAAACAACGCACTATTGTACCATTTCTTAGCAAATTGATTAGCTCACAATAAGAAAATGACTGGGAAATCTATTTTTCGCGAAGCTTGAAGTCCTGAAATGACGTCACAATCGTTCCCAGTCTCCTGTTTTTGGTCTCGCGGTTTTGTACCCCACCGGAAGTGAAATTTGACGTTTTTGGTACATCAAAACACGGGGAAGGAAAATCGCTATCGAAAATTTTTCTTTGCTATGCATATCAGTACATTCAGAGGAATTTTAATCGAGCAAATAAAAAAGTCTGTCATATACACTTTAAGATCTTATACGGGAGGCTTCAGAGAACTCAAACTAACTCTCTGAAAATATAAAACTCACAATCGCATACAATCGTGTACCGTTGCAAAGGGGTTACTAGGTTGAACGGCCCCAATTTAAGTTTCTAATTGATGATAAACTTAAGACGGATGTTATACAGAAGGCCTCAGAGGAATCAAACAAAATCTCTGAAAATTATAAAACTCAGAGCAACATTTTTAATATTTTTTCCGCAAAGCACATGAAAGCACAATTCATTGACGATTTCTTCTATACACATGTGCTTTCGAACAGGAAGATTATTTGTCAAAACGTACCGGTTGAGCAAGGCATATCACCCTATAGGAAGTCGTACAGCAATTATATGTGCCATACTGAGCAGCTGTGGATCTCCCATCAATCAAATCTTCTTTCATGAGGGTTATTGGTAACAAAGCCTTCTCAGAAAATTCATTCATGCCAGTTCGTCAGCATTCTATTCTTGGGGTTTGCCTAAAATTTGGAATACGGCATCCGGAATAAGAAATGCAGAATCCAGGATCCGGAACACAGGAAAAGTCGAGCAAAGGCTAAACTTGCTACGGAAAGTAATAAATTCAACGATGGAGACCTTCGCTTTGTAAGGTACTCTTAAATTCGAAGATAAATTAAGGTCATAAAGCATCTCGTTTGTTTGTATGCATGTATGTTTTTTTAAAAATAATATTTCGCCCGTTCGAAATTCACAGTGGAGTGAAGCTACGCTGCGTGTTGGCACCCACCTTGTTTGGTATTTTCTTTTCTTTCCTCTTCCACACACACCACGACGGAAAGCCACTGAACTTCACTCGTCTCCACGCTAAGACCAAAGTGAAGACAGTGCTGTTAAGAGAGATGATCTTTGCCGACGACGCTGCCTTTGTCAGTCACACAGACAGCGGGACTACAAGCCATCATAAACTGCCTGCCAGGACTTTGGCCTTACCATCTGCATAAAAAAGACTGAGTTACTACTGGCAATGGGGACCCCGGCATGCTGAGTCGACCATCCTGATCAGCAACCAAGCACTCAACTCTGTGGACGCCTTCAAGTACCTTGGCTCAACAATCACCTCCAATCCCCCCCTGGATAGTGACTTGAATGCTCACATAGGCAAGACAGCCTCGGTTTTCGGAATACTGCAGAAGCGTGTCTGGCTAAACCCAAGACTGCTATTGAAGACCAAAACCAGAGTCCACTCGGTATGAGTCCTCAGCACCCTGTTGTATGGGAGTGAGACAGGGCCAGCATACACCGTACAAAAACCTAAACTGAACACACTCCATGTCAGATTCCTCCGCAAAATTATTGGGATCACCTGGAAGGATAAGATCACCAACCAGGAAGTGCCTGAAACTGCAGAACTGCCAACTATCCAGTACCTCCTCTCAGAGCATAGACTATGTTGGCTAGGCCATGTCCATCGCATGGGTCCCCGGAGCACCTTCGAAAAGACATACTCTACGGACCGGACAGCTGGCTTCTTCGCTACAAAGACGTCAGCAAACGAGACATGAAGGCAGCCAATGGATCATTGGCGTACGCTCGTGACTGCGAAGACCGGTTCTGGAGATGCAAGGCCAGTGGCAGTGTTAACAGGCGTAAGTTACCGCGTTCGACAGGTTGTTAGTTTTTGCAGATAACACAAGTGGACTCATATCGAACAATGACATCACGATGTCTCCTTTTTCCAGCTGAATGAACTAAGTTTGTTTGTTGCCTGGAATAATGGGCGGGAGGACGAATCGAGGGCATACATACATACATTTCATTATTTACCCTCGGATTTTAGAGTAGCTTATGCAGCTAATATCTCCGAGCATTTACCCAACAGATGAGATAGACCACCACACCGGGAACTACGTCCCCTACTCTTTTCGAACAGTGTGTGGATTCTTTTACGTCCCACAGAATCAATTATGAAGAGTTGTGAGACGGGGCATCGTCCTTATCCGAGAAAACTAGAAAGTCTAACCATTTGCAGATGTCCTTACAAAGGAACCCGCACTTTCTCCTCAATTATTTAAAAGACCCTGAGTGTTGGTCCGGCCGGGGTTTGAACCCGCGACCTCCCGCACGCTAGTCCGGTGCTGTAACACTGAGCTAGCCGGTTGGCGCTTGAAAGATTTCCCCCGACCTCTCACACCCGTATAAGAGCTTTTGTTTAAAGTAGTGATCGCGATCTCCGAGAAAATAACGATCGATTGTCTCTTCTTAATAACAAGGAATTAAGACAGGTATTCTACAATTATTTTTTGTATTAAGCTCAGTCTGTGATCGGCTTTAAATTAATCTCAACCATGAATGGTTACTGTACATAAGCTTAAAGATCCTGAACAAAATTTGGCTTTTTAACCTAAGAAATATGGATTCGATAAGTTAAAATGAAAAATAATCAGAAACTAAGACAGTACACTTACCACTTCACTGCATCAGCTTTCTCTCAAAAACGTTAACGGTCGCCTCGGACGCCCGCCATTATCGGAATGCACTGGAAAATACCGCTGACAGCCGCTGACATGAAAAGTGAGCCCGGTTGGTACGTCACGTATGGGACGCATTCCGTCCTAGAACAATTAATCGATAATTTTCGGCCATGGCCGGCCAATCGTTTGATTTACAAAAAATCTAATGGCTAATGTTGAGAGAGGCGGCTAAACAGTCCGTGAACATGCTCGTTCAACACGATGTTGGATGAAAATGTTTGATCGGTTAGTCAGGGCTTCTTATTCTACTCGGGCTTGCGGAATATCTAAAACAGTGCTCATCATTTGGAGCAAAAATATACTCGGATATTTGTCCGTAGTCAATTTACAGAGATTTTACTATGCCCCGCTTGCGTCAATTTACAGAGATTTTATGATGCCCCGTTTGCGTGAATTTACAGAGATTTCATGATGCCCCGCTCGGTCAATTTACAGAGATTTTATGATGTCCCGTTTGCGTGAATTTACAGAGATTTCATGATGCTCCGCTTGCGTGAATTTACAGAGATTTCATGATGCCCCGCTTGAGTCAATTTACAGAGATTTTATGATGCCCAGTCATTTACAGACATTTTATATTAGAAGTCCACACATTAAAAAACCTTCATAAAAGGTAGATTTACAAACATTTTAAACAGATTTTAAAGTGTCTGTAAATTCTAAGTCTTTCCTCTCGTTATAGCTCTTAGAATTTTACAGACATAATATAAAGATTTCAACAACAAATCTATATGAAATGTCTGTCAAATAAATTTACAGAGATTTCTTTTTTAACTGGCAAAAGAACGAAGTCTGTAAATTCAAGATTTACAGACATTTTGTGAAGTCTGTTAACAGTCGAGATTTTCCAGTGAATGGCCGCGATCGGATTTTAGGCGCATTTAGCCTGCACACAGGCGGTTGGATGGTCGAAAAAACCGGAATTCGTAATGAGGTCGCCATCTTGGATTCGCGCGGCTAGGTCTGGGCCGGGTTGAGGGTCGACAAAGCGAGCGAGGGGAGCGGGGTGGGGAGAGGAGAGAGAAAAACCGCCTGCCCGAAAACCAGCCCCCCTTGAGTAGCACAATTTCGCGGCGTCCGCCGGTGGACGCTGTCTTCTGATTGGTCGGTAGACATGCTGTCAATCAACACAAGATTTAATCAACACTGCTCGTGTCACCTTCCATAGGCAAAATGATGAATTCGGATGCCAATCGAGCGATTCGAAGTGCTTTAGATTTCTTGGGGACAAGAGAAAGGAGCGTTCTTTTGAAGCGTGAACAAAAAGAGGCGATAGTTAGTTTACTAAATGGCGAAGATGTGCTGGCCGTGCTTCCCACTGGCTTTGGGAAAAGCATGATATTTACAGTGTTTGGGATAGCCGAAAGTGAGAAACTTGAAGGTCGTCCGGTGTCAGTGCTTGTAATTTGCCCACTCAAGAGCATCATATCAGATCAGATTGTCCAACTGGAAGGTTTGTGTTCGGCAGCAGAATTCATTAGAGACTTTGATTCATCGGAGAAATTGCTCTTTGTTTCGGTGCGTTGATTTGGGTTTCGCTTGCAGATCTCCTGCTACTTGTGCCGCCACGTTTTCGTTCTCCTTGTCGCCTTCTTTCTCTAAAGCACTTTTAATTTGGTTGTAGAAGTTGTAAGTTCTTCTGAGATTTCTTCCACAAGCCTTGCAAATCCTTTCCGAGAATCTGGAACACCTCGGAATTGAAAATCCCAATTCTTCACGGAGTTCTGCCAAAGTCTTCGTGTCGTTGTACTCTTTGTTCGACGAGTCAGATTTTGTAAAGATTTTCTTAAGACGGCCTCACTAAATTGCCAAAGTTTCCGCATTTAACGGAAAACTGGAACGGACAAAACCAGCATTTATCATTTGTATCAGCTTGTGTTGGCTTGACAACTTTTTCCATGGCTTTTTTCGGAGTAGCTGCGTGCAGCATTATTTCCCATCGAGACAATTTGACAAAGCGACCTACAAGCTACACGTGAGTTTGTTTTGAACTGCACGCTTTCAAAGTGATTGATAACTTGTCACAGGTCATTGATTTCTATTGGTCAATTAACAATGCGTGGCACGTGGGCGGAAGCGCCATGGTCGGTGGGCTGCTACTCAAGGGGGGCTGGTTTTTGGGCAGGCGGTTTTTCTCTTTCTCCTCTCCCTGCCCCCCTCCCCTCGCTCGCTTTGTCGACCCTCAACCCGGCCCAGACCTAGCCGCGTGAATCCAAGATGGTGACCTCATTACGAATTCCGATTTTTTCGACCATCCAACAGCCTGCGTGCAGGCTAAGGCGCCGTTTTCAGTTCATTCGTGACGAATTATAGC
>OX419335.1:11274567-11307067 GCA_948470475.1 Galaxea fascicularis | reverse complement strand
TCTCGCGGTTTTTCTCTTGCTTAAAGCCAGTCTTTACATCACCAGCCGCAAAGTCCAGCGATGTCGAATGCTTCGATGTTGAACCAGCAAGTTTAAAGTCTGCGACTTGAACATTTGCGGAAGTGGTGTTCTCGCCTGTCTCGCTGTTTCTCTCTTGCTTAAATCCAGAGGTTATATTACCAGCCGCAAGGTCGAGCGATTTCGCATTCTTTGATGTTGAACCAGCAAGTTTAAGGTCTGCCACTTGAACATTTGCCGAAGTAGTCTTCTCGCCTGTCTTGCTGTTTTTCTCTTGCCTAAATCCAGTCTTTACATCACCAGCTGCAAAGTCGAGCGATTTCGAATGCTTCGATGTTGAACCAGAAAGTTTAAAATCTGCGACTTGAACATTTGCCGAAGTGGTGTTCTCGCCTGTCTCGCGGTTTTTCTCTTGCTTAAATCCAGTCTTTACATCACCAGCCGCAAAGTCCAGCGATGTCGAATGCTTCGATGTTGAACCAGCAAGTTTAAAGTCTCCCACTTGAACATTTGCGGAAGTGGTGTTCTCGCCTGTTTCGCTGTTTCTCTCTTGCTTAAATCCAGAGGTTATATTACCAGCCGCAAGGTCGAGCGATTTCGCATTCTTTGATGTTGAACCAGCAAGTTTAAGGTCTGCCACTTGAACATTTGCCGAAGTAGTCTTCTCGCCTGTCTTGCTGTTTTTCTCTTGCTTAAAGCCAGTCTTTACATCACCAGCCGCAAAGTCGAGCGATGTCGAATGCTTCGATGTTGAACCAGAAAGTTTAAAGTCTGCGACTTGAACATTTGCCGAAGTGGTGTTCTCGCCTGTCTCGCGGTTTTTCTCTTGCTTAAAGCCAGTCTTTAAATCACCAGCTGCAAAGTCGAGCGATGTCGAATGCTTCGATGTTGAACCAGCAAGTTTAAAGTCTGCGACTTGAACATTTGCCGAAGTGGTGTTCTCGCCTGTCTCGCGGTTTTTCTCTTGCTTAAATCCAGTCTTTACATCACCAGCCGCAAAGTCCAGCGATGTCGAATGCTTCGATGTTGAACCAGAAAGTTTAAAGTCTCCCACTTGAACATTTGCGGAAGTGGTGTTCTCGCCTGTCTTGCTGTTTCTCTCTTGCTTAAATCCAGAGGTTATATTACCAGCCGCAAGGTCGAGCGATTTCGCATTCTTTGATGTTGAACCAGCAAGTTTAAGGTCTGCCACTTGAACATTTGCCGAAGTAGTCTTCTCGCCTGTCTTGCTGTTTTTCTCTTGCTTAAAGCCAGTCTTTACATCACCAGTCGTAAAGTCCAGCGATTTCGAATGCTTCGATGTTGAACCAGAAAGTTTAAAGTCTGCGACTTGAACATTTGCCGAAGTGGTGTTCTCGCCTGTCTCGCGGTTTTTCTCTTGCTTAAAGCCAGTCTTTAAATCACCAGCCGCAAAGTCGAGCGATGTCGAATGCTTCGATGTTGAACCAGCAAGTTTAAAGTCTGCGACTTGAACATTTGCCGAAGTGGTGTTCTCGCCTGTCTCGCGGTTTTTCTCTTGCTTAAATCCAGTCTTTACATCACCAGCCGCAAAGTCCAGCGATGTCGAATGCTTCGATGTTGAACCAGAAAGTTTAAGGTCTGCCACTTGAACATTTGCGGAAGTGGTATTCTCGCCTGTTTCGCTGTTTCTCTCTTGCTTAAATCCAGAGGTTATATTACCAGCCGCAAGGTCGAGCGATTTCGCATTCTTTGATGTTGAACCAGCAAGTTTAAGGTCTGCCACTTGAACATTTGCCGAAGTAGTCTTCTCGCCTGTCTTGCTGTTTTTCTCTTGCTTAAATCCAGTCTTTACATCACCAGCTGCAAAGTTGAGCGATTTCGAGTGCTTCGATGTGGAACCAGAAAGTTTAAAATCTGCGACTTGAACATTTGCGGAAGTTGTCTTGTCAACTTTTTTTGTGTTTTTCTCTTGCTTAAATCCAGTCCTTACATCACCAGCTGTGAGGTCAAGTGCTCTGCAATGCCTGGATGTCGTTCCAGAAAGTCCGAACTCTTTGATTTTAATGGCTGCGCGGGTAGTTTTCTCTCTAGTCGTTGAGTTTTGTTCTCTTAATAGCCCTGCTTTAAATTCTCCCGCACTCATTTGAATTGATTTCGATTCTTTAGACAAGGAGCCGCCCATTGTAAAATTTTTATGTTGGACAGATCCAGATATCGCTCTCTTCCCAAGTGATTTCCCATTAGCACTGTGTTTGGACTTGTCATTTTTATCAAGTTGCTTCTTTGAGAGGTTAAGACCGATGCTATTCTCGCCAATTTGCAAAGACCCTGAAACCCCTGATGTACCACCTGATAGAGCAAAGCCTTTATCTCCACACTGCACGTGACCTCCTATTTTTTCTCTCGAAGCAAAAACTCCCGCACCTGTATCATTCACCTTAAGGCCTGCGCCCACACCGTTTTCTGCTACTCTAAGGTTTAATCCAAATGCCAACTGGCGGATCTCGGTGATCCTTGTGTGTTTGCCATAGTCCGTATTAACGGACTTCTTTATTTCTACGGAAACAATTCCTGAAGAGGATGCAATACTTCCTTGGTGTTCCATGGCAATTGATTTCTTGCTCTTACTCAGCCCCACGTCTACTCCGGTTTTACTGACTCCTAAGGAGAATCCGAACGAGGACTGGGATCGGTAGCTGGAAACTTTTTCCGAGATAATCTTCTTTGCAAAATTTCCAATATCTGCATCAGCCGTAACTGATGAACCTTTGAGGTTTAGAGAACCAATTTTGAAGTCTTCTTCTTTTATGGAACCACTGCAATGGATGCCGCTTGCTTTTTCTACAAACTTCCCAACCTCCAAACCCTTGCTATAACCGAACTTTTCGGGAATGGGAAATCTTGGACCAATGGCAAAGCCAACACTTGCTGTCTTCTCGAACGCTTCTATTTCACTCTGCTTGGAAATGACATGCAGATTCTCAATGTTCCCAGTGATAGCACCAGTTTCTAGGTTGCATGCAGTCAAATTCACATTTTGCGCCGTGGTTAAATGAGTTCTTCCTCTAATAGTAATTTCTTGATTGACGATTTGCTTCTGTTTTGAGCAAGCATTTGCCGCGGATACATTCACCGTTCCCGGTGACTGAATTCCTAATCCGACCGACCATTCTTTGCAAGAGTACGAATTATTCAATTGTGCACCTTCAAAGTTCACGTTCTCGGTATCAATAAGCATGCTTCCAACATCCATACCCATTGCATTTTTCACGTCAAAGTTTTTCGCTGAAACAGACAAGTTGCCACCAACTTTCATGGTGCGCCCAGCTAAACGCTGCTGCATCATTTGTTCAGATTTTCCCCCAAACGATAGACCATTGTCTACGGAGAATGAAAATCCCCTTGACTGAAACTCCTTTGATTGTGACAGTATCCTGTCCTTACATAAGACAGTACCAGCGGCTTGAAGCATCATGTCGTCACTGACCGAATAATCAGTTCCAATTGTTGTCACATTAGAATCTCTGGATAAAATAGTTAGTGATCCACCAGCATTTAATGAAGAGCAATGCTGCTCATCTGTTCTTTGTCTTGTTCTCTTTTTTCTGAACCAGTTGCTCCTCACACGCTCTTCTTCTCGAACAGTCACTTTGTCTTGGATAACGACATCTTCCTTCGCTGAAATCTCGATGTTTTTGGCTGCCTGGATTTCTGTGGCTGTCGCTTTGATCTTTCCCTCTTCTGATTCAATCGATACTCTTCCAGACGAGGAAGAGATACTCGATTTTGAAACAAAGGAATACGATGCTACATCTTGTGAGGAGCTAAAAAAACCTCTATCTGACGACGAAGTGCTGTGTCTTGTTTCTCTGACATCAATAATTACGTCCCTCTTCGCCTTCACAACGGCACCTTTCTCACCATAAACTGAACTAGCAACCATCGAGACTGATCCTTTGCTTGATACTAGAGCTGTAACACCGCCAGCTCCAAGACGTGACGAATCCAAGTTCATATTTCCTTCAACAGACTTCAACGAGACAGAGTTTTGAGACGTAACTGATGAGCCTCTGACATTGAATGTTTGATCTGATGATATGGATGCTCCTTTGTCAAATCTCAGGCTAGAATTGTCAATATTAACTGACCTCGCCTTAAGATTGAGCCCGTACCCGTGATAACGGTTACAGCTTGAAAGAACTACATCTTGATCTGCCAACACCAAGCCGAGTTGATCAGAGATCTTTAAATCTTCATACACTCCTTCGCCTTTCAGAAAACTATTAACCTCGTTGATTTTGTTAGTTTTCATCGTAATGCTCTTGAACTTGTGATCTGCCTTTGCCCGTCCTTCTCTTTTGTCATGATAAGCCAGCTCAATGCCCGACTTAGCTTCAATCGTTGCTTGATCTGATTCAATTTTTCCAACAAGCTGAACCTTTCCACTGGATGATTTTACGTCTAAAGAACTGCTGGCAATATCACCCACACTGCACACTTCATCTGCGCAAAGCAGCATTGCAATAGCTCTCTTTTCCCTCTTGCTCAAAAAAATTTCTTTAGATACAACAGCAACATCTCCAGCAAACTGAGCACCATTGTCACAGAATAATTCATCAAAGAGTGCTTCATAGAATGAATCTGTGAAGGTGACACCCTCCCCAAAACAGTAAGAGCCAGATTCGTGAATACCATCTTCTTGATTACTTTTCTTCTTTGATTCAGAGAAGCCAAAGCGTTCCTTCGTTGATTTGAAAGCCTTCATTCCTCGTTTCTTTATGAATTCCCGCATCTTTCGTGCTTTTTCTGGGATTGCCAATAATTTTTCTTTCAGCACGTTTATCTTCGTGTATCTATCGCTCTCGCTTGTAATGATGAAAACCAGTTTTTGCACGTCAAAAGACTCAATGCCGTTCTTCAGAACTTCTGCAACGAAGTTATTCATCATGTTGTACATTTGGCCCAGTCGCAAGCTGATTTCTGCGTTTTGCATAAAACCTCTGCTCAAGGATCTCAGTGATTCAGATGACTGGCTGTCTTTGCTTGCCTCGTATTCTTTCGAATATTCTTCAGCCATTCTCCAGCTTTTGACCACGCTTCTACGCTTTTGGCGTCGGGTATGCACGCTACGTAGGCCAAAAACTTGAAAAGCAGAACCGTGTTGTTTTCGATCCGTTTGTTCGATTTTAGGGCAGAGCCACCAAGGAAACACGTGATACTTTCCAGTTTAATGTTGCCTCTTCCAACCAGTTCACACTTCGTCACATCGTTTACATCAGCAATCTCTTCGCCTGGAAGGCTTAACAAGAATGGTGCTTCCAGAGAGGTTACCTGGCCCCTGCAAATTCCACTGTTGACCAAGGCAAGGTCAGAGGATAAGGTAATATTACAAGCTTCCTGAACCGACTCTATTTGACCAGAGTTCAGAATTGCCCACGGTTGTATTTGAAGATGGCTGAATTCTTCTATTGAGCCAGCCGTTGTAATCCACTCCCCATTAATTTCTACTGACTTACACGAATTGATTTTGCTCTCCCTGGTGAGATGCAAATCTTTATCTGCGACAATTTTTACGGTTGACACTTCGGTCAAAGTCCCCGAAATGTTAATACTGTGGGCTTCAATTTCCAACAAAGTCGACGAATCCAATTTCCCTTTGGTTAATCCTTTCAGCGAAACGGTACCATTTTCCTCTGTGACTATCTTTAGTCTTTCGAGGATATCTATAATCCCAGTTTCCGCTTGCTCCTGCTCAAAGGACTTTCCCACATTGACTTCCACGGATCTCACACATTCCAAGCTGCCAGTGACGGATATCATATCCTCTACGATGATGGTTGATGGTTTTTCTCTCGTGGCTGGCTGAGTGCATCTCAGTCCTCCTAAAATATGAAGTGCTTTCGCTGTGATATCAACACAATCGATTTGGCATTGGATGACTGCTAAAGGACAATCAAGAGAAGCGTGAAAGCAATTAAGGGGATTGATTGTGTCAAATACAATCTCCTCAATTGATTCATCAACTTTGATTTCATGAATGATAGTCATCTTGTTCGGACCCATAATGGAAAGGCGTTCTTTCATGGGGGTATTCGCGGCTGCACACCAGAGTCGCCTTGCTTGAAGAGAATCTTCTATTGAAAGCACTGACCTGTTCATTTCTTTACTGACGATATCTTCATTTCCGTGGAATTCAACCAAGAACTGTCCCAGATCACATTCTTTACGCAACTTCAAACATTTACACAGTCTGAAAATACATTCAGGCTCGATGATGTCTTCTGATTTGGCAATGGCGGAGTCAATCAGCAACCGACCTTCGACACATCTGACTTCAAATTGGTCTGGTAGAACAAATAATCCTTCTTTGCTTTCATCTTTTCCCCCCAACGCAGAAAATGACAGAGCGTTCTGCGACTGCGAGCTAACAATGAAGTATTTATCGACGTAAATGTGGCCACCTAATGTTGCTGCATCATTAGAATGGATTGCGACACCCATATTGGACGATTTCAGGATTCCTCTTTCATTAGACAAATTATCCGATTTTAGATGCATGTTCCCATCGCATTCGATAACTCCCGTATTCACGATTTCTTCCTTGCAATTAATGCTTAGCAAACTTGATTCTGAGCTTATATCGGTGCTGGCAGGTGACAGTTTTACCATACCACTGTTGTTGAAAGCCTTGGACTGAATGCTCAAAAGTGTTCCGAACGCTGCCAGGTTGCCATTCACTGAGATGACGTCCTCAGAGGAGACATTGGTTGCAACGTTTGAGTCGCCAAAAATGCCCTTGTTGTCTTTGTCTTGAGGACCATTACATGACATGACGGAGTCAGCGCTGATTTCCAGACATCTTGTAATGACATCTATCGTATTTTGCTTTGGTCTGTCTTTCGGGGAGCATTTGAGGACAACAACTGCACCAGATCGTGTACAAACAGAGGCCGTAATACCATTAATTCCTTCAGCATGCAATTCACCCAAAACGATGAAGTTGGTAACCTGGCTTACATCACTTGCCTTTACATTCAAACTCCCCTCTTCCACGACGAAAGTTTGATTGACAAGCAGCTGAGCATCTCTCTCAAAAAACTCGGCATCGCATTCTTTGGCAATGCAAAAGGCATCACAGGAAACTTTTTTCTCTAACTGAATGAAGAAATGTTGTAGCACAAGAACATAGCCAAACCAGCTTTTCTCAACACCATCTCGAAAGACTAATAGAAGATCTCCTTTGCTGATCATGTTCGCTTCTCTGCCTTGCTTTAACTGACCGAGGTCCAAAGCAAGATCACCGTCACTGACAACTGAGCTCTTGTTCTCAAAGACTTCACCAGTGTGTAATTTTCCACCCATTCTAGTCCAAACAATGGACGTCTCAAAGATTCTGACGTTTTTAAGGACGTACAATTGGTCGAATCTTTCCAAGATTGCGTTGTCGAAAAACAGGAAATCGCCTCTGACAAGGCCACTTAAATTTCCGCAGAGCCATGTCCATGGCTTGACAACCGTTACAGATCCACCAACATTAAAATGGATTTTTTTCCCTTGCAGCTGTGAACAGTCATGGATGTCTTCCTTTACAATGCAGGAGATAGAAGATGATCGAATGACGCCATGTCTCCACTTGTACGTCACCAGTCCTCCACGTATAACTTCTTTTTCACTCATGTCTTTGTTGAAGTCGTCTTTACTTTCCCTACATATCACATTAAATTCTGATGCAATGCTTCTCCCGTTAACTTTAGCCGCTGGATCCACTTCTTCATTCACAACAAATACGAAGTTTGATGAATCGAGCATCTTAACTGCTTGCAAAATTCGAGAGTCATTGAGGGAAGAACTGGTCTTTGGACGTTGGGTGATGTCTGATAAAAACCCTAAGTCTTTCTGCAGTGAAATGAAACTGCTAAAGCCACGCTGAGCGGTGTCATGTTTCGAATCTGAGCATAACATGATGTTGTTGCATGTCAACGTGAGATACTTTTGAGCACATAGTGTTCCAAAGTTTGTCAAATTGCCATGCGCAATTACGACTTCCAATTTCTTTGTCAGATTTTCATTTTTAGCAATTCCTGTGGCATTGACTTCTTGGCCCAAAACCCCGTCTATTCCAATGTGAAGTTCTCCACTGTTTATTTTGAGGGTCAGACATTTCCCTCCACCACAAGATTGACTGGTGACCGTTCCGTTAATGAAGACAATACCTCGGTTGGTGAGGTCTACTTCAAGGCTCCTGCATCTCAACACAGCTCCTGTATCCACGTAAATATCACAAAAATCGTTGCATCCTGGAAAATAGTAAGAGAATATTTGAGCGTCGGAATCACCAGCCACCACTGTACGAAAATATGACTTTCATTTCTTTTGAGTAGTGTCAAGCTTGCGTAAAAAATTGAGGATTATCTTTGTCGGAGAGATCAGAGTTGGCAACAGCTTGGAAAAATGTTTGCCTCGCGTATCAAATAATATAAAAGAAAACCAGTCTGTGACACAATCACATTTAGCAGAACCTTTGCCTTTGCTCTGGTTAGCGTTACAGGCAGACAACTTATTTAACTGTGACAGTCTTTTTTTGGCCTGATGTTGAAATAATGAACGAATCTCCAGGGTTCAGTCCCAAAGAGTGTCGCGTCACGCATTCTCCAATGTTTCCTTTTGCACTCAAGGTCACGTCTGTTTCCCCAAAATGAAATGAATTGGGTTTATGAAAACCTAGGAGGACAGCTGGTGTTTCATATATATCATCCACATGAATTTAAACAACTCACTATTTTGAGTACACCGAGTATGATTCATATCTACTCAAACATGTCAGTGAGTAAACACTTACTCACTCATTGAGTAAGAGTTTCTTTCTCATACTCAGAATACTTAGTAAACTTAGCAAACAGTGAGTGAACTAGCAAGCTATTTTGAGTAAACTGACTGTAAGTCAAACAAATGAGTAAAAATATCTCACACAGATTTAGTTTACACAAGGACACATCTCTAATAACTAGATAAGGCGTCCAAAACCAAGTTCAAAGATCTTAAGCTCGTTTTTCATTCAATACATGGTTATTTGATTGCAAATATGTTACAAAAAATGAAGTTTTAACTAGGTGGTTTTAATACTTGTTAATCTGTCTATATCTGGTTTGACTAAATCTATCAACTCCGACTTCATTTAGTTTCATGCAGTTTTTGAAAACACACTTTTCATGTACATGTATTGCAGAAATAGAGGAAAGGGGATCATAATGCATCTAACCCAGTGGATGGCAAACTCAGCTTAGACTGCCAAGCTTCTGCAGCTTTTCCCCTTAATGTCCTTCCCCCACATTTCGCAAAGGAGGGGTCCTCGTACCACAGTAATTTACAGATTAAAGTAATTCTGCCTGTCATTAAACACATACACTGTACAGTGTACTGAGAGGTAAAGGAATTAATAAGCAGTACCACAATTCAAACCTGAACTGAAATACTACAGAAACAATGCTCAATGGTCTCTCCTAAGAGCTTAAAACTTATGACACAGTCCACTCTGTACCTCAAAACAACAAAGATATTTTGAGCAAATGGACCAAAGCCCTTACACAGACTAAGAGGATGACAATCTTGCAGTTGGTCTTGTGTGATGCACACCATTTCATCCCGTTCTATAATTTTATAAGCATTTAAACGGCTGACAAAATCCAAAACTCTTAATCTCTTGTATCTCAATATGACCACTTCGCCATTAACTGTTAGCACTTGATCTTAGGTAATTTCATTAATGAACCTGACTCAGTTTTGGTGTATGTGGTTCTGTTGTGAATGAAAATTAATAGGACAATTTGTCAATTAGTCTTAGTAGAATGTTTTGATATTTCGGGTAGAAAAGTAGTTGTTCTGTCTGTGGTAGGTTTAGGAGAAGCAAAGGGCAGACCCGAACCTTCAACGAACTCCCCAGCTACAGACGTCCCCCAAGAAAACCCTTCCGAATTCCACGCTCCAACACACCTGGCAGAAGTCCCTCCTAAAAAAATCAAGGAACAAGAAACCAATCACTTGTTGAAGGAGACAAACAAGACTCTTTTTCTTCAAAGGAAACCGCTTTTTTTCATCGTCACAACCATTATGAATGTGCAGGAAAAAGTTGTAATAGGCTCTCGGAGCAAGAAGTATCACGGTTGTCAAGTCGTAGTCGTGACAAATTTGCCCATACCTGGTTGTCTGATAAGAACCTTTCTTTCTGTCAAACAACAGGTGTTTTTTGGCTCGTGTATGAAGAGGGCCAGGGAATGTTCTGTTTTCTATATAACAAACATAACAGTGAAAACAAAAAGAATCCAAAGCGTTCAATGCAAGTCCAAGGCTAGTGTGCGCTTCAAAAACTCCGCAATTAAAGATCATTCAACATCTTAACAACACAAAGATGCCATTGAGGCGGAGATGCTCAGTCGCGTTTCCTTATTTCATAAGGAAAGAACTGAGAAGGAAAAGGTGAAGGATACGGTGCTGATGAATGCCTTTTTAGTGGCATATTGGATTGCTAAGGAGGAAATTGCAAATCGTAAATTCTCTTCTTTGATGAAACTGTTCAAAATTGTAAGCCCAGAAAACATGAAGTTCTTTATTATTCAAGGGAGGAGACAATTCAATCGATTTTCTTAGCCATTGGCTCGGCCCTCTTTGAAAGGATTTTAAACAATGCTAAGAAAGCAGGCTGTTATGGATTACTGTGTGATGAAGTAACAAACATTTCAGTGATGAAAATTCTGGTAGCCTTTCTACAGTTTTTGAACTTGGAAACGGAGAAAGTGGAAACTAACTTCTTGTTTGTAGAAAACATCTTAAAGAATTCAACCTCAGCCAAAGCTGAAACAATTTTCAACACCCTAACCCAGAAAATAGATGAGTTGGGTCTCCAGCTTCAAAGTCTAAGCTCAATGGCCTCTGATGGAGCTGTTTTCATGCCTGGTGCTCGTTCAGGAGTAGCAGGCCGTCCTACGGAAGTGAACAGTCAAGTGATCCCATTTCCTTGCTTGTGCCACAAGCTAGCCCTTGCCTATACTGACACCACTAGCGACATCGGTTACATAACGAACATCGAACTTTGGCTAAAGTAACTGTGTAAAATGCTTGAAAACTAACCGAAGCGGATGGCTATGTGTATGAAACTACAGCTTGAGCTAAAATCTGTTCATTTGTCAGACAAGGGCAAAAAGATCGTTGGAAAGAAGCTAAAAAAAAGGGTGTCAGACAAGGTGGCTTTCATTTCATGCTGCTACGTCTGCACTCTTTGACGACTAGTTGGCAGTTCTTCAGAGACTGCGACTACTCAAAGATGAAGATGCTGTTGCATGCGATCTCCTCAGCAAAGTCAAGACTGCAAAACTCATTGGAGCCGTCTATATCTTAAACGCCGTCCTTCCTATACTCTCTTCCCTCAGTAAGACCTTTCAGAAGGGAACAATAAACTTCTCTCACATCAAGCCCTCCATTGACTACACTCTTGAGTGTTATAATACAAACAGAGGCACCTATCCTTGATTTGAAGAAGGATCTTCTCCCAGAGGGATGCTTGAATCTCCCGAAGTTAGCCTCACCCATGCCAAGGAGGAACAGCTCTTAAACCTTCCCAACAACTATGTGAGTTCACTGACAAACATCCACCGCAGATTTGATGATGCCTTTGCAGTGGTGAGTGCTTTCTCCATCTTTGATCCTTTGGCTGTTCCAAGTCCTGGATCACCTGGCTTTATGAATTATGGCAAGAAGGAAGTGGTTATCTTGGCCAAGCACTTCTATTCAGGTAACCGTAAAGAACACCAGCTTATTGCAAAACGGGAAATGTTCAAGTATGACTTAGCCAGTTGGAAAGCTGCCATTCCAGGGGAGGTAAAGAAGAGCCATGATCATCTACAGGATGGTGCCTTACAAGATTCATGAAACTTCAAACCTCTTACAGTCTTGTATTTCTAGCACTAGTTCACATTGCTGAGGTGTGCCTTTCAATGGCTGTATCGAATGCTTGGCCAGAGTGTGGCTGCAGTGCTGTGAAGCGTGTCAAGACAAGACTCAGGAGTAGGTTGTCAGTTGAGTTGCCTCAGACACTTCTAGGAATCACCATCAATGGCCCGAGAGTTGGCACTCCAGAGTGTTGACCACTGGTATCTGCTGCCGTAGAACTATGGGAGACTCAGAAGAGACGAAGGAAGCTTCCAAGAGAGCAGGCAGCATATCATCCCGACAAGGAGACAGCAAGCCACCCTGCAACAGTGTACCTACACCTGCTGACGGTTCAGCAAGAGCGAGAAAACCCTGAGCCAGCGCAGCTTCTTGATGCTCCTAGCCTGGTTGCTGCTCCCAACACCATTGCAGATGAAGTAACAGTGGCCACAGGTGCACTCCATCTTGCTGCTGACAGTTTCGTCGATGAAGGAATCTATTCTTAGTCTGAAGACAGTGAAGAAGAGAACATGTTTATCTAAGAAAATTAATGTTGTCAATTGTCAAGTCAGATCGATGATTATTAAGTTTATTAGACACAAACCTTTACATTGCATACCACTCCAGGCTACACGTAACTGTGGTATTAAGTGTTATTAACAATCATAATTCTTTTTTTTTCACATCTAGATCAATTTCTGTAATTATTAATTAATGTACAAGTTCACAGAAAGGCTGCAGAGAAAGCAGGGTAGTTATTATATTTGTATTAAGCTGCTGCACTTCTGATTACTTCAAGGACAGTATTACTGATTTCACAGGTGACATACATTTCTTTTCAATGTAAATCAATGTTTACAAAGTACAACTGATAAAGTTCATTTTATCTAGTCTTTTTTGGTAATCCAATTAATTAAATACAAAAGTTGGTGCACCAAAATGCAGGAAAACCTATCTCTGCGAACCTAAAATTTCAAATTTTCCGAGGGGGGGATGCCCCCAGGCCCCCCTAGTAGCTCGCCCTCCGGGCTCAAGTTTAGCCTCCTATAAGTATTTCTGGGCCGTTTGACAAAAAAACTACTGAGAACCCTGTATACCATGTAAGCATGCTCTCCTCAATTATTACAGGATCTATCTCTCGCAGTTCATGTTCAAGGTCACAATCACCAACCGTTGACTTCACTCCTAACAACATAAGGGTATGAAAAAGAACGTGAGTTGAATAATCCTTATTCCTGAAAGCCTTTAAATTGGCCGCTCACCACTCAAACAAAAAAACAAAAATTGTCATACCTGGCCCAACTTCAAGCGAGTCTCTTAAGAAATTTCCAGCTGATGCTTAGAGCAAATATTTTGCCTCAAATGCCTGAAAACGCTTTGCCAAAGAGTATGTGATATTCTTGAAGTTATCGATCTTGTCAACAAGCCTCTTGAAACATTTGTGTTCGGCTTCAAACCTCCTTACCCAACTCCCTACCAGTATTCCTCTTCTGAAAATCAAAGGGAAGTTTCAGTTCTACTGTATATTCTGTAGACTACAATAATCAACCTGTTATTTTATGAATGAGCTGCATAAAACTGAAGGGACCAAAAAATTAAAGATTCAGTGAGGATTATTCATCACTCAAGTTTATAACTATTGAACACTCTAAAAGCCGATGGTGATTTCAATTTACCATTTACTAATATTACCAACTTGTCAGCCTTCTTCACGGTTGAAATTAGGTGTTCTTTACAAATGTGTCTTGTCTTCATTTGTGTTTTATATATTGTTTCATGAAGAAAACATCTGCACGTACAAAGAAGAGCCTTAACATAGTGTTGATTTAAGAGGATTACCTGGCAATTTGTCTTGGGTAATGGACCATGGTATGGTGCTTTAAAATCAATCCTTTATCATGTAGCTCTTTGAATTCATGAAGGTATTGCTCCACAAAGACTGCTAGGTAAGCTGCCAGCTGAGTGCTGGTCACTGGTGCAAATATTATTCATTCGATTTTTAGCGGGTAAAGAAAATTTTACCAGGACTCATCGCCAACTGGAGTCAAGTCAGAGAAGTGGCAGAAGTGGCAGCATTCTTGCAAGGCACCACATTTGTGCAGCTATCAATGTCAATTTAGAATTATATTTAGACCATTTGGCCCAAAAATCATGATAACTTTAATTACATGGGTGTCAAGGAAGGAATCATGAGTTGCAATCAGAAAGCTGTACATTCAACACTTACAGCTGACATTACTATTGCCCCTTTTTTGATTCAGTGAAAACTGACAAAAAAAGGTTTTGCTATGATGTTGTGTACATGAAAATACAGTTGTAATAGTTCAAGGACTTGCTGGCTTTCTTCGATTAGAATTATTGGAGTAACTCATATATTACATATGCAAATTACACCGTTGTCTAACTAATAGACACAGAGTTATTTGATAATGCCTGTTGCTTAAATGCACTCGGTTTGTTGTTCATTTCTGCTGAGCCATAATCAAACTTTGAAAGTCTATCCTTTAGGTTCTCAAGTGTGAAGTATTGCTCTTCTCTGACACATTTCCTTAATAGTAGCTTAACTTCAAGGGGTAACACTCCTTCCAGCTGATTGTGCATGACATGCAAAGTCAAGTCCATCCACTACATGGACGTACCATGACTGACTGAGGATGGATGTCCTGTTGACACCATAAGTGGAAGCCAACTGGTTGGATCAGCCTGAAGTAACTGACAGTGTCTGTCATGGCCAGCTCTTGCCCTGAAATGGAACTGACTCTCCATGAACTACAATCCAAAACGAAAATAAAAGTGAAGTGGATAAGGAATTGCCACAGAATGAAAGATGACTTAGTGAGCGAGTGAGTGAAAGATGAGCAAGTAAGTCAAGTTTGTGAATGAATGTATTATGCCCAATTTCTATACACATACATACTTAGTTATTGCACATTGTACATTCATAGTCATTACAACACTCACAGAAAGTAGGATTATACATGTATTTGCACCACTTTAGAAAGCTTATTCAAGGATTGAGGAAGGTTTTCTTTCTTATTGTTAGGGTCTGCCTTGGTATGCAAGAAAACATTTATGACCAACTTGCACATGAAGTATCCATTCAATTTTCCCTTCAACCTTCAAATACAAATAAGCAAAGAAACAAAACACATTCACCCACAAAAAACGTTTGATGACGCGACAACTACAGCAAAGGACACTCAGTTTCTGTGTAACAGCCCCTTAATTGGTAGGAAGATTTTAAAACAGCCACATGTACCTTTCTTTGGATATCATTACTTGTTCCCTACCGTAACGTTAAGGGCTTTAAGCAACGATGAGAGGAGGTTTTAAGTACAGACAAACAAGTTTAATGGCCGCTTCTGCTCAAAAGCACATGGTTTTTCCGACCACGTGACCTAATGTCACAGGGATACCATTACACATACAAACTCTCAGGGATGTAAAACCTTCAATAAAAATCCCCCAATGGAGTGAGCTCCCAGGTTATCATCAGAGAAGGGACCAATGCTCCCTCTGAGAAAAGCTGTCTTGACCTTCCAAGTGGAAGATCACACCATGATCCTGCAAATACAAAATAAATTAAACATTACCAACGTTGAAAATGACTAAAGTATTGATGAATGAATTTACATAGTATTAATCAGCTGCTTGCAATTGAGTGTTTTAAACCAAACACAAGTAATTACTCTGAACAGCATCACAGTACTTACTGATTCAAGAAAGCTTAAATCCCGCATAAAGGGTTGCAGAATTCTGTTCATTCCATAAGAGCTTATCAAAGATGTATAATTATTTGCGCAGGGATACAAGTTGCACCATGTTGATAGCTGAACGGTACTGTGGACTCAGATTTCTAAGAATGAAGTAAAATGCTCCGACAAAAAAGATTAAAAACATACAGTACGTTTAAAAAATAGTTCCTGCAATGCTGGTACAGGGGTGTACCTATAAAACTACGAAATGTAGAATTGAACAACCGCAAGGGGCTTACGTGTACTTGGTAGTGAATCTGACAGAAACAAATATAAAATTCAAACAAGTTTGAAAATTTCAAGTGAAAGGAATAACAACTACAAAATTATACACATTTCCACTTAAGCAGGCCACAACTCTCCCAACTACTGTTGGATCTCTGGGATGCATGAAGGCCAATCTCAATAAGGCCTGTAGCTTTAACCTTTTCACTCCCCAGAGTAACTCTTTATAGATTTTACTCATCTAATGCCAGATGATTTTTCTGGTTAAGGATATGGGCATTTCTTTACCTATTTTATGTTTTTTCGTCTTTGATCCAATACGATTACTGACTTGAAAGTCATCATAGTAACAATGCAACACAATTGCATGAGGATCATGTCCAAAAACGTCCATGTGACTGGAAGTCACCACCATCACAATAGTCTCTCAACTGCCCATTGGTACTAATGTGTGAGGATTTCGTACCTTAAGCCAAATCAATAGCATAGCAATACCACCATTATAGAAACATGGAAGTGGGGAGGGGGAATATGTGGGTCATCTTCATCCCTACTTTCAAGAATCTGATTTGAAGTTAGTGCCTTGAGGGGCCTTGGTTACTAAATGCCATCATTCATTCATTCTATTCCTAAAAGTAATTCTTCAAACCTATTGGTAATTCAAAAACAACTGCTGTTCAAAAATGGTGGTGAGGTAGGAAAGCTATATATACATTATTTTTACTTACACCGTACCTCTGAAAGAACATCTGAAGCACTGAGCAATGCTTGGAGCGTTTTCAGTATTGAAATATAATGGAAAGTTTCTTTCTCAAGTCTCAGTTTTTGTCGCCCCCTGACCATTCGATACTCTGCTCGTTGACTCAGAATTATTTCCTCAGGCTCCTGTCACAGGGAAAAGTAAGCAATTCCCAAGTTATAAATACCCAATTCACTGCTTCGGAATTGTATAACTTTTCCAAATTTGGGATTTTTTATGGGTATTTTCTACCCTAAAAGAAACCCAAATGGGAATGTGGTATTTTTTTTCCCGTGTGATGAAAGTGTATTACACTGATGTATTGATTTTTAAGGACTAATCATGCATGTATCAATAACAAAACTAGAGAATATTAAGTCTATTTTAAGAGATATATCATATATATTTTGCAAAAAGTTGATCAGAGAAACTATCAGTGTGCACTAGAATCAAGATGCTCACACAGAGTAGGAGTCGAGGAACTGGCACCCAGTATTGTTATTAAAAAAAAGGTTTTCATTGGAGAGCTGTAATTGGACACCCACATGACTGCGCTGATCCAACTAGATATCAGATGCACTGTAGGCATAGAGAGAACCAAACAGATTCAAGCATTTTTGTATACATAATGATTGCGAAACGTAAAGGTAAAGGTACACCTTATTTAACGTCGGTAATTCCTTTACTCTCTAGAGAGTATTCTCCCAGGAAGCCGACGGGGCGCTCATTTTAACCCCCTCTTTACGTACATCACCTTTATATCACCTCGGATTTACAAGAGTAGCTGTATAGCCCTAATTTCTCCGAGAAAGAAAAAGAGGAAAAAAACAAAATAAAATTGTATATTATATATTACATCAGTGCTCCGTTTTAAGGGTATTTAAAGCTACTTAAGCTACACTGAAAGGAAAGAAGTCGAAACAAGGATGTGAGGTCCAGGGATCGAACTCTGGACCTTATGCACCAAGGCCGCGCACTAACCGACTGTGCCACTCTTGCTCCTTGGTAATGGTAATAATAAAATTATTGATAACTGAAAATAAGTTTAAACTTACCACAAAGTTGACGTTTTTCTTAAAGTACTGAATTTGTTGATATTCATTTATCAGTGGTTGTTTGGCCTGAGGGAAAATGCTTGGTTGTTGAAGCACATGACTTTTCTGCAACCTCCTATTTTCTTTCCAAGCATATGGTGATTTGCTCCTTTAGATGATCCAAACTACTTTCCATCACATCCCCTGTGTAATCAAGAATTGCATTCGATCTGGCTCAACAGATTCTCCTCTTTGGTTTTTAAAACTGACAAAGTAAAAACCTGGTCATTTCATCAACGAAGATCTTAGGTTCTTCTTCTGTGCTTCAAATCTCTCAACATGGTCATCATCACTTAAATCTGCGTCAAGAGTATTGTCTCTATGTTGATGCCTTCATTATTTCCTTGTCTTTCGGGACCATTTTTGTGTTTTCCCTGAATATGAGATTTAAACGAGTTGAACTTCTGACACGATTGACCACAATCGTCGCATGTTATCGTTAAGTTCAGCTCATGACTGTGAATAAACGTAATAGACTAAGTAGCTTTTTAAAGGTACTACCAGCGAAGCTAGAACAGTAATTAACAACACGCGAACGCCATTACCGCCTTTTTCGCGCCATGGCGAATTAACAAATAGATTCTATGTTGCCGTGCGTCTGTTCAGTAATAGATTACAGATGACGTCAAAATGTGGTAATAACAAACAAAGAGGCACACGAGGCGATAGCCGAGTGTGTCACATGATACATGATACACTGTTCAACATTTGTTGAACAGCAGCTGCAACATTTGACGCTCAACAAATGTTGAACCGTGTAGTGTATCATTCGCTTTGGGAAAGCCACAAAACCCCAGGTGACATAGTAGGTACATACCTCTTAAGGAGATTGCTAAGCATTGTTTAAAGCCAATTTGAACAAGATGTACTTCATCGGAGCTTTTCAGTCTTGTATTAAATCTGCCAGTTGACAGTTAAGTAGGACCAGTTCACATATAAAATTTGGTTGAACCCTGCAAGTAGCCAGCCCTGTTATAAAGGAGTTACCTTCAGTGAGGATCTGGGGGCATGCAACCCTCAAAATTGTCAATTTTCCCTCAGTAATAATTATTAGAGTAGGGAACGCAAGGGTACAACTGGTTTTACTTTTATCTCTAATAATAATTGTAAGGGCATAGGACAATAATATTGTAATGCAAAAACTTTGTAGAAAACACTTATTGGAGAGTAGACCTGGTACTGCTGCAATAAAGCCTACAATTCTGGTTGTATTTAACAGACTTTACTCTGGAGAAGTTCTTATCCATTTCACTTAGCCTCTGTTATGAATCACCCAAAACGTCATGGTCCCAAGTTGGGTACTTATAAGCCAATATGTGTTATGAGTTATGGCCCCTTATGACAGCACTACAGGCCACAAGGCATACTTGCAGACCCTTGTTAAAATTGACCTCCCAGTCACATTAACTATGAGTCCAAAACTATGAAGCAAAGTCAACATAACTAAACTGGGTATTGTGATTGGAAAACAACCAAAAAATTGACCTCCCAGTCACATTAACTATGAGTCCAAAACTATGAAGCAAAGCCAACATAACTAAACTGGGTATTGTGATTGGAAAACAACCAAAAAGGCAATGAAAGTTAGTAAGAATTTTAATAGTCCAAAAGTTAAGTTCAGGCAGGGTAATTTTCTGCCTACCAGTAATTCTCTTTTAGTTTTGAAGTTTTTGTACATTGTTTAATCCATTCTCTGTGCAACTCTCTTCAAAGGGAACGCCCTGCAGTGAGCTCAGGTCTGTCAAAGCGAGATGTGACCCTGAATGCAAGAGAGCCATGGCCTACCAATCTTGTTTTACCAACAAATTTGCGACCACATGTTGCAAGGGTCTTAAAAGTTGGAGAGAAATTGACGAAGACGCAACGCATGTCCTTTATTAGAAGTCTTAACAAGCATTTTTCACTTTATACTTTGTAAGTGGCTTAGTACTTATTGAGGGAAAACTTCACCAAAAACTCCTGTTATGCCCAAGCAAAACTGGGTCTCAAGTCATAGCTAGAAAGTTTCCAACTTGCAATGAATTACAAAGCCATTTGGCCATGATTTGAGTGCACTTTTCTTTTCCTGCAGCCTTCAAACAGCTTGAATACACTTGCTAGTACCTATCATTGGTTACGTTTGGCCAGGGCGTTTTATTAATTATACGGTTATCATGGTGGTTGCCTTGTTCTCAAGAGTGATCCCCTCCTCCCCACTGAATCAAAATAATGTCTTCTTCTGATATGCTTTTTGAATTACTATTTTGTCAGTTAGCACCAAGAACAGTAAGGTTTGGTTCTAAAAAGAACTAATACTGAAGGCTGTTTCTAGTTGATGGACATTAGCTGGCTTGTACATGTTACAGGTGAAATTTGATCTCAGGTCATATTTATTTAACCTAGGTCAAAATATAATATTTTTTGTCTCCTAACTCTAATTATTCATGAGAAGACAAAGGAATTTCATTCTGACCTACGTTCAATCAAAAATGAGATCAAATTTAACCTGTAACATAAATATATTTGCAAAATTATGGGAGAGGCACCCAGGAAAAAGTTCACATCTCATAAGACTGTTCATAAAAACAATTTGGCTGAGTGGTTTTACGAAAACTGGATTGCACAGGAAGCCAATAAAAATGCTTCTATTCATTGTAGACCTGTTTAGCCATATGTTAATAAATTATTGCCATACATTTTATTGTCATAAGCATGCCTTAAGGTGTGAAGAGGTATAAGTAATAAACATTGCATTTATACCATAACTTTTATAGATATCCCACGAGAGAGCAACTCATGGCTGTTTTGCAACTTATTGTGAGGACGTACCCTAAACTCAAAGACAAGGCAATTGGGACAGGCTGTGTCAGTTGTGTTTGAAGTGCTCCCTGTGTATGTAAAGAGCCAATAAAAAATAGATTGCAAGTACTTAACAATAACATTTCAGTAAACTTAAATACAGTTGGATGGTGTTGACTAAGACAATCAACATCAGAAAGGCTCTACATGTATGGAGTAACATTGATATTGGCTTTAAGTTGCTTAAGCAGGTAACTACATGAAGTAAGGAAGATTCTATAGTGTACTCACTGGGGTGGCATGGTCACCCAGGTATTTTTTTCTGTGCATGTACATTTATGGCAGTAGTATTCTGGGACTTACCTGACTTATACTGCCTTGATGTATATGTTAGTTGACATTCTTCTAACTTAATATTTCTTGGAAACCATTTGTTTATATCCAGGATTCTTGGTTTGTCCAACTGTATGAAAAGTTCAGGAATGAAAGGAAGCATCTGGTAGATGATCTAGAAGTTATTTTGCGCAAAAAAAGTAAGGCCGGTCCAACAGCGAAAGGCAAATCTGTGTCACCAAAACTTTGGCGTGGGTCATTAAACTGCCGTGGGAGCCACCCTACCCAGAGGGGGAGGACGAAGCTTCCATGCAAAAGCGCAAAGAAGCTCTTGAAGCTGAATGGCGCAGGAACATCGAATGATGTTGACCCTTCTTGAAAGGAGATGCTAGATGAACCAGCAGATTGAAATAACTGAGCTCAAGGCTGAATATCCAGCTAAAAACTTTCACTATGTTTACCCTTGCTCAATTTGCTTGGACTTCCTGTCCGATTATAATGTGAAATTGGCCAAACATTTTCAAAATTTGGTCAGACAGTGTCCAATAACAGACTGTTGTTTCCAGCACTACTTGCTGCTACTGTGACAAAGAGTCTTGCAGCGGAGCTCTGCGCGCGCTGAGCACCGTTGATAGCGGAGCCCCATACTTATAGAAACCCGTCAACTGCTTTTCTCATGGTAATCTTGGCTAGCGGTATTGCTCCTGGGCGCGACCGAACGCGACGACGACGACGACGACTTCGCATAATAATTAATAATATCCTAATAATAACAACAATAACAATAATAATCCAACATGGCGGCCATACTCCGGCTGACCACCCAGTTTACAGCGGACATCTTTGATTTAGGGCATCCATGTTATGGTCAATTGACACCTGTCAACCAATGTATCCGCTGACCAGTATCACGTGACCATATTGCGGGCTCAAGTTATGAGCTGTCGAGGGCAGCAGTTTTTTTTTAAGATGACTGCTGACCAGGTACTGGCTTTCAATTGGATCGCAGGCTCAAGCCAGGCCAAAACGAGGCTTAATTTTTCGCCAGGATCGATCAACAGATCTTCGTCCTGATGTTTGTTACTTGTCTTAGCTTTCCAATTTCTACGAGGAACGCCAAAGAAACATTCGCCGGCATCGTTGCAGACTTTCAAGGCTATTACAGTAAAAACTTCGTCCTTTGTTCAATGTTTACGGCTGAAAAATGTTTTTCAGAAATCCTGAATCAGATGCTATCATTAACAGTGATGTCAAAAATAATACCATCCACGACTTGTAGTCAAGGTTTGTTGTTTGCAATATTTGTAATTGATCGAAGCCAAGAATAAAACCATTCACAACATAACTACATAATTGCAGTTGATCACCTTAGTTGATTCATGGCTAAAATACTATGCTCGATCAGTCTGTCGCAGTCACTCTTCTCAAGGAAAAATAAAGTCGATTTCGCTTAACGTTTTTCGAATGGATATTATTGTAAAAAAGACATCGACGGCACTTTCTGTCGTCTTTACTGTAATAGATCACAAGAATAACACCATAAAATGTTCAAAACAAGGCGAGCAACGTACTTTTGTTCTTTTATGGGCGGTGTCGAAGAGAGCTCACTTTGAGGTTTTATCGCACTTTTTCTGTAAAATGTTTTTTTGATAGATTAAAATCTCACCGATACACGTCAGTTGTGAAGTTGGTTTAATAGTGGGACACTAGAACGTACACGCAGTTCTCAACCCGCGTATTTGTAGCGGGAAATTGCATGGCCAAAAGTTTTGTCTATTTGTTGGCGGAGTATCAGTGACAAACAGCGGGAGATAGACCAAGAAAGGCCACGAGTAAACAGGCAGAGTATCAGTGACAAACGGCGCGAGAAAGAGCACGAGCAAACCGGCTGAATTGTATTGTCGAGCAACGGGAGAAAAAACAACAGGCATGAGAAGTAATAAGACTTACTTTTGTGTGAAATGACGGCTTCTGCTTTAGCTTAGCGTTCGGAGTGATTGTTAAACTGTGCGTAGGTTAGTAATTTGTAAAGTAATTTGTCTCGGTTTGTTACCTGTCTTATTTTCTCTGATTTCTACGAGAAACTGTAGACTCTTTTACAAGATGATCTTACCTCAAGCACTGATTGTTTTTGTAGATGAAAAGGCTGAGGTTGCCATGGGAGTGTTGCCATTCCTGTTACAGGCAAAGGCTGGGGCATGCAACCACAGAGATTTTTTAGAATTCATATCTGTAAGTATAGTTTACAACTAATTCTAAAATTAAATCGTAGACCTGTTGTAAGCATGACAGATTCCTTGGGATTGAAAAAGGTGGTAGGGATAGGTTCCAAATACTGTGAAACCCCAATGTAATGAGTCCCTCTATGAAACCAGGTGCAACAAGATAATGCTTTTCTTCAGCCCACCCAGATTTACAGGAAAATGAATGGAACAGAACCTTGATATAGAGCAATTTTCATTTGACCTTCAAATGATTATCTACAAGTAAGCAAACTGGAAAGTTAACAACTTATAACAATTACCTCTGCTACAGCGAAATCCTCACTGTAACAAACACAATACCGAGGCCCAAACCGTTTGATAATACACTAAATAATCACACCTGCCATTAAACAACTTCTGGCACCTTTTGACTAATTTTATCATTGGAGGTCACTTGAATTCCTTATCATTTCTTTAACAGGAAGGATCAAATCCCCAACGCATTGCTGAAAGCAGGGACAAGGTTTTTCCTTGTCTTCTGTTCACTGGAAGCCTGCAGTCTCCAGGAAAAGTTCACTTGGCTGCCGACAAGCAAATTATTTGCAGTTTGAAAAATCCCTGGTTGAGTCAGCCTTGCTCTCTTGGGAACTTCATTATATTCAGTTCATGTATATAATTACCCTGCAGGTCTGACAAATTTTTGTTTGTATCTGCAAAAATGCATTTTACAGATACATGCAGGATGGCAAACACCTGCCTTCTTCCATAATATCATTTGTTCATTCACTTAATGAAATTCAATGTAATATTTCATCTGAGGCTATTGCAACTAGTTGGCTAAAACCAACTGCATGTGTGCAGTAAATTTAAGTTATGTAGTGCTTTGAATATTCCCTTAACAAATATTATTTATTTATTTGTTCAATGACTTGTCAGAGACAGTTAATGTATGAGTTAAATAACCCCAAATTAGTTGCTTTGTAGTTGTTAGGAAACTCGATAAAACACAGCTTTCCTCTCAGCACAACGTTTAATCGCCGTAGACATCGATATACAACTTCACTGATGGGCGATCGGTCGGGATTACAACATGTTCTACAACAGACAAAGAGCATAAAACTGGGTCACGTGACCTAAGGATGACCTTCTAGGGTAGGGTACGTTAGTTACAAGTTCAGTTTGTCAGGTTTTCTGATCAGTCTTCCAGTGCGGGAGCGGCGGGCTGTAACAGTAGTTTGCTTTTGCTCAGTATGTAGGGTACTTCTATTCATTTGTTTTTCTCAATACATTGAGTATTATTTGCACTCACTGTGAAAGGAAATTTGGACTGTACTCAAGATGTTGAGTACTTTTTTTACTCAATTTTAGTAGATAACCAGTTTACTCAAAATAAAGAGTCATTGTGGCTGCATTTCTCTTGAGCAGTTTTACCTTTGAAATTGAGTTGAATGTACTCACTAGCTGAGTACTTTTACTCATACAACTGAGTAAGTCAACTCATCCTCATCTACCTCATGAGTATTAATTACTCAACGTTTCTGCTACAGTTTACTCACTGTAATGGGCCACTGTGGATGGAACGATTTACTCGCTATTTTGAGTTCAATTTAATTATGCGACAAGTTGCGGGCAAATCAAGCGACAGGGTAGTGCATTAAAGTCGCATCACTTAAAAGCAATGGTCCTTACCTTCTTTAGGTACAACTCGCACAGAAACCTCCTTGATCTGAAGAGGATGTGAAGAGATTCTTAACGTGCCGTATGATTCTAACTCCAGTTTCATTCCACTGGTCGTTTTATCAATCTGTGATCTGCGAGTAGTTATGTTTGGTCCGACGAGTGTAAAATGCTGGACACTCTTGAACTTGCAGTCATTCAGGAATGTCCTCACAAAGTCTTGCTGAGGTACAATCGATAACTTGATCAGATCACCCTAAAAAGAAGGACAAAAACAATCAACATTAATTCAAGTCGAAGCCAGGCGATTCATATTTTGACTGTTAGGAGGCATGAGAACATGAATACTTGCAGATCACAGATTGATAAAATAACCAGTGGAATGAAACTGGAGTTTGACTAATGAGGAGGCATGGCATGAGAGAATTCAAGGACCATTTTTTTTGCAAGACATTATCAGCCCCAGCCGACAAGTAATACTATTTAAGACGGAAACAATCCAGTAACAGAATTTTCACAGTTGACTGCATAAGTACTCACAGAAACATGAATTGCCCTTTATTCGTAAAAATGATGCCAATATAGTTCTGAAACCTACGCCATTTCCGCATTTTCCTTTTTCGGCACATGCAATAGGCAAATTCGTTTCTATTGCTGTTTCAATAATCTCCTTCAAAAACGGAATTAATTCTTCGAGAAAAAAAGTTTCATTATTCTTGTGGAACAGAGATCCGAACCAATAAAACTTGCCATTCGTGAAAATTTATCCGAATTACATGTACAAGAATACAACGACAGGCGCAATTTCTACAAACCTTGTTTTCATTTGTCAGTAACATTAAGTAAGGTTTCCCAAATCCAGGATGTGCGCGAGACAGTTCAACTTTCCATTCCGCAAATTTCTTTTGAATCCTGATCAAATTTTCATGGTTCCTCGCGGGGATATGAGCTGTAACAGAACCCCCACGATCTAACTCCAGCGAGCCAGTTGCTTCCGAACAACTTTTCACGAAAACCTGTAGTGTCGTCATGTTGCCGGGTTAACCATGCATCAGGTCTGCAAGGCAAAAAACGTCGCCTCCAAATTTCAGTAAATCCCAAATTATAATGATAATGAAAAATAACGAAATCTAATCCCCAGGAAGCAGAGACCTTCTTCTCACGGTCCATAAGGAAACACAACTTCCTCTTTTTGCAGCTCGAGTCATTTGCTTTAAAAGAGGAAGTTCCTTTGGGCATTCCCGAGCTTCAACCCTTACAGTCTCTCCCCTCCCTTCACAGAATACAGGGGAGGGATTAGCCTGATTGTAAGTGCAATCCTCGACTAATGTTAGCAATTACACTACCAGGAATTTGCATTTATTGAATATCCAACTTTTTAAAACCGCCTCCGGTCAAAGAATCGAACTATCAGCATTTGGAATTCCTCAGAATCTACTGATTCTGCACAGTGACAATCCAACGATGCAATCACAAGTTAGTAGGATCCAAAGGATACACAACGCCTTGCTACTCAAATATTATGAAGTAGTTGAATGAAGAAAGTAACAACAGCGAACTACTAACTGATCCTTTTTGAATGAAAAAACATTTATATGCCGTGAGTGGGAATCGAACCGCGTCCCCCTGGTTACTAGTCGGGTGTGCTAACCACTGCACCATCACACCATATATATATATATATATATATATATAAACAACTGTTAGTAGGTCTCTCAAGCCAACAAAGGTGTCACTGCGTCAGGAGGATCAGTAGGATTCTCAGTCCAAACCTCACAGCATGAATGAATGTAAAACGTTAAAAAGGAAGCGAGGATGGACAACTTCTGACGTTAAAAAAGTCAGAAGTTGTCCATCCTCGCTTCCTTTTTAACGTTTTATATATATAGATAGATAGATATGTACATATTTCATAGGTATCGTTTAAATAGCTTAATTATTTTTTTGGATGGGCTGATTGATTGATTGATTGATGGATGGATGGATATTTTTAATTGTTCCGGAAAAGCCCTTTTGGGGAGGTTTAATATACCATGTATGTATGAATCGGCGGCCACTCGTCTTTGTCGACCGCTGGAATAGTAGCGTCAAGCCGCTTCGTGATCGGGCGGAAAAGTTCTTCCGCCAAAACTTCCCCGAAAACTTTGGTTATTTTGTGTCGTTTGAACGCTCGGCGAATTTGGTCCTCTTGTTTTCCAAGAGCAGCTTCTGCAGCCGCGCGTTGTCACCGCGTCTTCGCCGACATAGTTGTATAGGAAAATGAAAATTCCTAACTATGACCCTGCTTATGCAACGACTGACGGCAAAAAGGTTCAGCAATAAAATAGCAAAGAGGAAACGTCATCATTTTCTTTGCTCGCCGGAGGGGTCATTTTGAACCTCGCTGTTTTAGCTACTTTGACGGGGGTTGGTTTGGCTGTCAAAGGGGCCACCAGCTTCAAAAAATACGACAAAAAAGAGGAGTGTGCTGACTTCGCAAGAATCGAGTACAAGAAAATCTTGGACGAGATAAGGTTCTTTCTCAGGGGCGAACCTTTTGATGAGAAAACCTTTCTCGACAGGTTGAAAATGTTTACCGCTACCTGAGTTTTCCCGCCGCTCGCCCGCCACCACCTCGAAAAACTCGCGCCCGCTTTGATCCCGGTGTTCTGGCGAATCTTCAAGAAAGTGGGGGGAAAGGCGCTGAAGAATCGTTTTCTTTTGCGGCCAAGTTCTTTTCGGAACAGCTTGAAAGTAATTATAGAGAAAACAAACGTAATTAACCGATTTGCTGCTGAAACGACCAAACTCGCGAAGAAGATTCGCCAAAAAAATCTCTCGCGACGGCACCCACATGTTTCTTCCTGAGACCGTGGCAGTGTTGAGCACGTCCAAAATTTTGTAGCGCACAGGGGTTTCACGAAGGTGAACCCTGCTTCGAGGAATTGGTTTTGCCGCGGCGACACTTCTGTTTACAATCACTGTTTCAAGCGGTTCAATTTTTCCGCACTTCGGGCAAACGCGTTCAAACGGGTCTGTCAGTCGTGCATTTCTTGTCCGCAGCACTTGTTCGTCGGGGGCTGCTTTTTGGGAGCCTTCTTGCTCAAACGCGTAAGGCAAACAGCCCCTCCAACGACGTTGTCGGCCATTTTTTCCCCGCAGCAAACGTTTGATGATTCGTTGTCCATCTGTATATAGAAATGGAAACCCGAACTTCAATAGGGCGGCGCCTCTCCAAAATTTATTACAGCCTGCGCGGTTACTGGAAAGGTCACGCTGCGGTCAAGCAATTAGCTGCTGCAGCAAAGGTTCGATTTCCGGCAAGCACTGTGAAAGAATGGTTGTCGATACAGGCTCTTTCACAATTGTTTTGGCCCGCGCCGCAGCGTACTTCCCGCCCGAAGTTCGACGTTCCCGTGCCCAACGCGGTGCACTAAGCTGACCTGCCTTTCATGCCCCATGACCGTCTTGGGCGGAAGGTTTTCAAATACACGCTGACTGCTGTCGATATTGCCAGCCGTTTCAATTAAGCCGAATCCTTAGTTTCGAAAAATTCGGAAGAAGTCGCGTAAGCTTTTGGGCGAATTTACGCGCGAGGTCCTTTGAAATGGCCGAAACTGCTGCAAGTCGATTCTGGTCGACAGTTTATGGGCACTATCACGCAAGCGATGGAAAGCCACAGAACAACCATCCAGCGCGGGATTCCTGAATTTCACCACGACCAAGCGATTGTCGAGCGATTCAACCGACATCTCGCTGAGCACTTGCCTGCGAGCACGGATGTGGGTAAAGAGGCTGCCGAAAGTCGTTGCCGCTCTCAACGGAGGGTCACGCGGTTGATGGGGAAAAAACCTGTTGACGCAATCAAGGAACGGACTGTTTATGCCCAACCTTCGACAACTCCCTACCCAAGAGCTGTCGGCACCGCTGAAAAAACGCTCTCCGCCGACGCGGAAGTTCGTTATTTACTTCAACCTGGCGAATTGGAAGGTGGCCTGCGAAGAGCGACTGACCCGATTTGGTCTCTAGACACTTTCGAGCTTGACCACGCTATGATCAAACAGGGGCAACCTGTCTTGTATTGGCTACGCGACGGCCCGACACGCAGCTTTGTCCGCGAAGAATTGTGGGTTGTCCCTCAGAATACTGAATTTCTCCCGACTGGGCTGGATTAAGTGTGATATTCAACAGGTTCTGTGTGAATCCCGTCCGGAAGCGTGTACCTTCTGTCGTAATAAGCGGACAGCCCGAGCTTTTGTTGCTCATAGGTCATCTTCCTCCCGTCCCTCATCCGAAAGCCCCGGTTCGTCGCCTTGTCCTTTTCACCGTGTAGCGCCACTTGGAAACGCCCCCATGTGACTGCGTTCTGCGCTTTGGACATTCCTTTCGTGCTGAGCTTGCTCTTCGCGCATCCCCCGCCGGGAGGCATGTCTTCCTCGACAAAGTATCATGCGCCGCCCCTCACACTCCATCTTAAATAACCCCGGTTCGCGGTTGCTCCACTTATCCCAAGTGAGCCATTGCCTTTTTTTTCGCCTCAAATTCCCTGTGAAGCTCTGGTTTGATCACGTCTTCCAACCTCTCGCCGCTCATCGCCATGTAGTTGCTGTTGGTGTCCATCTGGATCAGCTCGAAGTCGCGACGATCGACGTACCTGTCGAGAAAGTCGTAAAAATTCTCCAGCATCCGTAGTTTGGCCAGCTAATAGACGGCGATGCCTACTTGGAATGGTCTTCTGATTGTGACGCGCTCTTTTCGACTTTCCTGCTCGTATTCTTCCCCGATTTCCTGTTTGTTGGTAGGGCACCGGACTGCTGTGCGGGAGGTCGGGGTTTCAAACCTCGACCGGACCAACACTCAGGGTCTTTAAATAACTGAGGAGAAAGTGCTCTCTTTGCAATAACATCTGCAAATGGTTACACTTTCTAGTCTTCTCGGATAAGGACGATAAACCGGAGGTCCCGTCTCACAGTACTGGTGTGGGACGTTAAAGAGCCCACACACTCATCGCCAAGAGTAGGGGACGTAGTCGCCGGTGTGATGGTTTATTCACTTAGTCTGTTCTATATAAGCGCCCCAACAGCTTCTTGCCGGTGCCTCGAGTTCTGTCGGTGCGTTGCAGGCAGTCGTGCATGCTTTGCACCACAGCCTCGAGCGACACCTCTCTGTTGGTGAAGAACGGGCACATTTCCTCGAACTTGTCCCAAAGGTTTCTGGGAACCTCAATGTCAACCTCACCGAAGCCAAACCAATCACCCGATTCAACCCTTCGCGTGAAAGCTGGGTTTTCGAGCGGTACAACCTGCCCCTTCCACAGGGCATGTCTTTCAGCACAGTTGACAGATACAAAGCGTTGGCGTCGTACCCGAGGATTTTTCCGCAGGTAGGGGCATCGTTGCCCAGCCGGTGGCTCCGGATTTTGGTCACTTCGTGATGGCGTGTGAGCATCAAGCTCGATCCTCCGACTACCGCGCTTTTCAACATCTGGTACTCTTCGTCGCAAGGGCTCCAGAGATTTGCTCCTTTCTCGACTGACCCCCGCAGAAGGTAGTGCATTGAGACGCCGGGAATGTTGACGGTGTCTTTCAGAATGTCGATACCTTTCTCGGTGTAGAAGTGTTGCATTTTTTGCATCGCTTCCAACCCCGGAGCCACATCCAGATTGTTGTAGTAGCGCAGCTAGTTGGTGAAGGTTTTCATTTCCTTGTCTTTGAACAAGCGTTTGCACTGCTTCCATTCTGGAAGCGAAAGCACGAACCTTTCTCTCAACCGTGAATACCACGCAGGATAGTTGGGCAGCCCTGGAAAGTCGAGCTTGCCCGGGGAATCGAGCCACTCGTACGGGAACCACGACTTTTCAGCTGAACAACCATAAGCCTTCACTCATTTTTCGTAACTGATGCCCGGACCAAGGTAGTTGATGAAATCGAGGAAGTGGAAATTTGGGGTTTGTAGGAACATTATTTTGTTTGCTTTCTTAGCCACTTTGATGGTTTTGGCGGTGACGATTCGCTCCACGAAATGTTCCTTGATGACGTTGAGATCGTAACTGCCGGAGTTGAAGCCGAGGACTGGAACCTGGTCGCACCATTCGTTGATTCGGGCTTGGCTGGAGGTGGGGATTGCCCAGAACTTCGGGAATGAACCCCGCCCGCACTTGTTCCCGGATTTCTTGCCCCCGCCGCTCCAGCTGTTCAACGAACTTGCGGCAAAGCTCTATCGGGTCTCTTTGGCAGATGTGCGTGGGGTTCGGATCTAGCGTGTCGCCGATCGACACTGAGATGGGAACGTGGGCGTATTCAAACGTGAGGGTGGATGTTGGCTCCTTCCCGCCGGTGTTTGTCCCCAAACGCTTCAAAGTAAAAGAGGATCACGTGGGGATAGGATTTCGTGAAAGTTTGCGGTTTTCTCTGAAAGTGCACTCCCACTTTTCGATCACTTGGAACCTTGCGCTGCGGAGCGCGTTGGTTCTTTTTCATGTGGCTTGGAAGAGCTATTCCGCCGTTTTATTGTGGACGAGCTTTTGACTGCGGTCGGGGTAGCATTTCCGGCACCCGTGGAAGAGACAGCCATGGAATTGGAAAACTGTTTTGCTGGTGGCTTGGAACCCGTCAACCGAGGCGCAGGGTTGAACTGGCGCCAAACTTCGCGATACCTTTGACGCCGCCACTTGGGTGGACCAGGACGAAAAGGTTGTGGCCGCAGCGGTTCGGGCAGCGCTGCAGGAACGGGTTCATCCAGAAGGTGACCTCCAAGACTGAGACCCTAATACTCTTCCAAAAGTATTTCCAACTCGGCTTACGCCCTGACCAAGGTTTCCTCATCAATGGAGCTATTTTCAGCCGCCCAATACTCTTCCAAGAGCATTTCCAACTCGTGATATGCCTCGGCCAAGAGTTCCTCATCCATGAGGATGCTTTCAGGCGCCATATACCTTGTGAACAAATTTTCTTGATGGTTCGCCATTCTCTGAGGAGCACCTCCCTCTAATGGGCAGGCTGGCTGTGCTGCCATGGGTCCCTCGGGTGCCCTCCCTCTAGTAGGCGGGCGCGGGATTCTCCACCGGTTGGGTGCAGGTTGACGAGTCTGGTTCGCCATGGGTACTTGAGGGGTACCTTCCTCTAATAGGCGGGCTGGCTGTGCTGCCATGGTTTCCTCGGTTGCCCTCCCTCTAATAGACGGGCACGGGTCAGGCGCTCAATTGATCGCTGGTTGGGCAGCGATTGGGCGGCGCTTGGGGCGCGATTTTGCGGCAATTGGGCGCGATTCAGGCCCAGGGGCACAAAGTGCGGCTCTGGTTGAACGAGGGACGCTTGGGGCTCGATTGGGCGACGATTGGGCGGCGGCTCCAGCGCACTGTGCGGCGATGGGGCCTGGTTCATTGTCTTCGGTTTGCGCCTTGTCGGCGCGGGTCAAGCTGGTTGCCTTGGTTTGCCATCTACCCCTCAGGCGTCCTTCTCTCTATTTGGTCGGCTGGCTGGCGGTGGTTGCCCGCTGGCTGGTTGGTTGAAGTAGTAAAAGAGAGAGCTTCCTTTTACCAAAATAAAGCTACAAGCCTTCCTCTTTTTCGGGGACGAAGGACCCGTAAAAAGAGGAAGGCTGATAGCTTCATTTTGGTAAAAGGAGGCTCTCAAGGGAGGTGGTATTTGTTGAGTACCTCTATTACTACTGATTTCCATATTTTTCCCTCGAAAAAAGACGATGTGATGTCAAATGCATCACGTGGAGTGTGACGTAATTCGGACATGCTCGATGGGAAATCAAACAATTGCTCGCAGGGGTTTCTCTCCGGGAAAGCGTAGGAGAAACCAACTG
>OX419335.1:11202067-11257067 GCA_948470475.1 Galaxea fascicularis | reverse complement strand
GTAGAGAATAAGGCTAACAGATAACTTGTATGTAATCGAGCCATGGAATGTAATAAAAATGCAGCGACGATTGTGCTTCTTCTGACTTCTGTGTTGTCTTTTCGTCTCGAATTTTTTTATCGCGAAGGTTATGAAAGCGATAGCCACGTCCTTTAGAACGAATCGTTGTTTCAACGAGTCTGAAAATCGCACAACTTTAACTGGAAGGTCTTTGGATGTCCACATTCGCGAAGAAAACAAGGTGAGCTTGAATGAAAGCAGTGGTGAAATCAACAACCCTGTGATAGCGGCGGACGTGCTTCTGCGGACGGTGTAAAAGGTCTCTTGCGAAAGAAACTTCAGGACAAATTAAGTTCTACGAATTCTAAAGAGACTGACATTCTGGGAAAGTGGCATAGGGAACTTTCAGTAGCTGGATTTAGTGGTGAGATACTGAATCTCATCAAGAAGCATTCACTCTACACGAGATCGAGCCTCTCGCTCACTTCCCCGAACGTGTGCTTGTTCTTTACCCTTCAAATGTTTATTCTATGCCGAACAAACCGGACCATTTTAGCCTGTTCGTTTGATTGTTCATGACGATGGAAAGTGGAGTCTGCAATGCCCCATCTACGAGCACATAATTTTAAAGTCGGGTACGCTAGACACTCTAGAATCTTCATGCCTGGTACAAGTTGCCAAGTAAAATGGGGTTGGAAGGCCTATACGACTCCTGATCGCGTGTTTGCCGCTTCTATCTCGGCTCTAAAGACCGATTTAAGCTTCTTGCTTGTTTTAAGTGGGGCAACACGGTGGTTTAGAGGATAGCATGATGGTGATAGTGATCGAAACCGCCATGTGCTTAAATGTCGCATGTTATGTATTTTGATACCAAAGGTCATTTCTGAGTTTAAATTCTGCATTACTCGCCTGTTTGTTTTGACCCTTACTGTTTCTGTTTAGCGACTGTGGTCCTTTATATGCCATCTGAAGCATTTTGTCTAGCCTTGGTTAGGCTCGTTTCAGTGCGTTCAGTGACAGAACAGCCTTTGAATCTTGTCACCAAGGATAGGAATTTTGAGCCGCGTAATATGATAATCTTTATCTTGCAGTGTTTGTACATTACCGGGCCTGGTTATTTGGTTTTGTAGCAAGACGTTGCGTTTCTTTTGTGACTATTCGTCTCTTTATCCTTTCTTTAGTGTTGTAGCTTCTTAGAGAGCTATGCAACACGTGAAATTGACCGCTAAAATCCGCTCTAATTACGGCTGAGTTTTTGTCATCGTTTCGCTCCGCTCTGTGACTGCGGTTATAATATTTTCCCCCTTTTGTTTATGTCAGTGGTTTTGGCTGTGTTTGAGTACGCCATTAAATGATAGGCAACGAAAAAAGTCGCAAAAATCCGAACTTTCACAGAGTTCATCACTCGAAGAGTCTTCCGATCTGCCTGCCATTACTGTGACTTTTCGCCGAGACACGTCAACTGAGGTAAACATGCCGCTTTATTCTGATTGGACATTCTAAACAGTGCGCGCGAATCTAGTCACCCGCAGTGTTCTAAAAATAAAAAGATACGCGCAAAGGTTGACTCAGAGGGCTTGTATGGGAGAGGAAGGCTCCTATTTATGGGCTCCTGTCAACCTTTATTTTCAGGTTTGAAGTTTTATGCGCTTCAAATCAGACGAAAACTGCTTAACATCATTTGTCACCCGACCGAGCAAGCGAGGGGCTTGTGTCCATTCCTGATTTGAAGTCAAAAAAGGACTTACATCGCTGCAAGTCTTTGTAAACATACATGCGAAACAGTTTGTGACGTCAAATCAGGAAGGAGACCCAAGCATCTCACTAGCTCGGTCATAGATGTCTAGATCTCGCAACTTTTACTGCCTGGTCAAGATTTGGGAAGACGAAAAAGTAAGAGATATAGTACGTTTCGAACAGGTACAAAGATTTATTGTAGCGAGAAAAGATGCTTTAGGGATAGGCGCACTCCCTTTAACTCTTCAACCCCTCACGTTGTTTAGCAGGCCCATATCCTCTTGCTACGGGTACATCAGTATTTTTCTTGCTTTTGTTTACCTACCTTGTTAACCACTTGAGCCCCCATTTTAACCCTCAGCGGTACTCTGCCTGTGACGTCACCACTCAAGGTGGCGGCCATTGGTGCTCGTTCCACAAACACCTGGATGTGAGTGATCTGAGCGTCAGCTGTAACAGTTAGCCGAACTTTACTGTCTGTCAACCGTTGTCTCGACTGTCGATTTACACGACTCTGTACTTTTTCGTACTCCTGGCAAGGTAAACCGAAAGATTTCTAAACGACGAATAGTAAAGGGGCTTTGGTAGGCATCCAGAGTAATAAAATGTTTCAGGTACCCGAGAATAGGAGCCTCCATATCCACTGTATCCTTGAGTCTACCTTTGCGCGTATCTTTTCAGTTTTAGAACTACTTCTAGACAGACTTTATTCTAATTTATTCTCTATCGTCATTGTCAATGACACTATCATTATCATGAGCGCATTACAATGACTTTATTCTGATTGCGCATTCCAAACAGTGCGCGCGAATCCAGGAACCCGTAGCGTTCTAAAAATAAAAAGATACGTGCAAAGGTTGCCGCAAAAGGTTTGTATGGGAGAGGGAAGCTATTACACATGGGCTCCTGAACGTTTCCCTTTTCTCATGGTTCGTTCAAAGAACCGCCTTCATGAGCCCGTTTTGGATTGGACGTATTGTATCCTGGAATAGAGTTAGGACTCTAGATCAGGCTTCTCACCCTACCCTGCACCCGAGAAGTATGGTGGCCTAGGAATGCCATAAGAAAATTGTGTAGTATCTTGTAAGTTTCCCGTAATTTGTTATGTTATTTCATTTTATTTTTAAACTTTAAAAGAAAAGAAATTAATATCGAAATTCTTTAAATCAAATTTAAAAGAAAAGAAATAAAAAGTAAAATGAAACGAAAATTATCTTTCCTTGGCCTAGCAGTGCCATAAGGTTATTCTAAAACAAAAAATTCGTTCGTGGCCTATCGATGCCATAGCCCACAATCCTAATCGGTGATCTTTTGCGTGGCTCCTAAGCGATGTGCGATTGAAGCGTTTTCAGTGTGTTGCATGATTTCAAGTGCCTTGACTAAGAGAGAGAGAACGCGGTATTACGGACGATTTTGTGACAGCTGTCGCCGCACTATTGCGCCTTCGTGGGCTAACTGGCTCACTTTTATGTAATGGCCGGACGAAGACTGGCTCCTCGGCTTTTTGGGACTGCTAATAGCTGGACGAAGACTGGCTCATCGGCTTTTTGCGGCTGCTCATATTCCAGAAATCTGATATGAATGACCTTCGACCAGTTTTGCCGGATCTGCAAGAGGGCCCTTGTCCGCCCGCGAGAACATCACATTCGTTATTTGTCCCAAAATGCGACTTACGGGCATCCTTGATATTCTTTAAAGTTGGTTCTTTGCGGAATGGCACTAGGGTTAAAGGGCCTATGAGGTTGTACTTGCCTTGAACGTTTGGCCATAGTCTCTGCCCAGTCAAGAAGCCTTCAGATCCACTGGGGCTACCTATATCGCTCTTTGCACCTACCCGTCTCTTTCCTTGGCGCTCCTTGTAGTCGTCCCACTTCTTGCGTTTACCCGACATGATTAAAACAGGGAATTACCGGAGGAACAAGAGGAAATCATGCAACACACTGAAAATACTTCAATCGCACATCGCTTAGGAGCCACGAAAAAGATCACCGATTAGGATTGTGGGATATGGAAATTTTTTTTAGAAAACCCTTCTGGCACTGCTAGGCCAAGGATCAGGAAAGATTATTTTCGTTTCATTTTACTTTTCCTTAAAAAGTATTTCGATATTAATTTTTTCGTTTAAAGTTTAAAAATAAAATGAAATAACATAATAAATTACGGGAAACTTTCAAGACACTACACAATTTTCTAATGGCATTCCTAGGCCACCATTGGCCATTCCGGAGTTGCGCAGGGAACTGGGGCGAGTTTCAAATTTGAAGTAATCGATAAATTGACACCATCACATGAAATATACCGTCGAGTTTGGTCAAGTTTGCTTTTTTTAGGTTGAACAGAGACCAAGATTTGGACTTTGAAGCATCGTTCAAAATCCATACAAACATCAGCGTCTCCCAAAACCATACAAACTCTGTATTTTTTTACGATTTCTGTGATATTCGGGCAAACGCATTGATTGCACTTGTCAGAAAACTGAATAATATTTTTAAGAGTTAATGTCTATAAGGTTTTGGGGGACGCAGCCTCAAAATTAGAGACGTTTGTATAGACTTTGAACGATGTTTTAAAGTTCACATCTCTGTTCATCTATTTATCAACCTAAAAGAATCAAACTTGGTCAAACGACCAAACTCGACGGTATCTTTCATGTGGTGGTGTCAATTTATCGATTACTTAAAAACTGAAACTCGCCGTAGTTCCCTGCGCAACTCCGGAATGGCCAGTAGAGAAGTATCCTGTTGTTTAATCGTTCCCTGGTTGACATCATCAACCTCGCTGCACCCAGACTCCCCTCTCTCTCAGTCGTGTAACAAATTGGTAGAGCATAAAAGCTGAGGATTCAGCTAAATCCAATAATTTTTCGCAGAACATCTTCGGTAGACATAAATTAACGAACTTCACTATCACTAGGTAAGAGTGATTGGCACTTTCAATTGTAACTTGTTTTTAATGCTTTTACCTTCTTTAAGCCCAGAAAATGGACTTTAACCTTTGGCTCCGAGGTTATGTATGCCCTTGAAAATTTTTCTTGGACTTGCTGCAATGCGCATTCTCCGGGCGCCTTTCCAATAACTGAACGGTTGGTGTCCTGATCTTCCTGAGGTTCATCTATTATCTCCAGTTTTGGTTTCTTCAGAAACGTCAGGAAATCCTTTGAATCACTGTATTGTTCCGACTCTACCAGCAAGAAAACAAAATAATAATAATAATAATAAGGCTTGCGTTAACGATTTCTGTAACCTTTGAAGTCTAGAATTTAATTCTTGGCCAAGCCACAATTGGTACCGGTGGGCTTTAGTCAACAGGTGGGGTCCTGGTGTCATGGTGGGAATCAAACGGTGGAGTACCAGCGTGTGGGGTTTGACCGGTGGGCAACCTCGTTCCCAGGGCCAAGGAAAAGCCAGGGAAAAGGCCCTGGGAACGAGGTTGACCGGTGGGGTATGTTGTGTGTGAGTTGTTGGAATATTTCGTTTCAGCAGTTTCCAACCGGAACTTTAACATTCCTAACGAATTTGAAATCCCTGCACGCCTTCAACGCGCGGAATAAGAAACTCAGTTAACTGCGGAAGAAAATTTAAAACCTTTACCAGCCTTAACAATCTCTGACTTTCTTAAGGTCAAGTACTATCTGCTTGCAGATTCGCATAGTGGGTGTGTTCCAGTCATAGTACGATAAGAGAAGCGATTGACTTTTAGGCAGTTACAATATGACTATCGTTTTACTTTTTAAAATCTATTTCGTTATCAACAGAAAAACTACACATTTAATTAAATTAAGGCAAGTCGCAACATGTCAGTCTTGTCTTTGGTAAAGGTCATGCATTTATCATCACATATGGGGGTGGGGGTCCTTAGGTAACGTCCTAATTTCCCCCACCCCACCCCCCTTCCGCGAAGGAAAGTTTTGAAGAGCCGGAAATACGCCCGGGACAAGTATAGCCGGCGTGAAAAAAAATTATCGCACGACGACTGTCAAAATTTTTTAAAAAGGTCAAAGATTGTTTACTACGGTACTGCTTGGTCTGAAGCCATGGAAACAGTCGTCAATACATTTTACAACGATGGGACGTGATTTCAAATACAATCAGATCATATGCCTTTGTTAACCTACAATTTCTTAACATTCTTTCCCTTTATTTAGAATTACTCTTCATTTATTTTTCTTTTCCTTTTTGGAGCCCCGCAGTCAAATGTCGAACTATTTTCCGATATACCTTCTTTAATCTAACACAAAAGGGCAAATAAAAATCTATTCTTAAACCGTGATACAATGCCCTACCTCGTTGTAGAAAATCTGGAGGAAAGTCTTGCACAAGAAGAAACCTTAACCACGAATCGTAGGGAAAATCCTCTTCCGTTTCCATTTCTGATATTGAATGACTGCAGATGACGGCGAGAGTTGTTTTGTACAGTCCAAGGTCCGCACGAGCTGTGTATTAACCGAGCTACTATCTCAACTGACGCAACGCACCCTCAAAGAAAGCAATAAATACTGGCAAAATACTTCCTTGTGAAGCTTATGCAACCAAAAAATATTGTAATATAATTTATTCGATTGTCAATTTGCGATCTTGCTGATTAATACACGGAAGCAAACTGTTTAACCAATCAGAGCCCACTAATGTAAGCGCCCTTTAAACTGAGTTAAAGATGTGTGTCATGTCTTGGCTTTCATCGTTTGAACAATACGGTGGTCTTGTTTACTATGTTACTGCTGCTGAAGGAACACAATACCTTATTTCCTAAGAGACTTGCCATTATTAAAATAGTTTAAAAAGTGGGACCCCCACCAAAAAGCCTAATTCATGTGTACTTTAATTTGAGTGCGACCACATCGCTGTTCAAATTTAGAAACAATTATCTTGTTTTCATATTCGAGTATTTAACGACGCTAGCCTTAGTTGCGTTTACACAATTTGCAAAGACTATCAAGTTTACTTGTCGATGTGTGTCTCGGAGTGCGTGAGTGAGCCAGTGATGAGGTTGGATTTACTTCCGTTTACGGCCTCTCTTCCCCTACTTTATAAACTAAATTTTGTTGTAGCACTTTCACGAAGAAAAAATTGTCACCCAGCAATTAGCGTGTTACTATATGGATCTTGAAAGGTCTGATTTGTTATAATTGTACCATGTGCCAGTTGAAAGAAACAACGTGTCGATTGTCAAAAATATGAATATAGACTATCGTGTGAACTTTTACTCTTCCCTTTTTTTTAGCTCATAATAAAAATACATTTGAATATCACGAAGTTTAGCATCTGTCTGAAGTGCGAGGTTATTCAAAGTTCAAACATCTGGAGCGGAAGTGGTAACGCCATGTTTTGTCTGCTATGACAGCCATTAGCATTAAGTTCTCGTGAAGAATATTATCGCATTTTGTCCTAAAACTGGTAAGATTCGATAGCCAACCGGTGCTGGAAATCACAGGTGTTTTTCTCACCGAAGCTTCCTGCTCTGCTCAAAAGATGCAAAATCATTTTGTTTCTTAGAAAACAATATTCGCCCGTCGATAATAAGTGAAAATACCTTCTTTCGTGAAAAATGAAAGAAAAGCTTCTTTTATTGTTAGGACTGGACTCGCAAAAAACACAAATCGACTGACTTTTATGGATTACGTTACATAGCACTTACATAATTGTGAGGACGTATACAAGGTTAGTCTTCATAAATTTGCCAGACGGCCGCTTTGAGGAAGTGACGTTTGTTATGATAGCAACGCTCCGGCGATTAACCCGTACAATGACAAAATTAGAACAAAACTGAGCTAAGATGCTTGAAAATCTTGTCCACTGCAACGCACTTCAATCGTCAGTTTATCACTTCGACGAATTCAAGTCCAATGAGCCTCGCTATGCTATTTTTTTTTTAATTCTTGTTTCCGTAAACGGGTAGTCGACTCCAAGAGCAATTCTCGTTAAGCCAATTTTACGGAATAAATTTTTAATAGGTATAGTGAAGTTTAAAGCGCTTCTTAAACGCTACACTTGGCTTGCAGAGAAGTCTCTCGCATTTCGGAGTCACCGCTGCATACGAATCGTGTTTACAAAATTGGCCATAATTTTGTCTTCTTGTGAGAAAGGGCATATTGATATGTTGATATGTTATGCATACTACGTGACTTCAACGCAAACGACTTTGCAAATTATGTTTCCCACTTGACAAGAGTAAAAAAAAAGACATTAACTTGCCATTTTGAACAAACTGGAGTTATTTGATGTGATTTTTAGTGCTCTTGGTGAAACTAGCGATACCACTTATTACAAACATATAACCGTGAGACGACAGTCACGTGACTGCTAGCTGCCGGAAGTACAACAAAGAATACCGAAAGCGCATATTTTTGAGAATTTTATCCTGTTATCAGTGTCAGGAATCACACAAGAATTATTCTACCAAGGGTTAGCTTGGTCTGTTTTGAAAATACTCCCATCTTCAAGTTAATGGTATTAGGTAACAGTGATTCTGTAGTCACGTGCTCCGAAGTGTTGGTTGTTCCGGAAATACCTGTGTCAAAATTTTGTTCACATTATAATATCGAAGCTCCTTTGATTCGTCGCTGTACCAAAAACCACTACTTTTCTTGTTTTCGGTGATCAATTTTTTTCGCTTTTCTTCTAATGAATTACGTGTTTAAACGACCTTCTTAATCTTTGTGATATATAGTCACGCAGCTCTGATTTAAAAATTCGGGTGACTATATAAGTCACCATGGTCACATGAGGCCAGCAAACCAAGGATACGTGACTGGCAAATGATAAACAAGCTCCATAGAAAATACCTAGACACTTCTTGAGGTCAACCGCTGTTATCCCGTGACTCCTGCCAGACATTCCGTGACTAGAAAGAACCAGTATGCAGCCGTTAATAACAGTTTCCGCTCTCCAGAATTCTAGTCTGTATTCCTTTGCCTTATTAGGATAATCATATGAAACTCAATTATGTTTGGAAAATCAATCGGCCAAAGACTGGTCATCGTTTACCGAGTTGTGAGCGAAAAAGAGTGGACACTGGTAATAGTTTCGCGATTGTATACCAGGAAGTATCGATCAAGTTTTCTCAGCTTGTACAACAAACAGTGACACCCTGAGAAGGAATGTGTTCCTGTTTGTCAACCCTTGACTAATATATTTAAAACACGTTTACAACTTTTAAAATTATTCTGGGCACGTTAACATTTTGGCATTAACTGAAGCAGGGCCCCACACTATTTTTAGCTAGACAGTGGTCACGAGTTGTGGTTATAGACAATGAGTGCTGTAGCCGGGCAATTTGCTCGACATGAGTGAATCGTTCAAATCACGGGGCGACGTCAGCCTGAAGAGCGACTTCCTGTTTGCTAGTCTCTAAATGATACAGTTTGATCACGTCTTGCCCCTCGAGAAAACAGTAAAGAAGCGAAATAGGATGTCATTTATCGCACGACTAATCGATATGGTCACGTTCAGAATGGTTCGGGAGCTTGGACTGTGGATTCCGGGGTGTCAGGGGCACCCAACGAGCAAATTCAGCAAAAAAAAGCTCTGAGGGATATTTCTAGGCTCCTTGTTATGTTTAAAGACCGTTCAAGTTTAAGAGTTGTTTGGATCAGCTAGAAAAATTTGATCTGTTCGGATTTCTCAGCTGAAAATTGAAGTGACAGAAACTTTTAGGAATGAAGTCTTCATTTCAGAATTTGCTAGCTGAACGTTACCTTCGAAGAAGTTCTCTGCAAATTTATTTGCATTCCCGAAAATGCTAGGTGACCTTTTTGAGAGCCAAAAATTGGAAAAATATCCCTTCCGACAACCTAAGGGACTATATTCCCCTGGATTTCCCTGGTTGCGAATCTTTTAGATGATGTTTTAGTTAAGAAATCAGTGGCTTTTTGGCATTGCATTATCCGAAAGTCTCAGAACGAGTAGTCTCTCCCGAACAGATATTTCATCGAAATTTCTCGTTGGGTGCCCCTGTGGTGTCTCGTCGTTTTTGTTCCAGATGAAACAAAAGTCAGAAAAACGATCAAAATGCAGGTTAACTTTTGGGAGCGAATTTTGATAACAGAACGCCAGACGTTCACCGCACGGTGAGACGTGTGCTTCAAGAATTGGAAGCCTTACGCCTGCAATGCCCTGAAAATCTTAGTACGTTGTAGAACTTCAAGACACAAAAATTGCATGCCTCAACCTAAACAAAACATGGTCCTTCATCACTGTGACATGGATTTTCTCTTCTTTTTTTTTTGTATGCCATATATTTGTTAATTGGTCAGAGGATAAAAAAGATGTTGAAAGAGAAGAAGAGCGAAAATGACTGCGCTGGAATAGTAAAATAATGGACTTAGTAACGGAATAACGAAATTTGCACCGGAATAATCGGCATCTTCTCACACGGAATAATGTTTTTTTTTCTTGACTAGACTGGGGAAGTTTTGTGAAGGAATAATGGTATAATGAACACTCCATTATTCCTCTTCATCCTCGATACATGTAATTGCTGTTGAATATCTGTCATTGCCAATGCATTGTTTCATCAATGGTTGTATTTGGAACTTCCACGTAAGTGTTGACAGACCAAATAAGCTTCCGTTTCTCGTAATTTCATTGATAAAAAGTGCTGTTTCTCCGGATTTTATGCTTTTGAAGTATAGACTTTAGAAGTTTTGCTCAAACGATGATGTCTTCCAAAGATTCCCCGCTTCTACTTGAGATGTGGGGTGTTTTATTGTACACTTCCCTCAATATTTTCTTCAGATAAGGTAAGGTGGGCTATGTTGTGTGACAAAGGGCAAAAAGCCTTCTTTTAAAAGGAAGCTCGTTTTATGACTCATTCGTGGTTCGGCGCCTCGTATGTCAAGCAATGGGAAAGGAATGTTCGGATAAGCAGGCGTTTGTGTGGAGGAGGTGAAATAAGACTCTTCTAAAAACAACTTCGGGGTAGGCTACCCAGGAGCAGGCGGTCCAGACCACCTTTTTTTATCAGAAGAAACCATCATGCACCTTGTTGTCATGAATGATAACAAACACAATGATGATGTTTGAGTCTCTGATTGGTTGTCAACGAGTGACTTGGTTCAAATGGACCAACCAGAGTTGAGGGTGAAACCAGATACCGCGTAACGGCCGTTGACGCGGGGTCGGTCACAAGCACACCTGGAAAGCAGAAGAGGCGAACTTTAAGCCAAAATTTTCGTTCTCCACGAGACTTTCGACCGCCTAAGCAAACGTATGCGGAATGAAATTTATTGGGCTTCATGGAACTGTTGGTTTTATTGCGATTTGGGACTTTTCCTTTTGAGGAGAGAGCGATTTGTGGAGTGACGTCTGGCCAGTGATCGATGGAGTGGTCTGCTTTTCCCTTCTTTTGGAAGGAGAGACAATAGACTGGTGAGCGGAAGTCAGCGAGGGCGAAGTGTGAGCGAGCCAAAAGAAGGAGGGACTGCATCCTTTTGGTTGCTTACCAGTTACCAAAACAATTCGAAAATTTCTGTTTTTCCTAAACGGAATTTTTCATTGGGGATTTTTGCTTACCATTTGTACAAATCGTCGACCAACCGGTTTTCCCATGTAAATAGTAAACAACCTCTCTCTTTGCGAAGCGTTCAGAATTTCCCGTTGCACAGACAACGGGAAATTTCCATTGGCTAATTAGACACTGAATGCTGTCCGAAGAAAGCATGTGATCAGCATAAATCGTTGACAAACTGTTGACAAGAAAACAGCTTAGATTTCCAAGTGGCGGCAACACCTAGTGGTTGTTTGCCTGCAAGAGACTCGCTGAAAGGAATTGTTTTGAAGGAAGAGTACAAGATAGCGATCGAATCGAATCTTTACTGAACAGAAAGGATGTGATGGCCTTTCTTCCAACAGGATTTGAGAAAAGCAAGATATATTGGAGTTCGGAGTCTTATTATGGTTAAGGGAGTTTAAGCAACGAGGACGGCAACGGCAACGAGAACGCCACAAAACAATAGGCTTAATGAGCAAAAAGCATTTGATACATTTGTTTGCCGTCCTCTGCAAAACAACAACGTGAAATGACCAAATCGTAGGTTTTCTCGAGAACGTGAGCGTATTACCGCAAAATGTTCTTTTTTTTTCTTTGCTTTTACACCTTTCACAAAACTGGCCAGTCGCCATCATTTTGCATGTTAAACAAATTGGAATAATCACGAACAAGTCATGAAAACGAGAAGTTACATTCTCGTTGCCGTCGCCGTCGTCGCTGCTTTAACTCCCTAACAAGACGCCTGTTGGAGTTAACGTGGGATGTACTATTTGATGGAAAGATTGGTTCTGATGACTCACCGTACGTAGTGAGATGTTGTCTCTATTTGCGACCAGTTTGCGTGTCGAGTTTTCCACTTTTTGATCGAAAATAATCTCGCGAGTCTCTTTGTTTGTTTCACTGGTAGCCGTCTCCTTTCCGGCTGTCACTGGCGATTAATTAAGGACAACACAAAGCATTTGAGTAAATTCGAAATATTTTTTCAACAAACGTGTAGATGATTACGAGACGCCTGGCAATTTATTCCAAAGGAAACTTACCTTTATGTATTCCCCTAAAAACAAATGTGCACACTCAGTCAGCGGCTCTCGGTAAAATTCCGGGTCACACAGTAAAATTTCACAGTCATTTCACGTTTATCATGTTACAACGTGACTTTGAATGCGATTGCTCGTCGGACCCAATCAAATCGCAGAGTATAAATACTTTCAAGCTATGACATAACGCTTTCATTGTTTTATTGTTTCCGGTTGTCACTAGCACCCAAGGCAATGCAAAGGCATGTACTAAAACCAGGAACACCGGAACACCGCGGCACACCGGAACAGCCCGGAACAGCCGAAAAATCCCGAAACACCGAATTTGACGGTGTTGTTTTGTTTTCCCATTACGAACACTGTAAAAAATTAAAGAAAAAAAAAAAAGCTCGTTATATATGTGTACGTGTATGAGATCGAATTAGAATTTAGAAGCGTTGGTTTTTGTGGAGGGAGGAAAAGCGGAGAACCGGGAGAAAAACAAACAAACTCTACCTTGATATGACGGCGGGTCAGGGGAGCGAACCTGGGTCACATTGGTGGGAGACGAGTGCCATTCCACCATTTATTAATTTATTTCTTCCTTTTATTTTTTATTTCTTCGTTCTTTCTTTCTGTCTTTTTTTCACTTTTTTTTCTTTTTATATTTTTAGAGCATGCTTCTAAGCTCTTTCGTGTTACATGGGTAAACAAAATACATTGACATTTTAATTTTTTGCCGTGGTCTGTAATGGGAAAACAAAACAACACCGTCAAATTCGGTGTTTCGGGATTTTTCGGCTGTTCCGGACTGTTCTGGTGTTCCGGGGTGTTTCGGTGTTCCGGTGCCCCTGGTTTTAGTACATGCCCAATGCAAAGCATTTCAAATATATATATTTTTTTTTTTAATTAAAAAAGACGTGTCGATTTGTGGACACGAACAATAGAATACTAAATCCATGTTTTGAATTATTTTTTGTTGAATGTGTTATATAAACATGATTTAATGATTTCGTATTGTTCTATAGTTTTACATATTTCACTATTGAATATTGTAATTACTTTGAAAAGTAATAAAGTTATTATCATGTCAATTCCTTATAATTCCTCTAAGAGTTTGTGTCAATAAAATTTTCTAGGATAGCCTCTCTCCCGCAGTATCTTATATAGAACGGGGCTTTCAGTCAATTACATAGTTGTGATAGCAAAATTGTCATAACAAAGGAGGGAAATACGGCATGTTCTAAAACCCGAAACAACGAAACGAAACGACCGAAACCAACGAAACGACCGAAACGAAACCACCGAAACAATGTGATTACATGGATTTTTGGTCTCCTATATTCTGTCCTTGTAATTCACAGTCTCCTCCCCTACTATACAGTTTAAACGTTGTCTCAGGGAGACAAGTAGCGATACTGACTGAGGCGTTATCAGTGAATACTTCTTTCCCCAACTTTTCAATTATTTTCCTTTCTTTTCTTTTCCCATCTCCTTTGGTCGGTGGTCCGCCCTAAAAATACATTAAGAAATACGAAACGTTTTTCCTTCTTTAAGTCCTAAATGTAAGATAATTCTGTCTTTTGCTGGCTCGTGGTTTCGTTTCGTTCGTATCGCTTGTTTCGGTGGTTTCGTTTCGGTCGTTTCGTTTCGTTGTTTCGGGTTTTAGTACATGCCTGCGAATACAGTCGCCTCTCGTTGTTCCCGGGGCCGGGAGCGACGAGAGGCGGCTGTATTCGCAGGCCAGGGAAAACCAGACCAAAGACAACAGAGTCGTGAAGGCCTGTCAAACCCAATTAACACACGACCAAAAGGTGGGGGGAGGGGGAGGGGATGGGGGGTTTTAGTAAAAAGTTAATTTTAGATGGGTTCACAGCGCAGTCCCTCTTTCTTTTGGCTCGCTCGCGCTTCGCACTCGCTGACTTCCTCTCGCCCCAATTTCCACTCGCTCACGCTTCGCACTCGCTCACGAGATCTTCAATCGAAAGAAAGAGGGCTGCTCGCAGTCTAGAGAAACAACGATTTCGAATAACGTCACTAAACGGATTCAAAATCGACAGAAGAGACAAGTACGCGACACATTTGAGGAGCAGAGGATTCGATACAATAACGTTCTTTAAAGCATGCAAAATCGTCGTTATCTCTCCCTCAATCTCGCTGAAAATGAATTGAAATGTATCTGTGGTAACTCGAATGTTCTCATACCACTACCTTTCATCATAGAGCGCCGGTGTCTGCCATGGCAAACCAGGCCTGATTACTCGCTCTCATCCTTAGGCTTGTTTCTCGGAAACTCTGACTAACTACCAGCGCCATCGCTGCAAATAGCCACTTTTTCTTCTGTGCCGTCCTTCGTATTTCGCCAGTGGTTTTCATGTGGCGATGTAATTCGCCCTTCAATCGTTGGCGATGTACAGTGTGAGGGGCACTATCCTTTGAAGTGTCTAACCTCTTGTCATAATAAGTGGCAAACTTTTGGGCAGATGACCGCGGCCCAGCTTTGTTGAGAATCTCCTTAAAAGGTACTTGTGCCCGACGAACAGCAGACACTGAAGCTGCCCTTGTACAATGTGCTTCATAAATGTTTAAATCAATCCCAGACATCTGCATAACAGTTCTTATCCACCTACTTATTGTATCGCGTGATACAGCTTTATGTAGTTTCCGAAAACTGGTTAATAGTTGAGAACCATCAACACGAAGAGTCCGAGTCCTTTGAAGGTACTGATTTAAAGTAGCAAATACACATTAAACTTTCATCGTGAGGATAAGCGTTACGAACCAGAGGCTTCACTTGCGTTTTTGGACTAGACTGCTTGAGAGGCTTATTAACTGTAAACACAAAGTTTGAATCATTCTTAGAGATAAGATAATATCCATGTCATCCATCAGGTGCAAAGTTTGTCCTCTCTGAGCAGTAACCAAACTGAGAAGCATAACCAATTTGAGGCTAATACCCTTCAAACACAACAACGCTACTGGTGACAAAGGTTTCAGAAATTTCAACACAACAGACACATCCCATACGTCTTTATATCGAGGTACTGGAGGCCTTAAATTGAAGGCACCTTTCAGAAACCGCACTACATGAGGGTGGCAGCTAATGGACACACCATCAACAGTGATAATAGTAGGCAGTGCACTCCTTGCAGTGTTCAGTGAACTATAACTGAGATCCTTCTAAAACAATGTTGTCAAACACTGAATAACATCTGCTACAGAGGTATGAATTGAATCAAGTTCTCTTTCACAACAGTAGTTAAGCCATTGGTTGATATAGGTTTGATACTGCTTCTGACTCATACCTGAGCGCCAAGATGCGAGGACAATGTCGGCAGAGTGTCCTGAAATGTCTTTACTCTCAAGGGATTTCATGATAACTTGCAAGCCAGGAGCTGAAATATCCTTGGAAACAGTGGATGCTGACGATCAGGATCGTGTGGAAGGTGAAGTAAATGTGGTCAACTTGAAATAACTATTGCCATAACTTTGGAATAATAAGGTTGTGTCGGCCAATTTGGAATTATAACAATGCACTCTGCTTGATCCACAGCAATATTCTGCAGGCATCTGCCTAGCAAACTGAAAGGTGGAAAACAACAAGTCAGGGGTCCATACCAGCTGACAGTAAAGGCATCTACATGAGAAGCTCCAGGGTCAGGCGTCCATGAATAATAACAAGCAACTTTAGCATTAGAATAAGAGGCAAAGAGATCAATCGCAGGTCGCCCAAATTTCTTTGTGATTAAGTCAAAACCGCAGCACCTAATGAGCACTCTGTTCTGTCTGCCCCTTGATTTAATTTGCCAGGAATATGAGTGATGGTTATCCAAACACGTTGAGTGATACACCACAGCCATATATCTCTTGCAATTGCATTGCAAAACCTAGAATAAGTACTTCCCGAGATACTGCTGTAGTATTATTATAGCACACTAAGACATGCTTGATTAACAGTTACTTTTGACAAACCCAGACAATTCTCAGGTCTGAGAATTTTTTTAAGTAAATTTTTCTCACTTTCTTCCTCGGGTTTTTGCCGCATTATGAGTTATGTGAGAGGCCAAGTATAATTAATCTTCAGCCATGTAGCTTCCTGTGTATTGGCCTTCTTCTCAAGACTAGAAAGGAATTTGTTTGGAGCTGAAGAAGACAGTCGATGGTCTGTAGCTGAGTCATCAACTTTTCGCCTCTTGTTCGGAGGCTCCACTTCGCCAGAGGCTGACTCGTCAGCCTTTTTCTTCCTTGGAAGCTTCGCTATCTTCGATGTTAGAGACATTGAAACAATACGTTCTTTTGATTACTTCTAGTTGTGTGTGCTAGGCTTTAGCTGCAATCTTAGTTACATTGTTTACTTTAACTTTCATTGGTTCTGTAATCGGACCCTTCAGCGTCCCCACACGCATATAAAAGCACAAGTTAGCGTCTCTTTTTGTCATAGTCATAGAATTTCGTTTTGTCTTCGAATCTTCGTTTTTCTTACATTGTCAACTTTTGGCTCAAGCGGGACCGATATGTAAGTAACCTTTATATTTTGGTTTATGCTATTTTCTAGCAAGTACGTGAATAAGCATTTTTACAATTGTACAGTTCCTAGTTTAATCAATTTGTAATCTTTTGAGGAGCAAAATGGATTACGACGCTTTACTGGTGAACGCCCACCTTTTACACTATTGAGCGTTAGAAATCAGTTTATAATCGCGTACGAAATTACTAGAATTATCAATTGAAGTTCGTTTAGTTTAAATATATTTTTATTGGATGTTTTATTTACTTGTTTTGGAGTCGTATTAATATCGTAAATAGAGAAATTTGTTGCGTGTTACGTTTAGTTACAATGCCGTAATCATTTCAACCAAATTGACAGAAAATTCGTCATATTCAGGGGCACAAAACGACCAATTTGTTGAAAAATGTATTGTTATACCCCAGTTAATAAAACTAAATGTTATTCAGGCATTTTCAGGGCTTTTTTAATATTGCTGGGAAAAAAATATCTGTTCCTTTTTGCCAGCAAGACACACAAGATATTTCCCAGCCAGCTAGATAAAATTGGTTGGACTCCTAGCCAGGTGCAAATTGAGCACCCTGCACGACAACAAAAAAGACAATTTCATAGCTCATAAGACAAAATGGCCGTGCCAAAAGGCCTCAAATCAAGCCTTCAGTAGGGGGGGGGGGGGGAAGAGAAAAATATTTCTCAAAACAATCCACATTTCGCCAGCCAGCAACACTCACACTGCTAACACAATTCAGAAATTACCTACCGAAACCATCAGCAGAAACAAATTTCATAACCAACTCCGGGTAATAACTGATATTTTGCCAGCCAGCATAATACCTCGGGGGAACAGATAAAGTGAAGAACAGATTCGTTTTGTGCCCCTGCATATTGTTATTTCAGTTTACGGTCGAAATCGTTCTTGACAATAAGTCACCGTTAACCATCAACTTTGGTTTTCCGTGGTTTCCCTTGTTTGTCTTTGCTTGATGTCATCCGCCGCAGGCGCAACATTCGATAACCTCAGCCTGTTTAGGTAGATCTCCGGTAACGCCGTCCTCAGGCAAGTGACCGAGTGACATAATGATATTATTCATGATCATCGAGGTTGAATTCTGTCCCAGAATCTGAAAGCTGTTAGTCATGTTTTGCGTAAGAGCATGGAAGTTTGCTGAAATAGAATCAGCGAACGATTTGACAACATGAAGCGACTGCCTCTCTTCCACTTGTACTCTTTTGGCTGGTTCTTTCCACTTAATCTCCTGACTACGAGGTTTAGTCTTGGATGACTTCTGTTTCTCTTTATCTCACTTTGTAAGTGGCAGCTCTACGAGCTCACTTTCAGCTTTCCCATGCTCTACGAGCACGTGTGCAGACGTTCCATTCGCAAAATTAGAATTATGGCGATAGATGGCTTCACTAGCACAGAAAAGAAGCACAAAACAGTGTAAGTGCTACGAGAAAACAAATCTAACTTCAAAACATCAAAAGAAAACGGACTTACAGAAGGCGACCGGAGACCATGAATCAAACGCATCAAGTGGTCGGTACATGCGCAGCGCATATCCCATGTTTTCTCTGGTCACGTGACAGTGAGGTAGAACTATGCACGTTTTCCCGCCAGTTATTTACGTATCGATGAGAAAACAAAAATTTCCTCTTAGAAAGATCGACAACAGGATTTTCAGGACACTTGGCCATGGGGCGGTCGTGAACTGAAAATATGCAGTGCGTTAAAGGAATTGGCCGTTCCGAAATTCAAAAGGGAACTAGGGCGAGTTTCAAATTTCGAAGTAATCGATAAATTGACACCATCACATGAAAGATAACATTGAGATTGATCGTTTGACCAAGTTTGATTCTTTTAGGTTGAACAGAGACCAAGTTATGGACCTTGAAACATAGCTCAAAATCCATACAACTGTCTCTAATTTTGTGACAGCGTCCCCCACCCGCAGCGTCAAAATTAGAGACCCAGTTCCCTTTTGAGTTTCGGAACGGCCAATTAACATCTCGAAATTCATCTTTGGCTTTACTTACATAAGTACTGCGGAACTATCCCTCCGAGGTAATTTTTCATTTCACTAACTCGGCCACCACACAATTATGGTGAAGACTGTAGTTTCCCCTGTAGCCCTATGAAACTAAGTTACAGTTACAACATGACTAATTTACAGGAAGTTTGAATATTAAAACATAGGATACTGAGGTAGAATGTTACAATAATAGGAACTAAATTACTTAGAATGCTACGTTATAAAAATTTAAACCTGAAAGTTAATTACGAAATAAAAAAATTATGTCAATTTTAAAGCTACCAGGCCGTAATTTACGCATGATGCAGTCAAAGTTGTCCATCAACATCTTCAGATCAGACGAATAGACAAAGTCATTATCACTTACGCTATTCCACAATTGAGGAGAACTTAATCAAAGGCTCCTGTGAGCCAGCTCATGGATGAGGAACATTACAACACTTTGAGTTTACAACAACTTTATTGTCTAAAAAATTATGGGCAGGAAACCTGTACATTCGTTTGTGTTTTGTGGGAGCACATCCTTTTCAGGCACACATCTTGGTAAAAGACCTATTTACGCAATAAATATTTTCCGTAAAATTACGCAGTTTTAATATCCCTAGAGATCCACAGGCGCCGTATTCATTAATGTAAATTACATTCGACCAAATAGACGTAAGTAATTTGAACCGGCGATGGAATACAAATATGCAAATTTCTTTACGGATAATGAAGATAACATTCAAATATGGACGCTTCCATTCATGGGCCAGGTAACTCTGCCACAACTGTAAAATGGTCTATTAGTCACGCTTTACAGTCGCGATGTTTTTGAGCGATTCGGGCACACAAGTTCAACGTTTGCTTTGTAAGGGGAGATATTCTATCCATCTATTTTTGCTTTGTGCTACAATTAACTTGACTTTCCAAACAATTTTTTGTTCGAAAAGATTAGCTGCTTGTCAGACAACGGAGAGGAAATTTGATCTTCGCCTGGCAAATTACATCCTCACAGAGAAAAACATTTGCATGCTTGTGCTTTTGTCAACCGTTGAATATGTGTTCACAAATAAGTGTTATACTGATCATTAAAGCCAAAGGATATAGACTTTCTGAACAAGATCAGTATTTTGGATTCGAAGGCCATTTATTTGCAATCGAGCATTCACCTTGAACAGAACCCGGTCGCGAACCGTCTTCATAAACATTTCATTACATTAAGTAGCTGTTTAAGCAGTAATTAAATCGATCATATGTTGCTCCTAAATCAAATGCGTTGCTTGCCTGAATACGGTGTTTTGGCTAGGAAGTCTTTCCCCCGTTTCCTGTTTTTGCCGATTCATTCTTCCTTCTTCCTTCATGTGACGAGAAGTTCTCGATTACTACCACACTTTTGAGTTCTCCAAGTCTATTTTCACTGCTCTGAAGATTTTGAACTTCAATTCTCGCATCTTGTGCCCTTTATCTTATTAACTTTCCATTTTCCAACTCAACAAAGGTCTATTTTGTTTAAGGATCGAACGAAAAACCATCTGCGTTGCATCTTCGTTTCTGTGCCGCTGTAGCGATAGACGCCATGAACATTAAACACGTAAACAGTACCTGCAGAGCAAAAATCTACGCCTTTGTACTACCCTCTGAAACTTACAAACGTTGGGCCAAGAAGACTATGGAGACAAAAGCAATACTTACCAGGGGAGGGACAGGAGGAGGATTAAATGAATAAATTAATCAGAATCGAGTGAGTGAATGAGTGAGTGAGTGAGTGATCGATGGCCATAAGACCCACCAAAACCTCATGGCATGGCTACGTCATCCATGAGCTAAAAGAACGTTCGTTTTCTGTTATTAATACGTGGAATAAGAAGGCGATAAGACATCCGAGATCTTGTCAGTATTTAAAAGATAGCAGTTTCTATGAAAGGTGATCTGGAGCACGTCCATCCAGGATTTTTTTTAAAGAGAATCAGACGTCTTTTGATGCTAATGTGATTAATAGGTAGCCATCCAAGTTTATAAAACAATATAGGTAGAATTCTAGCCTGGAAAGGAGAATCGAGGATAACTCACGCACATCGTTTTTGAACTTTAAAAATGTCATCCAATAGCTCTGCATTACAACTTGCCCAGACTCACACAGTATTCAAGAATGGACTTGATAGTGCTTGTGTTGATAAAACATTCATGTTACAACATGCGAAGGTACGGCAGTATTTACACGCAAAACTAATACACTACATGGAAAACCTGATAGAGCTGATTATCCACTAAGTAAAGTATACAAAATATATGGAATAATGATCATAACAGTCGTAAAATAAAGACGTTACTTGCGTCTTCGCTTCTACGTGTCCGGTACGTGGCTTCTTACAAATCCAACATGGCGGCTTTCTTCTTGTGATGCAATCTCGTTCTTAGGTTCTGGTTCTGATGTTATTTTTTAGCGCCTGCGCAAATACGCCGGAAGTGAAGTTTGTGGAAAACAACGACGAAGAAGAAGAACGGACGACATTCTTAGGGCTTGTTCACACGAATGGAGGGTGCCCCGGCTAACCGAGTTACCCTTGGAGAGCCAACTTCTCCTACGTTTCTTTAGAAAAGGCGTGGAGACGTTTACATGCTAGGCAGACCATTATATTCAGCGTTATTTTCTAAGGCAGCTTTTAATGTTAATTGTCTCCAGTGGCTACGCTCAATTAATAGAGTGCAAAATAATAGCCTTAGATACTGAAAAGCGGCCGTTAGCGGAACGGGTGATGAAAAAATTAAAACTTGTCGCCAAAATGTTTCTTTTGTCCGCCATCTTGTTTGTTATGCTTAGCGGCAGCTCAAAAGATACCCCTGTGACTATATCCCGCTAAAGTTGAGTTGCATCTAAAGGCGGGCTATGTTTTAACTCTCCTAGCCGGCTAGCCCGGTTAGTCGGGGCACCCTCCCTCCATGTAAACAGGCCGCTAAGACCCAGGACTTCCACGGGAAGCCCGAGTAACAACGATTTTGATCCAGCTTCAGAAACTAACAAGAGATAAGATAAGATAACTTTAGTCAATTTTTAAGTCATAAGGCACAATATATTTTATTTGAAACTTTGCAAGGTAGTTATCAATGTCAAGAACATAAAAAAATGCAATAAAAAGGGAGGGTCTCCATGTCCATGCTTTGAGGCACTAGTCCATATCTACTACTGAGTTGTTAGCACAGTTTTTAGATAGCTGAAACCGGTCCAAGACTGTAATTATTTATTTAAGGTAAAAACGGGACAAAAGCAATAAGATATAGGTTTATAGTTTGTCGAGAGCACATCATTGTTCGACTCCGATAAAATCAACATAACCTGTTGTAGTGTTGTATTCATTCGTGTCTGCGCGCTTCTTTAGCCGATCTGATGCTATTTCGGCGAATTATCCTTTTCCGTGTTAGTCTCGTGGAGACTTTTTCGATTGTCTCTACTTGGGGTTTCAAAATACAGGGCGTGGTCATTAAAATGATAAGATTTAAAGTTATTTTTGTTGTAAACAGGGTGAGCGCCAATGTTAAGGACACGAGAATGTCACAACAACGTAAACTATGCAGCTTTAATACGGCCCTGACTAAAGATGGCCGACCATAACACAACAACACGAGGCACGATCATGCGCGCACATATACAAAACACATTGCCGCAGGCACTGCCTGCTGGCGGAGGGTGAATTTCTATTCTCATCTGTAAGTTAGCAGCACATTGTGACTCTCTGACCTATACCATATAAGCCTCTGGCTTTGGCATCTTATTATCGTTAACTTGCGCTTTCTGTACTTATTTATCAATACATTTATCAATAAATAGTCATTTATCAATTTATCAGGGTGAACTCCATTACCCAAATTGTGATGAGTCAAGTACCCCACTCCCCCAGAACGACAACAGCTAATAACAGACTCCGTTTTGAGAAGGGTCTTATGAATTTTCACTATATTCTAGGTCAGTTGGTAGAACCGGTAGATTTCGTCACAGAAAAGCCTCCGGGAATAACGGAGGAAGAGGACACATTTATTTTACTGGCAAAAACCAATTATCTGGGTTTGAAGGTGAAATGTGTATTTCATTTTAAAGATCAGCTTTTACAAACCTTTGAAATTAGCTCATTTAGGAAATGATCCTCAGTTTGAAACGCTAATTGAAGCAACTGCGCAACGTTTCGTACGTTTCCAAACCGAAAGGTCTTGTGACTCGATCATCTCACTGATCTCTTTTTCTCTTCTGTATCCCACTCCACCCTGGGCGACTTGTTTCTACTTCGACCTCCCTCCTATGAGAATTCAAGCGTTGCTAAAAATTCTAATCCAAGGGCATCTATGCAAATTAGTATGACTGGCCTGCAAGTGGCTGTCTCAGTTTGACTGAGTTGTGAGCGACGACGCTGCGAGTTACGAGCTGACGACAGAAGCTAACGAAGGAACGAGAGAAAGATAAATCAGTGTGGGTCTCCTGTCCGATCCTACAGGCCCCGCCAGGGAGGGAGGAGTGTGAGATACCAATATACCAGTTTTTTACCCCAGAACATACCAATATACCTCAAAATTGTAAAACTTGTGATACTAGTACCTGAAAAAATATACATTTAATTTATGTCTGTATACCGGATAGCTAAAATTCAGGAAAAACTAGATTAACTCTTTTTTTTTATATATGAACCTTTTTTTACAAGAACGTTGAGGCTGAGATTAGCGAAAATTTTAAAAACATACTAAGTGAGAGTCAGTAAGAACTTCGTTAATTTGCTAATTCGTTTTTTTATTGTGTTGTGAACTTCTGTTCGATGCTCTTTGTAAAACCAAATTTATTAGCTTTTAGAATCCCTGTACGGTGGTCAATTTACATTTATCAACTCTGTTGATAATACCAAATTATTGTTTATCAAGAGTTGTTTGGCGCGACATCTTGGTCGCGGCATCAGAGCAAGCCGCACAAGCATGTTACAAGCAATTTGAGGTTTTCTGGTCAAGTCCTCATACTATGCCACTGAACTTAAGAACTTAAGGAACGGTTTCAGCCTCAAGTCGCCAAAAATTCCTATCCATGGCCGAACCGCATCCTGGGACGTCAACAGCATTCAAGAGTGATCTGCCGAATTTTAATGCTCATTGCCACCACTCATCATGCTATCACTATGTTTTACCGGAACCACAAAAGAAAACGTTCAGCTCTTGATCAGTTTTTTAATTTAATATTTTGATAAGAGATTACAAGTTCGCCTTCGCCTAAAACACCGGAAGGGGCGTGCAATTAAGCGAAGCTAAATATGTTCCGCTTGTACCGTAATCCGGTCAGCATAGGTCACGTACGAGACAATTATGGAGCGTAAATTCAAAATAAACACACGCAATGTAACATAGTTTGTGTACATCCTACTTTTCTCCGAAAAGTAAGGCAATTATACGTCACGGTCTAAGGGACAATTTACTCCGCGTTTTTAACATTTTTTGCTCGTGTTCACGCGCACAACAAATAAAGTATGTGAATGGGATATCAGTGCGTGCGTCCTTTCTTTCTCGGAAACAAACCGAAGATTTAATTAGCTAATATTATGCAACGCAAGCCTAGCAAACGAAACTTAAACCTTTTCACTAGGTTTATATGATCAAACAATGAGTGGCTAATTTTTCAAATATCCCAGAAAACGTTCTGACCCGATGGAATCGAACCCAAGACCTTTAATTTACTGACAAGGCAAAAGATCCGTTTATTTTGAAAGTGAACACACTGTTTCAGTGACTGGTATTTATAGCACACACATTAACATAAACAGCCGCAGGAGTTTAGAACAGAACCACTCCCTCACTCTCGCACTTTTTTTAATCACCGACCACGGAAGCAGTCGTGAAAGAAAGAGAGCCGTTGTGAAAGAAAAATGATTGTAGTATAAAAAGCCTTCCACGGCCCGGTTCTTCAAATCCTAATCTATTTCAGACCAAAGCATTCCATTTTCCACGCCCGTTTTCAGGCCTGCCTTCGCTGTTAAAAATTTTCCTACAGTACCGAAGCCAAGAATTGGTAAAATTCAGCTCGAATGATATATTTTTCTCTATTATTCTGGTTTAGAGTTGAAAAGACAAATACAGGCCTACTCTGGGACCTTAACTCGCCGTAACTTGGGCGACTTAAGGCGGTTAAGTAAACTGATTTGGCATAAAATTATTGCGACTTTGTGCGATTTAAGGTAATTTAAGGCGACTTAAGGCAACTTAAAATTAAGATGTGTACTTGAACAGAGTGTGCGGTATAAACATAATGAATACGGTATTCAGGAGAACTGTGTACCCCGATAGACTTCTGGTCATTGCCTTTGTTATTTATCGCCGGAACTCACCAGGATGCAATGAAAACAGCAGTGATAAACAGAGGACAGAAATGAACAATAAACTGGGGAGACCAATAATGCCTTGTGTGTTCTGTGGCATGGCATAAATATCATTACAATCAACAACCAACCACAGTCAGTAAACAAGTTGAACTGATATATTAAGGTAAGTCATCTCCACCTCATTTCCAATGTAATAACCTGAAAAAGGTTTTCTCTCTTTTGTAGACTTGTTGTTAACAATCTTTCGTTTTCTTTGTTTTACGTCAGCTGTGAGTTATTACACTGGAGGTAGGCCGCATCCGGCTCCCTTCCTTTTCCAAATAAAATTGGAGAAATAGTTTTTAAAATCTTTATGATGAACTCCAAACTAACAGAAACATGGCATTCAAACACAACAATTTGAGCTCACTATTATCTATAAGTGACAAAATTCCTGCTAACTAATATAAGCTGCAAAACTCGCAGAACAATAAAAATAAATAAACTACAATGATATTCACATATTATTGAAATAGTGATCTTCAAAAAATGTCTCCCAATTTTTGCCACTTACCCTATCAATCTTCCCTTGAAAGTTGGGTAGTGAACATGCCTTCCCAACGAAGTCCAAAGGGTCAGGAACCCAACCAGTTTGTTGTTTCATACTCTCTCGTTGTTCCCTGAAAACGATACCACATTTCAGTCAAAAATAGTCAAAATCTATACCTGTTTTCAGACCAAAACGGCTAAAAAACCATAGGCCTTTGGGGCGGCACATACCCATCTAGTTACATAGTTAAATTATGTTTTATTTCTAAGCAATTTTTGATAAATTAACATTTGATATTAGACTGTATGTATTTTTTTAAAGTGTACATTTTTTGTTATTGTGAAGCGCTTGTCGGTGGACTCTTTAGGAATCAGCACTATATAAATGAATTGCAATTATTATTATTAGCTTATATAGGAGAGTAACTCCTCCCCCCTCAGGTTCCCAATTGAGCAAATCCACCAAATGATTATGATGATATCAGCAAAAAATACCAGTGCATTACACCCTCTTTACTCTACGTTGCCCCATTAAAGGCTTGTCGCTCCCTTCTAAATTAGACTTGAAGAGATATGGGCTTTGGCCAGAACGGGTTTGAACAAACAGTGTCATTGAGTTAGTCCCACTATCGAGGCGAGGTGTTAAAGGCGTTTAGATCAGTCGCGAGGAGCGGATAAATCAAAGTTCACCAAACATAAATCGAACCAAAATACTCAGTCGGAACAAGAGAGTAATCAACATTAATTTGGATTTGAAGTAACACAAAAACAAGGATACAATTACAATGATACGTTTTGATCGAGTTTAATACAAACTCTACATGGCTCTCATCCTTTCCCGTACTTTTCGGCTCGCAACTAAAGGTTACCGTTTCACCGGTTTTCAATCTGAACACCCACTGAAAGAGCCTTATGAAGAGAGATAAATAATCAACAGCACTAGAGGGAAGTTATACCGGCTTAATTAGAAAGGGTTTCATGCAAAGAAGGCCTCTGAAAAGCAGGTCGCTGTTTCACTGCACACAGCCGAGGTTCAAGATTTGCCTCGAGTTTTGTTTTGTAACCGCCGCTGAAACCCAGAGAAAAATGAAATCGAAGTTGCATGGTCTACATATATGCATGTAGCAACAGGTAGGTCACAAACTTCACACCTTGATAAATGTTATCCTTTCCAGAGTCACCTTCTTCCACAAATTTTCGTCGCACTAACTTTGGTTGTACATTTAGTTGGTTTAGTCGAAGTCAAAAACGCAGAAACTATAATGCGTACGGTGGATGCTGTTTACGAAAAATGGTTAAATGTCTGATTAAATTTACGTGAACGATAAAACAACCTGACGAATCTACTCTCGTCTAAACAAAAACAGTCGCAAGTTTATTGAACCAGGTTCTGAACATGCTTAAAAATGCTTAAAGGTATAATAAAATTCATGCCACCCGCTTAAACACTGTTAAGCAGGGCAAATTCACTGAGGGTAAACTGTCTACAAAAACAAACGGCGACAAGTACAAAAGCTGTGTAAATTAATTGATGATAGTAAAATTATTTAATATTCATTTCCATTTTCATTCAAAAAACGTTTCACCAGGACTTTCTAATTACTAACATTCAGGAAAAGCTTGTGTTACTTTTCTTGTTCCGTCACCACCCTCACAGGGTTGATTATGTCTGCTAGAATAGGACCTCGTGCCATCTGTTATCAGAGGATATAGGACGTATCTATCAGTGGAGACAAAATTAAAGCCACGATTTGGCAAGAATCACTCGAGGTACTCATCCTTTCACGAATAGCTTGGTTTACAGTTTCATTTTCTCATTAACCTAAATGAAAATAAAAATATTTCTTGAAAGTATATAACAAATAAAAAAGAAGCGAAAAGAAAGAAAACTCGAACTGACTGGAATGCTGAATCGTTAAGGAGGAGCCTTTGTGCTTTATTTCAGAATGAAACATCATGATCTCAGAGATGGAATTTGCATATTGATTAGAGAAAAGAAAAATGAGGTGTTTCTACCTCGTGTCTCAGCTTATGACGAAAGAGGCAAGTTTTGTATGTGTTTTAGAGGCGTGAGGAGTTTTGCATCCTGTCGATCAGTTTATCATGAGCCTGTGGCTCGAGAAACAGACTGACTGTCACCTTGAGACCAAAACATAGACATGCACGCCCAGAGCATGAGAGAAGAAAGATTCCGCCTGTAGCCCTGTATGCGATCACAGATCACAGATTGTTCGATTCAGTGTCAGTTATAGTTAAATGGCCGCACGACAGATCTTCTTTAGCTACTGATATCGATGTGAAGTTTGTTAATTGTACGCTTTTTCGATACCCTTATAATGAACATTCTCATTATCCTTTATAAAAAATGTGTCTCCGCCCGCCACGATTCTGAAATATGGCTGTACACGGCGGAAAAAGGGAACTCGAAGGTCATGGAACAAGGAGAAAATAAACTGCCTAAACAGCTTGAAGTGAGCAGTGCACTTATCACACTGAGCTTTAAATTGCTGAACAAAGAAAATTGAAATTTCTAGACTGAACATGTTTTTGTTTTCGGTTTTCTTAGCTTCGTTTTGATTGTTTCACTCCATTTTTGGTCGGCAGGAACTTTTATTAGGCCTACAATAAGCACGCCCAAAGATCAATTTTCACCCCGTATTTTCTTTCTCTCATCGAGTATTCATTGTCGAGGTGATAAGCGGGAAAGTCCTGTATTTTCATGTTCCGGTTTAGCTTGTGGGACTTACAGGTCTTTTGAAGCAGCTGCCTAATTTGGTAGCAATAAAATCGTTTCCGGTCATCCGAGGATACTCCCTTCCGATACGTTTGAATATAGTGATATTTAAAGTTACGAAGGATGCAAATTAAACCTCTCCTTCATACAAATTAAACGTCTCATAATTCGAGGGATTATAAAAAATGATCTCCCTTCCAACTTTCCCTGACGTTGACATTGAATATACAGTCAAAAAAATTCACCCGAACAAGTCATGGATATTGTGAGAGAAAGCAAACTGAACGAAAACAACATTTTCGAGTGCCATAGGTGTCTCCCGATTAAATTATCACTCTGTTACTCATTGACCCTTGAAAAGATGTCATAGTCACGCAAACAGTTGCTGTTTTTATTACGCTATCGTCGTTTCCGGTGACGGCCATATTTTATTTGAAAGCGGAAAAATATTCTCGGAGTAAGCGAAACAACGTTGACGCGAACAGATTTTTTAATAGCTTTGGACTTCAAGGAAGTTAAAAAAGAGAACGAAAGATTTTGCTCGAAATGGATGCAATTGCTGAAGCACGAAGAAAATTAATATGTAATGAAACCTGGCAAAGTTTAGTAACGCCACGTGTTGTGGCTTTCAAATAACAGCTTTCCTGTTTCACTAATGCCATTAACATATCAATCAAAATAAAATGTCAATCAAATCGATGAAACGAGAATATAAAGGGGAAACTCTACAAACGCTATACCTCAGCTTCAGAGAGAACTGACGTTCAGTAATATTGTTTCATAAACCTGTCTACAAGGAGGATCATCTTATCGCTGATTTCCGAGGCTGTTAGCCAGGCTACTGAATCGGACGTTTCGTAATAAACCTTTCAAAAAAAGATGGAATTGGAAGATGGATTTCTCAGTGGCTTTTTAAACATTGCAGAGTTGGAAAAGTATTTTATCCATGGTAAGTATACTCACTGCTTGTAACAGCACCTAGCATTGTAAATAATCGATTTGATTTGCTTCATTGGTACTGCGCCAGACAGACTTCACAAAGCTGAAAGCTGAGACTGCTCTTCTCAATCACAAAAATAAACGTAGAAATATTATTGCAGCAACGAAAATTGTTTCTTTTTTTTTTATACTTTTTTTCGGGCCATCGAAATGAGCGAACAGGCGTCACAGTGCTGAGTCTTTTTACACATGTTGACAAAACTGGGTAGGTACAATTTATATCAAGATACCCAGAGTTGAAGAGAACAAAAGAGATAACAAGAGAGAGAGGTCTCATTTTGCCCCGCAGCTCTTAAGCCCCAAAAGAAATAATAAAAACTCTGACTGAGAAATGTCGCATTAATATTACACTCAAGTTACATACTAAACAAGTGGGTATTATACAAACAAATGGTGAGGAAGACAGACTGTAAAATTGAAGTTGCCGGTGGGTGGCCGACCTTTAAATATCTAACCTTTCCGTCTTTGTAACACAGTATCCGACACCCCCGCGTCCAGTCAGTGTTGTTTCGTATCAAGTCAATTTATTATATCAAGTTTTTTTTTGTCACATATTGACGTCGTCCGAATGTTCAGTTCAGATTCAACACTTAATAATGTTGGGTTTAGCCTCCCGTTGTCTCTTGTTTGCTGAAGAAAGAAGAGAACAGAGCGACCTTTGCATTTTGCTATCAAACAAGAAAACGAGGCTCATTATGGCGAGATTAGTATTTCCCTTCGTCCAGCTCTTTGTTATTTCTCCGAGATTTACTGCCCGTGAAATCTAATACTTCTTTTCGCCGTTGCGGGTGGAAATTTACTTGCCAAATTAGCCTCTTGAAAGTTAAACCATTTTCATTTAACTAAGTTGTTTTATACTCTTGCATCTACGGTAGACGAAATAAATAAAACGATCAGTTCAAAGACAGCCGCATACACGAGACGGCGATGAAGATAATCAGGGTTAATTTATAGTTTTGGGGTTGGATTAAATTCTCTTAATTTGTCCTCAGATAACACGATATCCCTGCGGTGTTTTTCAGATCTCTCGCGAGAAGTGTTCGTTTGTAAAGAAATTCGCTGTAATGCCTCGCTCTTGGTGACACTTAAGCGACCAGGAGGACTGCATGTAGCAGAAAAGACAGCTTGCGTACATTAATTATTGTAATGTTAAATCTATGCTCTTCTATTTTCTTGTTCTTCGTTTTTCGCGTTCGAACATTGCTACTGTGTTTTTCCTGTTAACTACGTAGTTAGTGATCCCTGTTCTTTACAAATGGTATCCTGTTTATATTTACGTCATCTCCCTAATGGGTGGGATCGCTAACCTGGTTTTCTGAGAAGGCAGGCAGTTAATTTCTCTCTTCAGTCAGTGGAAATTTAAACTCTACGATCACGTACTCCATTCTAGCCCAGTGAAGTGTCATCGCTTTTAAAGGTGGACAATTAAAACTTAGTCTAAGTGAAATATGTATTCAGCGTTTTGTTTTTTGTTGAGAGAACCTTCCTAAATAAAGCTTTTATCAAAGCAGTTTGACTGCAACCGCAGTTCAAGATCGTTAAAGCCTGGCTTTTTCATCGCTTTCAACGCTCAAGGCGCAGAAAAAGAACAAGATGTTTAAATTTGAGGTTTAGAAAAAAAAAAAATTGGAATTAAACCAGTGCCCCGAGTTACTGACGACTGGTAATAATGGTGACTCGGTGAAGACGCCTTGCGTTTCTAGTGTTTGTTGAGTTTTTTTGTTTGTCGAACATGACTAAACAGAAAGGGATAGGACTGAAAGCACCCTCGAAGTGAGTAAGGCCATGACAAATAGGTTACGGAACTGAATGACAATCGATTTGATTTAACTGACTGTTACAATTCTGTTCTTCGCGATTCGGTGCAAATATTAGATGAGGCCATTTTTTGGACAATTCACTACGACTAACAAATTCTTTATAACGCCTCCTTTTTACTATTCATAAATCTTTCAGTTACGGTGACATTACAGTGGGCAACAGTTATCTAAATCTTCCACTGAGTTATTGTTTTTTTACTCATACGTGAACATCGGCTAGCCGCTCTCTTGAGTCAGTTGTCAGTGAATCCTCGATGTTCAGTTGGAAGAATCGGCAGGCTACAACCCAACCGTTTCTTGCCGGTCGACGCAAAGTAGCCTAAACTACGGAATTCCATGTCGAACTATCGTAAATTACTATGATAAATGCCGACTTGGTTCGAGCAATGAGCCACAGTTATCGGTAACCATACACGTAGGCCAACATTGTATCTTAAAAGATCTCTGTCGTTGAAAAATTACATTCATTTTCAGAACGTACACTTATTTAGTAGATATTCAGTAAACGTTAGTTACAGAGATAATGCAAAGAATTCCTCTTGTGGTTTGGGATTTTCCAATGTAATGCTGAAACAAATCATAAATAGGACACCTGTGACTCCCTCAATTGCTGAAGGAAGGAACTATCGTATGGCTGTCTGATCGCTGTATCGACAGGAACTCAGTCTAAATTTTGGATCCCTTGAACACTAGGCTTTACCTCCTTAACGTGTTCCGCACTCCTATAGGTTTTTTTCCTGTGAACTTACACTGGGGGCGCTGAGTCCCCTGATAGACTAATCGGTGAGGCGGCTGTGCCTATTTGTATCGGAGAATTAAGGGCAGATCTCTTCACTCCACATGAATTTTTTGTCCGTTGCCTGGTGGAGACTGCGAAAATTTTACTGGATATTTAAAAGTAAACGCGCTGAGAAGCATCTCCTCATGCAGTGAATACCACCTTGCTTTGCTACGAGACCTGTCTAATCAAAGATTTAGAACTACAACTTTGTTTTGACGTTGTGTCGCAATGTGATTCGTGCCCAACTGATTACGGAGTTGATCATGAAAGAGTTGAAAATTGTGGCTTCTTTTGATAAAAAAATTCCATCTTCTTGATAAGTTGAGAGACTGAAGAAGCCCCTTATTTTCTTGATTAGCCTCAGGTTTGACGTCAACTTCTGAGGTGAAGAATCTAAAATGAATACACAGCGACTATGTACTCCACACAAGGGCGTGGAAAAACGTCTGTATGATCTTAGAACACAGAGCCAATTTTCTCTTTGCGGACTGCCGTCTGCTGTATGTCTTTAATAATACCGTATACTGACTGACGAGGCAATTTCGATTTTCAGGTCGTGTGTACAATTGACCTCGCTCCTGCTTGCTTTCAGTGATTTGTCAGTTCATAATCTGAGGATATCAATAGTTCAGTTGAAAGTGATTTCCTTGAATAACAAGTAGAAAAGAAAGGAAACAGAAAACACACTGGGCACTTTTTTACAGACTGTTTTTAAGGCGTTCAATATATGCAATGATTTTTTATCAGTGTTCAATATATTTACAACGGGTGATGGCTCAAACATTTATTAAATCTTTTTTTCAATAGACAGTTTTCAAATCAGTTAGGTAAGAAGTAATTTACTGCCGATTAATTTCTAATTTTTATCAAATGCTTAGATTCCCACGGAATTTTTTCTCTGCTACCAAGAACACTTCACGGAATTGTTATTTTACAAATATGGTCTGCTCAAGAGTGTGAAAGTCACGCCTCATTTCATCAACTTGTAAACACAATCTTTCGTCCAATCTAAACTGACTGAACTGAGAGCAATAAACGATGTATTTGTCTAACTTAATCAACCAATTTTCCTAGAAATTTCACTTCATTTCACTGTAGAACTATTACCATTAATTCAATCCCGCTGTTCGATGGAATTTAAATTATCCTTGAACAAAGAGGAATTGGATGTGAGTTGACCCGGTTCTATGCATGAATGATTGCTGCACAGGAAGACGAACTCAGTTCCGTAGCCGTCTTATTGTGAGGTCTCTTGTTAACGGCACAGAGTTCAGTCGCTTCTGTTACGCTTAGTCGTCAACGCAAAAAAATGAAGGATCGCTCTCACAGCGAAGGTAACCAAAGTTAATTTGTACGCTTGTGTGTTGCAAACTTATACGAGCATTTTATGTACCATGAAGGCCGGGTTTAGCTAAAAGTTAAAAACAATCTTTCTTCGTCTTATATCTGGATATATGGCATCTTTTGCTAAGATCTCCAGGCTGTAAAAAATTGCATTTGTTTTAGTTCACATTATATGCGTTTTTGATCACGGTTCTGGGTGTTTGCAATCAATTGCAGCTCAACTCAGATAAGTTTTCGTGGAAAAACGGAAAATCGTTTTTTGACAATCGTGGTAGTTCCGGTACACCAACATGGTGTTGTCAGGGATTTGAAGTTTAGTTTGCTGCAAGTTGATATGAACAGTAGCCTCATGCACTTGGGAATTGCTTGACAAAGGATCGATTCACAGACTGAGCACTGAAATAGTTATAAAGGGAATTTTTTTTTGGCCTGTTAAAAGGTATGGCTTGGTTTAAAGAGGATCAGTAGAGCTACGTCCATTGTATATCTCACGAGTGACTGCTTGCCCGTGACTCATGCCTGAGACATTTGCAGCGTGCTTATTAGCCAATTTGATTATGGATACATTGTTAGCGGTTTTGTTTTGTTTTTGTTTGTTTTTTTTTTATGAAAATGACAAATTTAGGAAACTCTTAGTGGGCTTTTGAGCCCTGTTCCTGCTCTGTTTGCTAACCTGTTGCTTGCGTAATCTACTATTCGCCCAGAAAAAATATCATTTTGTAATCTTTCATTTGTTATGTGTAGCCGTTTATCGTGGTGGTTAGTTTTTGAACTTTCAGAACGTGGTCGTACTGATCGTAACAACGCCACAGCGATTCTTCGCCTTATGTCATATTATACTAAACATTTCCGCTCTTGACGTAACGGAAGTAGTTTTTGCGCTTTGGTTGTTCCCGATTATTAGAAGTCAGTTAAATGAAATTTTCAGATCTATATTTGCACCGTCACGGCAGTTTGTATTTAGGCATATCTTAGTACTGTATGTTTGAATTCTTTCTTGCATCACATGTTGATTGAACAGCGATTTTACGTGTTCCGGTCTCTATCTAGAATTGGACAGTACTCGCACACGGGTGTAGCAGCAATTTCCGGTCAAATTGACTTCCTGTGCTTCCTGCTGAGGAAACTCAAGCGATACTTAATGATCCATATTCCTAAGCTGGCCTCAGTTTAGAAGGCCGGTACAAAAGGCAGTTGATACTTTACGCTAATGTAGCCAGAGATTTAAGCGTCCCGTTTAAGTGCATGCATTTCCTTCTGCTCGTGGGAAAAAATTTAGTATTCTTTTCTTGTAGCAAAGACGTTTCCGGTAACCCAAGCAACAACACTGTCATGCCAAATATTTCTCGCTTGACTTCCTGTATGCTGAAAAGGCCGCGAGTGTAGAGGGCGGAAGGGTGTTTCTTGACCGTCGAATCAGTTGATTTTTGTAATTTTCCGTTTGGTCTGTGCTGAAGAATTGCTGCACTTGAGAAAAAGTGTTCCGTTTACAGCATTTATATCTACTTTGACTTAGACACAATTTGTTTTAGCAGAGTTCACAGAGGATTATCTGACATTATATCATATCACACTGCTGTGACCCCAGTACCTGATGTCAAAAAAAACATAAGCTAAAATAAAAAAACACGTGGTTCAAGTTTCTCTTTGATTATCCATATTCTCCACTTGCGTTAATTTCCTTGTACGCGTTTGGTCAGTCCAAGAGAGTGAGTCGAGGACTGCGTGCAGTTAAGTTATCGGAACACAAATGTAGCACTTTTTTCATCTTTTCTCATACTTGCAACTACGACACTTGGACCGCTAGATACGTATTGTTGTCAGTGTCTCATACTCAAAATCGCGCAGTGAGTAGGCCTTCTGTCAGTTATTAAAAGGTCCAGTTGTTTGTCGTCTATTCGTTCAACGTCCATTTGTTTACTGTGTTTCTCCCAGTTCACTCTGGATGGATCGAATCGGCGCCAAATGATGGCTGATAGTTAGAATCCATATTCATTCATCCCTTTAATAACGGAAATGCTTATTTTCTACACAGATTGCGACCTGGACGCTTTCAGAGACATCAAGCCGTTCCAACCTCTCCCCAAATCCAAGGCGGATTGCGACAGATACAACGAGTTGCCCACAAACAGCTTCTTAAATTGGTCAGCATGTCCTCAGTCTATTCGTTACTCGGATATGCCTCCCCTACAAAGAGTACAGCCAGTTCCCAGGGAGGAAATAGTGTTTTTTAACGTTCAGAAATGCTACGAGAAAGTCCAATGTCGAAAGAACAAGAAATCAAAGCAGCGTGTGCAAGGGGCCACCATTAACTTGAGAGTGACAACTGATGCTCCTATTGCTAAAGTAGAAGTGTACGTCGAGAGGCTTCCCAAGGCCGCGGTGCTTTGTGGTGACAGTAACGGACGAGTACCGCTCAAACTCAAGATGGAGAACCTCATGTACTCTGATGTAAGTATTTTGTTGTGGTTCGAGATGAACCGCTTACATCCTTTGTGTGATTTATGCCGCAATAATTTAGTCAAATTCTTTGCACGTGTTTACTTAATTAACAACAGAAATCGTATCAAGGGAAAGCGAGGAAAATTTTCAGTCCGTTAACGAAGATTTCATCGTTTAAGTGCTGTGAACGCAACCTGGGGTCTTTCTGTTGTTGTCCTTTTAAATTTGAGCAGAGGTTCAAGGATTGTTCGGGTGACGCGTCTCGGTAATATTTTTAATCAAATGTATTTCTGCCCTTTTCCCGGGGTTTTACATGTCATTTGCGCATTTGTGCCTTTGAATGCAAGGGCACATACAAGGCCGTTACCCGGGCCGTTACCAGATCTATACTGTTGAGGTATTTTACCACTGATGGGTTACCTTGCGCAGTTGTTGTTTATTTCAGTAGTCAGTTTAGGTTTGCTGCAAAATACCTAGCATGCCATTCATCATGTTCTTGCTTTCCTCTCTAGAATTACCAAAGACAAGACCAATACTTCTCCGTAGACCTCGACTCAGTCTACCATAATCCCCTGACTGGTACCCCTGTGTACAAGCTGTCTACTGTGGACTCGGAGAGGAGGAATCGCTTCTGGCTTGTCGCGTACATTGTGTATGCGGGCAGCCGCAAGAGCCAACCTTTCTACAGTGAACCATTTTTACTCAAGAGCAAGAGAAATTCCAAAGCTTCTCCTTATTAGAAGATACTGATTCTCAAAATTCCTTTTATTGTCTCCAACAACTGGTGATGAAGTCAACCGGTTTTGTTCTGTCTCTTCTAAAAAACTACTGTAAATAAAAACCCTCCATGGATTTTGTTTAATTTTCAGTTATTTCCAAGTCGGCCTTTTAAAAAAGACTGACACCACTTTCAGTCCAAACAGAAGCACCTAACTAGATACATTCGGTTTGGCATCTCCCCTCATTTTGGTGCAATTTTTATGGTAATAATAGTAATGTTACTTTGATAACAAATAAGAAAACTGTTGACTAGTAAAGTAACTTAAATCTGAAACCCAACTCAGTAAGACAGTAAGACAGTATTCCAAAGTTTTGGCAGTATTTGTAGAGCAGTGATGACAGTGAATCACGCCTAGTCCTACAACTATACGTAAGAGCTAGAGACGTCGTGCTCTGAGCTATCCAAGCAAACGTCCAGAGTTACGCATACTTAGATCTCACTTCTACGACGTGCTCTGAACCGAGGGTACAGTTTACGAGAATAAGCCAGCATTTAGCATTTCGTTAATCCCTCGGATTGTAGACCATCAGGGTCTTGTGAGTGTAATGAAATACTTCGTAAGTAATTTAAATAGGTAACTTTATTTCAATGTCATTAGCCCAAAACGCTGGCATAACGTTGTTTGTTTTAAACCCTGCAGCAGACCCCCTATCATAGTGTTTGTATTGGGGTTTGCATTAGAACAGGGGATCTCATGGCAGGTTAAACTGATAGAAGCGTACACTGGGGCGGAAGATGTAAATATTCACTTAGCTGTTCGTGCCGGTGGGCTTGTCGTTCGTACAAAAAGGCTAAAGAATGAGATCTTAAACATTTACTACTTTTTCCTTTATTTGTTCCAAATCCTCATTAGTTCCTGGCATTGGTAATTTTTAATTCATTCACTCATGAAGATGAGAAAACATTTCATGTTTGTTCCTAGATTTAATGTACATGATAACAACGTAGTGCACTAGGGCCACAGATTCCCGAAGCCCTACGGCTAAGTTTTATCCTAAGATTGTTTTCTAGTATATCGCAAAACAATGGGCTATTGTGAGGATACAATACTTAGGGGACATCTTAAGAGAGCTTTGCGAATCTGGCCACTGATCAACATCTTAGTCAAGTTCTTTAAACCTGGCAGCAGTGCAAGTAGTGTCAATTTTCTTGCATGACTTACCTCATCCATTCTTTAGCATTGACCAAATTGAAAACAAAATTTTATACTGTAAAAAACTGTACTTTAATATTTTTAAGTCGAACAATAAATTACGTCAAATGGTTGTATGTCTTTACATACAGTTGACTCTCAAAGCGTGTATGATACCATTTCTTCACTTGTAATATTGCATTGATATTAAAAGCAGAACTACCTATCTTGGATAAAGAGTTTTGCTATCTAAGAAACTGAATAAGAACGAGACACTGCATACTAATTTTTTGTCTTCATTGGCTTCTTCCTTAACTCCAAAATCGACCCACTTTGCTTTGCACGTAAAAGCGGAGTGTAAACTGGGACTTGCATAATTATTGTCCGGTTGATTTACAGGTAGAACTGTATTAAGAAGATGAACAAGACAGCGTGTAAAAATGCCTATCAGACTGACACGGACAAAACATTTTGTATGGGATGGCGACGCCTTAAATTTATCTCTGGCCACGGAGGAATGACAAAATTCAACCACATGAATCCCAATTCAATGCCTCAAATTGTAGAATAATCAAGATAAAGAGAAATTTAGGTACTTTGAAAAAATTTCGAGATTGGCGCTGTTACAATTCTTATCTCAGCTGCTACTGTTACGCATCCCCTCCCCCTCCCCCCCCCCCCCCCGTCCCTCTAAAGGCCCCTTGCAAACGAAAGCAGCATGTTGGCGCAACATCGCCCAACATCGACCAACATCGTTGGGTGCAACATGTTGCCATCGTTTGTACACCATGTTGGGTAATGTTGCATGATGTTGGCACACGTTGGTGTCCTTCTTTATTTCTCCATTCAAAGGTAATGCCTAAACTCCTCACAATGTTTAATACCCAGCCATAAGTTTGATTTTGGTTCAGCAAAACCCACTTGAAAAAGTATTCACTTTATCCATGGCATCGTGCGTATGAAGTTCCCTTGTAGGAAGCTCAATGAGATTATCAAATATTCTTAAAAACAAGTGAAGTGTATCAATTATTACATGATCAATAGGAATAATACCAAACAATGGATTACCTTTACAATTGCATTGTTTATTGTTTGCATGCGTACCTATCTCCTCATAGTCCCTTGCTCCCAGAGATTTGTCTGTTAAAGACCTCTTTTTACTGACATCAAACCTTTCATTCTGTGGACATTTACAACAAATGCAAGCAAAGTTTTGATTAGCAGCTCCTAAACCACAAACACAACCTAAAAATTTCCAGTCTCCTTCAAAAATTAATCAATACTATGCTTTTGGTTATTTGCAGTAATTTCTTTTAAATTTGACATTTCCTCTATCAGATCAGCAAGACTTTCCTTAAGATTGTCATAGTTTTCTGTTGTCTTGATTATGGCAAGGACATAATTTCTTTTTTCATTCATTGCTGTATCTTTTGTCATTTAATATTGTGAATGTTATATATTTCTCTAATTTCAAACATTTACCAATAGTTGTACTATCTCCACTGATCTTTACTCAAATAGTTGCTTATGTAGTCAAAGTTCTATATTTTTTTTTGCAGCCTTGCTATTTGTTCCTTGATACTTTCATAAAATGATATTTGGATTCTCCCAGCCTCCCCAGGTGTAGCAGTTAGATTCCAATTGGAATTAAGTTCATTGATCTGTTTAGTTATCCTGCATTTTGTTGGCATGTTTTGGCACTTCATGGCTAGTTCATGCCAGGCCTCATTGGATATATTGAATTTATCTTTAATGTATATCCATGTGTTAATGTCATCCAAGTCACAAAGCTCACCATCTCCTATTGTTTCATATTCCTGAGTTTCACTTTTTAGAACTTCAACTTTAGTGGCAACTGAATTAAAATTGTACAGTCCTAAAAATGAAAGAGTAGCTTGGCAGTCCCCCTTCGTTCCTTTTTTATTCTTGTTTGATGCTGCTTACTCACTGAATTTGGTCTGTTTGTTTGGCCCTCTTTTCCCTTTCTTTCACATATTTCCCACCTTCTTTGCTAATGACCTAAATTTTTGTTTAAAATATTTTGCACTTTTTTCTGAAGCCTCAGTGACATTCTTTAGTTTCTGTTCAATTTTCAATCTGTTTGTCTGCTCTTCTGTCAGATCCTCCTCCACCTTTCTTCTCTCCACGAAGTAGTTGGTTTTCATCAAGCAATACGCTGGTATCTAGCTCATGATAAAAAATTTTAAAAGAGTAGTTTGGCCATTTCCTTTGAGGTGAGTTGCTTGATGCATTTAAGCCTGGTTCACACGTGCAACACAAATGCAAGCGCAAGGTAAGATACGCAAGCGCAGTCGAAGTCTTTATTCAAGATGGCGAACGAGGTTGACATATATGGTTAGGAGGGTCCCCTATACTTTTTTCGTGAAACGTGATTGGGACTATTTTTTTCTCGTGAAACGTGATTTAGGTTAAGGTTTTAAGGTTAAGGTAAGATACGCAAGCGCAGTCGAAGTCTTTATTCAAGATGGCGAACGAGGCTGACATATATGGTTAGGAGGGTCCCCTATACTTTTTTTCGTGAAACGTGATTGGGACTATTTTTTTTCTCGTGAAACGTGATTTAGGTTTATTTGTTCATTCGTGATTCGTGATTGCCGATATTTGCTTTATCGTGAACGTGAACGAATTTTGGGAATTATCCGTGACGCGTGAACAGTCTCAACAGAATGAGCGTGAACAGAATATTTTTGCGTCAATGCATTTTCCAAAGTGGTATAGGGGACCCTCAGTTAGCACTGTTTCACAACTATCAAAAGGACTTCGAAGATATACCGTTGGGCAGTTACAACATGGTTTAGTATGGGTGCTCACTCCACCGTGTGCTACAAGTGCCCACCAACGTATATACCTTGCGTTTGCATTTGCGTTTGCGTTGCCCCGGTTCACACGTGTGAACCGCAAACGCAAGCACAAATGCAAGTGCACGAAAATGAAGAATTGTCCATTCCTTGCGTTGGCGCTTGCGCTTGTATTTCCATTTGTGTTTATACGGTAGTTCACGCATATATTTCGTTGCGTTTGCATTTGCACTTGCGTTTGCAATTTGCGTCGCACGTGTGATACAGGCTTTAATTTCCCTCCCCTTCATGACGTTGTCTTGAATCCCGAATGCAGAGGGGATATCCTTTTCTTGAGAACATTTAATCGGCTGTTTATTATGACTCCACGGATCCCGGACTCATTAAGAATTTTCTTTGGTATTCTTGCTATAACAAGCCAGGTGTTTTCATCATTCGCAGGTTCCTCGAAAGACTGCTTCGAAAGAGCATAAGCTAAATATAGGGTAGCGGTTTCCGGAGAGGAAATTGTTTGAATAAATGCTAGGTATTCAGCTTGTGTAGTGTATACTAAAACAATTATTCACCTCAGTGTCGGTGAATGTGGTGGATATTTACCTCGCGCTTCGCGGCTCGGCAAATATTCACCTCCACTTCAGCCACTTCGGTGAATAATTGTTAAATGAAAACAGAAAATCAGTCAAGGGATTATAAAAAACTGAGGGGAAAAAGTAAAACTCAAAAGGCAACGTACAGTCTTACTTGTTTATTTAGAAGTACACCAAGCAAATTAGTTCGTTTTGGTCCATTTGTTTCATCGCCCAAATCGTCTCGCCCGGAAACTCTAACCGCGTGAAAGATCAGCGTTTCCTAGCCTTCGACATCCTTTTGGCTCGTCACGCAATCTTTCATCCCCAACGGAAGGATTGCGTGACGAGGGCAAATGCGCTTCATCTAACACAGAGCACACAAAGATTTATAGAGGAATTAAAGATCTTAAGCTTGACACACAAATCGTTCAAGCTGATCTTGACAACCTTAGCAGCTGGGCAGCGAAATTTAACAATGACAAGTGTAAAGGGAGGATCTATTATAGGGGTCCGTGCACTCCACAAAACGCTATACTAAACTGAGAAAAAAGTTTGGCCAAGAAGTTGTGGCCCTCCCTTCTAAAGGGTCCAAGAAAACTCTGACCCTTGCTCCATTAAAAAAAACTGTGACCTCCCCTAAAAGGCATATTTTCTAAAATGGCTCTCCCCAAAGTGAGGCTAAAAAAATATAGTAGCCCCCCCCCCCCCCCCACCCCTAGCTAAATAATGACCGGTCCCTAAAAAGCGCAAGCGATCGCAATTTCAAGAAGGCAGCCATACAGCATGGAACTATTTAAAACTGATTCCCCTGCTCCATAGGCATCCATCCATTAGGCAAAACGTCTTTATTCACTACAAAACCGTTGGAGCTCAGTCAAAAACGAAACGAACCGTCTGGTCTAGTGGCCCGACATCGATACCAATTCTCGACATAATCGATATCCGATTAGCCTGAAGTATTGATACTTGCAGGGAATATCGCTTGTTTCGAAACTTTTTTATACTGCTCACGTGATCACTCAAACTCAACTGAAGAACAGCTTATGTTAGCGGGTTCGGCGTACTACCGGAGTACACATTGAAAATCGAACTTCTTACACTAGTTTAGGAATACGTTATTCGAGAAAATTTTTTTCTCAACTTGAAGGAAGTGAAAGTTCTTTATTATATGGGAACCATAGTACGAGCGATTTATTAGGCAAACGGCTAACCTCAAACTTCAGTTGGGGGTTTGCGGTTCAGAGAAACCCGTAGCTAAAGGTCTCTAATGTCTCACTGGATTTACGAAGTCCGCCTGCCTCAGAAGACTGACTGAACTAAATAAAAAACCGTCTCGACTCTTGTTCAGTAACAATGAACCAGCGGTCTCAGCTTTGTACTATCTCTCTACTTCACGCAAAACAATCAGTCTAAATGCGAATCCCATTCAAACTTTCTGGTAATTAAGAACAAATTTTACTTGTAGGGAAAAAAGTTAGTCGGTAGATTAACCTCGTATAATTCCCACTTTCACACGGTTTACCTAATCCACCGCTCCAACGCTTTCCGAATTTATCGCGAAATCCTGAGTATTGGATATGGTATGCAGAGTTTAAGCTTCCTGGTGTTGATTCGAGTTTGCTCATATCACTATGACAACGGCGGTAATTCCTCGTTCCCAGGGTCTCTCAAATGAGTGTGAAGAAAGACTGACTAAAGGCTGGTTTGAGTGCAGAAAATCTGTTTTTGACTTGTGAGTCTAGCGTCAAGAGTCTAGCGTCAATTCGCGTCATCTTGGTCACACTCCGAAATAAACATTATTTGACGTTGATATTGTGGAAAAAAGCAATTCGAATGTGGTTTAGCATTTTCTGTACTCTTATGGACAACGATATTCGTCCTCACAGTGGTCAAAATTTGTTGTGGAAAAAGTTCGATTTAGCGGGAGTTCAAGTTACGGTAGTGATGGAATTAAACAAATGACCAGAGATTATAGAATGCATTCAATTCGCGCATGTATGTGGTCAGATCTAGTGGTATCGATTTAGTGCGAAGAAAGAGTGAAAAACCGAAGGATGTTTTGCCAGCAAAACAAAGTAAAATATAAGAGAATACACGGTAATCTGACGGTACATTCGAGGATACGTGCTGCTAAATTTGACTCAATTCTGACAATTCAGATAAAAACTGCACTGCATTTTTTAGAGTATATACTCTATATCACTTTTGAGTCATTAACACTTTGGAAAAGTGATTCGAGTTATCAGGGGTAAAATTATGAAAAATATAACCTGGAGGGAAAAACAGATCACTTCGAGATAGCTGGCGGTCCGAGTTTATACTGACAGTAAAATTGCAGTAAATATAAGAAGCAATTCCAGGGAAAATCAATGTTGGTTCGAGTCTGAGTGCGAGGTTCAGGTCCGAGGATTCGGCTGTAGTTTCATTTATTACTTTCCAGTTTGTTGTTGCCTGGCTATCGGCTTTATTCCAGAATGCTCGTGTTCTCAGCCTAGCTGTATTGCATAACATAACAAAAAGTACCCCCTGATTTCCGAGCACCGTCGAATGATACAGAGTTTAGGAGAACTGGGCTTAGAAACAAAGGCGTGACTTTTTATAAATTTAGTGGCGAGATACATGGATTTGAATGCATTTTTACCTTGTCCTTATTTTCCATTGGAAGCGAGCAAAAAATGTGGGTGATAGCTATTAGATTTTACCGGGTGTTGTTTCTTGACAACATTCATAAGCCTCATCTCAGCAGATTTTATTTTTCCCCCCTCCCCCCCTCCCCCCCTCTCCCCTTCCGCCCCGAGGGTCAAGATAAACATGCTAAAACACACGGGAAAGAGCTGCTGAGATATGTTAATTTAAATGGATGACGATTCGCAACTCTCTTTCCTTAGGAAAAGCAAAAGCCTATCTGGCATTCCGGATAGATTTCATATATTCGTCTACTTTGTATAGAGGTTTGAATCCTGCTTAGAAATCTCAGCAATTTCGGCACCTTGTTGCAGTTTGCCGTCAATTTACCAGTTGTTGAATTTATTAGTTATTGAGGTTATTTGCACTCAGTGTCTGTATTAAAATGGCGTCTTAAAAACAAGCGGGCCTCAGAAATATCGGGCGAATGTAAATTTTTGTGTTACAATAAAGACGCGGGTTAACCTCTAACCCCTTTACAGCACACTTAAGCATTGTTTACATTGTTGAAACGGGAAGTCGAAATAAAAATAGCATAAAACTGCAAACATTGTTTCCTTAAAACTTTTACCCGCGTTTACTTTATGTGATCTTCTTAATTTCCAGTCTCTAAAGTGCCGTCTGACTACTCAATCTTTGGTTTTCCTTACACATCTGAAAAACTGGTAAAAATTGTTCGCGAGTTTGTATAGGCACGGTGTGCAATAATCGTGAAGTATATCACATTAGAAAAAACACGAAGAGCTGGGTGTTAAGCCTTCAAGCTGATCTGCTCTTTTCAGTCCTCGTAATTTGGATCAAATTGAACGGAAAACGTTGTGAGTTTGTCGAGTGAGAAAATTGTTTTTCCTGAATTAATTTTTAAAATATCTAGCCGTGTGTTGGGCGCCGCGCCACTCATAAAATTATTTGCGAGCCCTCGGTCATTTTGAACGGAACATTTAAGAGGGAAAACCCAAAACGTTTCCATGGTGATAAGACATCATTTTGGCTGTCAAAAACTGCGCCTGTAAGCAGTTTTTAGCTTACTGGATAATTTTGGAATAATTTGTTATGTTTTTGACAGACAAACAAACCAATCATAACGTTTAATTTCCCTATGACAGGTATCAATCACATTTCCTTCCTCTGGTTGGATCTTCGCTGCCACTTGGGGTTTCCATATGGTTTGTTTATAGCCGTTTCTTGTGGTAGCAAAAGATATTTAGAAGTTGATATAAATGAAGAGTCATTTAACATCGCGGAAGAAAAAGCACAAACGATTACGTCAAAAACACAAGGACCTGGTGATCACGAAGAAGCTGATGTCGACTATCTAGCTCTCAAGTCTGGGCAACATTTCGAACCTTTCTTGCTTTATAGACTCGAGTGTTTGCTCACCAAATATTTCTCCCTGAGCGAAAACCTCACATGGATAAATCTGAGTTAAAAATTCTGAATAACTTTATTACAGAGGAGATGGATAGCAAGCTGCTTATGCTGACAGAATTTCTAATCGCACAAAGTTTGCCTGGGGAGCCACAAGGTACACAGTAGTTTTACAAACCTTTTATGCATGGGAATGCTAATATTAGTCGGAGCTAATTATTATGCAACAACATTATGGTCATGGAAGCTTCCAGTTCAGGGCACAGGGACATCAAGAAAATTTCTGTTCCTCTTAACTAGGACACACGAGAAATTTATTGTTACGTTTGGGTGGAAAGTTTCCTTCACAAGCTAAAGATTGATTGATCTTTTTGCTCCAACGTTTTTCAAAAGGGAAGTTACTGAAGTGATGATAAACCGTTCAAGACAAAAATCCAAAGGTCAAGGATCAAACCTATTTTTTCAGCATAAAATATTAGAAAAGGAAATTTATTACGAGTAGCGTATCGGCATTCATCATGAAAATCGAGTGGGTTCGGAGTTTCTCTGGGGTTAGTAATGAGAAGTACAGCGAAAAGGGACGTTTGCCAAAAATATTAGCTTAAACAATTATGAAATGATTTACGCCTCAATGCATCGCGCTGTTCTTCCAAGCGAAAAACAATGGTTTCAGCGACACAGGAAGTTATAAGTCACGTGACGTGCCGCGTTACTCACGCCATCTGAAACAAGCTTCAACATACGACACAAGCCGGTTATTTTACTATTTCCAGCTTAGCTTTCTGTCTTCAAGGATTCAATGAATAGCCTGCGCCAACCTATCAGTGGTAATTTGCTGTTTTCAAAGTACAGGTCTCCGCCTAAAACAAAGAATCGTGCTTAAATTTTCCTTTATGCATGGAAAGAGGTCTTTTTGCAGCTGCACTTCAGCCGTATACATATGTCAACAATTTACGTAGGAGGAAGTTATTTTAGCTCAGGTTTATTGACAGCGCTTAGGGCCCGGTTTTCGAGTTCTCGGCACATTCCTTAATCCTAGGTTTAAAAAAATGTCGACGTGTTCACATGAACGGGTGGTCTGGCCCGGTTCCCGAGATCTCGGTTTTTCCAACCGGGATCTCGGGAACCGGGCGGGAATTTTTGCCATTTGAACACTTCAGCCTGGTTACCGGGAGGAAAATAACTGATACAATGCATTTTCGTTATAGAACGAACATTATCGAGATTTTACTTCTCTTTTATTCGAAAATGAAGCTCAGAATAGTTTTATTTGATAGTTAGTGTAAAGTCAAAGGAAATTCGGGACTGCTATCTAGCATGCCCTTGTCACCGTTTTAATGGCGGACAGGAGCCCAGTAATGGGCTCCTGTGGCGGATAATTGCCAAAATCATTTCAGAGATTACTCGTAGATACGAAAAAACCAAACGAGTAAAGAATAACAAACATAATATAGGGATGTATAGGGATGTGTTCAACTCTCACATACCCTGCGAGCAGTTGGTGTATCCTGTGCTTCCCGAGAAAGGAAGTGCTCGCTCACAACGATTATATTCTTTCTGTTATGGTACTGTGGAAACTCGCTGAAGAGGCTAGGCAAGTTTTCCTCCATTGTGGCCGAGTTTCAGCTTTCATTTATCAGTGGGACCTCTCAGTAACAAGAGGTATTACCGATGTCTGACCGGAATGCCATGGTCTTCTAGAAAACAGGAGTCGACACCGTAACATGAACCATGAAATGGTGTCATGAAATCGAGGGTTCCAGGGCTTTCAGGGGTGACACACGAGGCGATTTTATACACCGATCACCGCGATCGGCGAAAATCGCCTAGTGTGTCCGGTGCAGAGATTCCGATTTTCGCCATATAAAATCGCCGGTATCTGGCATGTCATTATCGACGATTAAATTCGCTGGCATTCGCCTGGTGTGCCCGTTTCTGCGATTTTGTACGCTCATTGCTGCAAATCGCCAGATGAGTGCAGGCTACCAATCAAGCGATTCTTGGAGCGTGGGAACAAAATTTGCAGTTGCAAATCGCCGCGATCGGCGTAGAAAATCGCTAAGTGTGCCCGCATCAATCAACGGCAAAATTCGCTCGCGATTTTCGCTAGCTATCAAACTGATCACCGAAATTACCTAGTGTGTCGCCGGCTTAACCGCTTAAGCCATCCACCTAATGAATTAGACAAAAAGCTCCTCAACTCTCACAGCGCTTTGCTTATGTACCTTTTTTTCTGATACCGTGGTAACTGCAAAGGTCAGACAAGTCAGATAGATTTTTCTTTCATGGTGGCCGGGTTTCAGCTTTCATTCATTGGCTCACTTGTTACTGCATACAAGGTCAGCAATTTACGTAAAAGAAACTGAAATACTGCTTGCAATTTTCAGCTCAGGTTTACTGTAAGATTAACTGTGTCTACGTAAATTGCTGACATTTGTGTACATGTAGAAGCCTGCTTGCATGGCAGGGGCCTGTGAAAGGCGAGGCAATGGAGACATCAGGCGCGCGCGATAAGCAAGGGGAGCGCGAGGGAACCAATAAAAAGGCTTCCTTTTCCACCCTTCCTGTCGCACTCCGCGCTATCTCCGAGTGCTTCTCGCGCGCTGCTGATTCCTCATTTTCCTTCTCTTTTCTAGCGCCTTCGACGCAGGCTACATGGATATAAGCAGAGAAAGATTTAAGGCGATTGAGCTCAAGTCAAACAATGCCGAGACAACTAACTGCATATGTTAAGATTAAATACACTCTTTTTAAGCGTTCTAATACAATTAATTTGCCGGGGTGATTTCCAATTTATGCCTTGACTTTGAATACTGGTGAGCAATGTAGTCATGTTTCAAACACGATGACTCACGAGTGTAGCCTGCTAATGTCAATTTTTGTTGTTTCTAGATGATTTAGACGAGAAACCTGAGCTGCTGGAAAAAACAGAACCCACCACCCCTATCACCTGCAGCCTTCTCGGGAATCTGGAAAATCTGGGGGAGTCTGCAGAAGGCAACATCAGGGTGAATTTCCCCGATATCAAGCCGGTTTACCTGAAAATACAGTCACGTGCCAACCGTCTGTCCAGGCAGAGAGTGGAAAGTGGCAAGATTAAGATCCGCGTCGTAAGCTTGGGGCCTCAAGTGTTAACCATTGAAGCATATGTGGAACGAACCCCAGACGCGGCTATGCTGTTTGGTGATAGGTGTGGTAGAGTCCGCCTTAAGCCTCAGCCAGGAAAGTATTATCCACCGAATCAGGTAACAGCTTGCCGTGTATCAAATCGAATGATAGTGGTAACCTGTTCCAAATAGAAGGGGCATTCCTTGCACCCTTCAAACCTCGCTGGCTTTTATTTGCCCACAATCTGAGCACCTAGTAACCAGTTAGCGGTCGTGTAAGACGCTCTAGCCACGTTCACTTTCACTCCAAACATGTATTCATTTAATCAAAATGACTATGAGCCACTGAACTCGGGAGACAAATTCTAGACCACTCTTGATTCCTTTTTTTTAGGATTTCCAAAAGAGGTGTGACGCTTGCGTGACATGCTGCGCAAGATTAAGTTTTATTTTGTCTCAGCGTTTTTTAGTCTTACGATGTTTAAGTTTTGGGTATCTGTATCAAATCGGCGTCTTTTCCAAACGAAAGCCACTTAGAACCAGTTCGATGTTTCATAAAGACAAGTTCCCTTTTATTTTGTGCACATTTCTTACACAAGTCATTTTCATTCACGCTCTCTCATGCAACTCTTTATCAATATCTCTCCAACTCTCATAACCTCTAATCGCCATCATGCTCTCATCTTTCATACAGCTTCATTAATTCTCGTCATCAACTCTCATGCACCATGAATCCCAAGCATTTTCCTGGAGATTGTAACAAATACTTCATATGTTGGCCGGTACTTTTCCCTTTCTTCACAGCAATATTTCACAGTTGATTTGGACTCTATTTACGAATCCCCCACGAACCAGGGTGTGCCAGTTTACAAGCTGTCTACAGTGGACTCAGAAAGGCGAAACAAGTTCCGTCTGGTCGTTGTGGTCGTCCTAATAGGTGATGTTCGCAGCAGCGAGTTTATCAGCCGGCCGTTTCGCCTGCGTAGCAGGACAGGCAGGTCATTTAGAAGCCTGTCAGTGTAGTTTATCTTCATTGTTTATTTGCTATTGTCTAGTATCATTTTTCTTAGAGCTACTGGCCTGGGAAAACCAGTTTCAAGCATGAAATACTTTAAAAAAAAAAGCCTAGTATGAGATGAAATTATTTTAAGTAGGGTTTTGAATGTTTTTAGTGCCGGTGAACTGTGAAACCAGTAGTAATCAAGGAAGGGAACCGACTGTAAACTTACGAGATTTAATATCTTTGGCTCCGACAAAATTTGAATACACAGGACCGACACGTTTTTAAATATTAAGGTGTCCAGAATCTCCAAGAGAGTTCATCTTTGTCGGCCGGCTAGGTTATTCCGTCTCACTTTTTCTTCTGACCGGCTAGCTCACTCAGCCATCTTAAAAAAACCTTTCACACTCAATTGATCTGAAAGAAAATTTTAAAATTGTTTTCTTGACAATCCACTTAAATCCGACATTATGCGCAAAAAATTTAGATTGCCGGAAAAGTTACCATCAGCGTATTGTCTGTATATCTACTTTTTTCCCAGTTAAATTCCTATTTCTGCTCTGTATAAATTCATGAGTCTTTCTGCAGCGTTTTCAGGCCAGTGGTTTTCAATGGTTTATCAATACATCAGTTAGTCTTTAGATAGTGGTAGCTCATGTAACCGCAGATCCAGTATATTGTAGGTACAGTCTTCAAATGAGTGCATAAAACACTGATCACTCCTCAAGAGTTCTGTTAAAAAACTGAACAAACAGCAGTCTGAAAAAAGCGTGATTCAGCTTATTATATATCCTTATTAGCCACTTCTCCCTTCAATCAGTTTTTTTTTTATTTGAGAGCATATAAGGGCGAAACCAGTAGAAGAAGTAGAGAAGGGTTGCCTTCGTAAGCTTTGTTTAGAGGTAAAAGACAGCTTTGTTTTTGAAGTCGTTGTCGTTTAGTTGCAAGTAAGAGAATATAGAGATTCTCTTTAATTTCACAAATCCTACGTCAAGAAACAAGTCAGTCTTGCCAGTTGTTATCAACTGGTTAAGGTTTGTTAGATATTATATATCTGTTAACATTGTTAAGCCTTCTTAAAAATAGTTGAACTTCACTTGTGTCTTATCGAGTGCCGATGACCTAACGAACGGCAGCCGAAGTCTCCCGCGGATCGCCACAAGACTTTCTCGGGAGCTACGGATAAAAGATTGTGACACAGCCGAAGTGCGACTATTTTTACTGGCGGCTTTTATGGCTTTATCACTGCTGTGCAGTATTATGAACTTGTTCACGAAATATTTCATATTGCTTTATAACATGATTGGGCTTTCGAAATTCAGTTGCAAACTTAAACCAAAAACACATTTCTCGGCGTTCAGTCTATCACAGAATGAATCCTCGATTACTCTTTGTCTCCCTCATCGATCGAGGTTAGGAGCGCTTCTAACACAGAAGAACTACGGCACATGTTGTGCTTGAATTACTTTGCCTTATTCGGCCACGCAGGCTAATCAAACCCGTATTTTAACCGCCCATCCAGTTCTAGGCTAAATATCAGCTTGGGTGGCGAGAAGTGATATATATTCCCTGGGGATATTTGAGAAATATGAATGCATCGTAAAAGATTTCTTACAAAGAATTTGTAGTTAGAAAATAACATTTCATCTGATCTGATCTAAGTCAAAGGCCTTCTGTCAATGGATAGGCCCCAACTGCGCAATTTTGACTCAGAGAAGAAAGGGAAGCTTAATTCTTGAATAGATCAACGCATTGTCACGGTGATTGACTTAATTTAGCGCTGATTATGCTTTGGAGAAGTTGGTCCCAGGTGTAGACTTACATGTGACTGCACTAAGCACGTATGTCGTATGCGTATGTCGACGAACTTCCTTGCTAAGGGAAGCTAAATGTATAACTAGGTTTTTAGTAGTTGGACAGAAGTTGAGCATCGCTCAATATTGAGTTGTCAGAAGAGATAAAACTATTTTTTATCAGATATTTTTTTACCGTAACCAATAGCACTTTTGCAATTTATGTAGCATAAACATTTAAAATTAAAGTTGCTGAGTTGTCATCATCTCAAATTAGTTTATTTATATGAAGGTGCGTTCACTGTGAAACACCGCTTCTTGCGGAAGAATTAAAACCTCCGGAACACTGGCGAGCATCAAGGTAAAATGGCACTCACTTGATTAACGTTGAATCAAAGTGGTTAGAGCGAGTGTCCAGCGCTAAACCAAACCACAGCAATTACTTTAACCAATCACAGCAAACGCAAACAGCGCAACGAGCCAATCAGAATTCAAAGCAATTACATTTGACCAGCGTAAGGCGCGGGAAAATGCGCGCGTGCAAGTCGCGATTGGTTTCGGTACTGCTTCTCATTGGTTGCCAGGGAAAGTGGCGCGAGCTCTGTTGGCCAGTAATTGGACGCTCAAATGAATACCGCTCTATTGCCTGATTTCATACCGTGAAGGACTAGGTACGAGTCTGTAAATTATGGGATTAGCAACTATTGATCCACATAGTCAGAAAGAGCACACCGAGATTCACAAAATCCCCAAGTTTAGTGTTAATCGGGCTAGTTTTGACTGAGATACAGGCATTTAAAAACGTAAAAAATTACAAAGCAATGTATGGAAATCCGGACAAAAGTCCGGATTTGTCCGGATTTCCATACATTTCTTTGAAAACAGTTAGTCTCAGAAAAATCCTTTAAAAAGCACATGTTCGAATAGGAGGTTCACTCTTGCGTGACTTCTTACTTCCGGTTCCGGTTTTCAACAGTTCGGAACTGAGTTATTGAAGAGTTCCAAAAAGAAAGAGTGACATTGAGTTATGTTTTAGGCCTGATTGAGTCTTTGTGGGGTCAAACAAGTGCAGCAGCCCTCTTGAAAACAAATATCCCTTCCTGTCTGCTCAGTTTATAGTTAACTCAGAGGGAATTAAATTTTCTAAAGCAAGTTCCTCCTCTTTTTTTTATTGCAGGCCCGTAGCCAGGATTTTAAATGGGAGGGTGCATCGAAAGCCTCCCGCGGGAGTTGGTAGGGGTGTCTCTCTTCAGAGCCACACAAAACGGCCCTTTCAAAATCCCAATTTACGTTTTGGTTCATTGGTGACTGTTCATCGGATGGACCACTTAATTAAAACTTCATTTTCGATCTACGCCAGCTAGTTTGGTTTTTAAATTCTTCAGTTGAGCCATCGCAACGGTCCATAATATGTGGACCCTGGAGGCGGACTTCCGCAACCCGTGGGGGGGGGGGGGTTGAAGGGGGGTGCGGATGCACCCATCGCACCCTCCTCCTTACAGGCCTGGATTGTTGTTATGTTTTATTTCAAGAAGATAAAGGAGCCCATGATTAGGAGCGTACAACTCCGCCATACTAAGCCTTATTTCCCGCGAAAAAAGGTCGTTTCGGTTCACGTGATGCTGCATCTCTCGGAGCAGAGTAGAGAACCAACAACAAACTCAACTCACATGTGACGTCAAGTCCGGGAATCGAACCCGGGCGACATTGGTGGGAGGCGAGTGCTTTCACCACTGCGCCAACCCTGCTCCCCTAACAAAAGAAAGGTCGAGCAAAAGTTTCGCGCGCGAGAGAATGGGGATAATGGGCATTGTGATTGGTCATTGGGGCTCCTGCGGGAGTCTCATATTCGCGGCAAATTCAACCTTAATAGTGATGGGGTCCTGGCACCGGTTGTTCAAAGGCTGGACGTGAGGAGGGGGCCTGATTTGCCCGTTATGAAGTAAACATATCGAATAGTCTCATTTATGACCATTTCGATGCAATTTTACAAGTTTTATTAATCATCGATTGTTTTTACCAGCCGTTCGGCTCAGCCTAGCCACAAGTCACCTGTATAAAATAAGCACGCCTGGAGCAGTTGGCAATGTTACTATAGTCTACTATGGGACCGCCAACCGGTTGGTTCATTTGGTAGAGTGCCGGACTACCGTGGGTTCAAGCCCCGGCCGGATCAACACTCAGGGTCTTTAAAGAACGAGATCTATCTATCTATAATACAAATATTATATTAGACTTTTATATTAGGCAAATATTACATTAGACTTTCTAGTCATCCCGGATAAGGACGATAAACGGGAGGGCCCGCCTCACAGCTCTTCATAATTGATTCTGTGGGACGTTAAAGAACCACGAGGGACGCAACGAACCTTAGCGGTGACCACCCCTAGTGTTTAGTGCTGACCTGTTCTATTTATCAAGTGGCCGGCTTGGCGTGATATCCCAAAAAGCCCGCTTATGGTGTATGAGGCCACACGCATAACAGCCATAAGTGAATGGGACTTTGCCGAGTGAAATCATGTAGATGTTCTTACCTCATGGCAATTTTATCAGATATTTCTTTCTCAGCTCCTTCAAGTATAAATTAATCCGAGTGGTTGTCCCCTCTCTGTCCCCCTCTTTCTCTTTATCGCCCATTTCAGGCAGTGGTCAGCGGTTGTAAACAGCACTGGAGAGACGCGAAATTTCATTTCACGTATGGAAGTTGTTTAATTGTTGATGGAAACTGTTCCCAGTGAAACGTAGCTCTCGCTGTTGCCTGAGCAAGGCAAATGTCCAAGTTTCAAGAACTAAAAAGGGAGCTTAGTATCCTTGAAAAGACCTTTGGCTTGCGGCACGAATATTTCCGCGTTGAAGCCAACGGTTTGGACGAAGTAACATACCGATTTCTCGCACCCAATGGCGAGCATGTAGTTCACTGCAATATCTATGTAAGCATCGTTTTCTTTCATTTTTTCTGGTGGCTTTTTCGTTTTAATGAATTAAGTATGAATAGAATTTTGATCATAGCTGTTCTAATCTTCGTGTACCTTTGGTTAAAAGGAATCTTATCCTAACCCGCCACCGATGTGGTTCGCGGAAAGTGAAGATGCGAAAATCACTCAAATTGTTGAATCCACAAGTTGTATTGAGCCTACTGCACCGAATCTGGTAAGAAGCTACTTTGCTTTTGTTTTTCTTTTCTTGAATTATGTCTCTTTTAAATGTATCGAGATTCAGCTTATTGTAAGCTTAACAATGGACTTTTCTTTTCATTTATTATTTGGCAGCTTCTTCGCTCTACAAAGCACTTGGTCAAGGAGCTATACAAGTGGCAAAATATCGCCATACCGTCGTACGTAGAAAGCTTGGATTTGGTTCAGCTCATACACGTAAGTCTGATAAAGCACAGGGTTTACATTTACGTATCTCAAAAGCGACCATGCGAATTATTATTTATACATTTCCGCACTGTCTGAGATAGAGGCAGAACATTGCATGATTTCTTATTAAAAGACGCCAAAATGAAAGGGAAAACTGAATTATGGAGGGGTTTTAACCGGAAGTCTTTGGATAAACTCGGTTTTTGTAGGTATGTATGTACAGATGTAGGTATCTTTGGTGGGTTTGAATGAAGGAAAAAAGTTGAGCGGAAACTTGAGAGCTTTGAAGAGTAGTGTGAGTTGCATGTGAAACCACTTAGCATGCATAATTTCTTGTTTTGGAATATTAGTATAGGTAATCACATGATTCCGAGTGCAATTTGGAATGAATAAGCACAAGTAAATTTTTTCAAAGACCAACAAAATTGCACGAGTCTGTAGGGCGAGTGCAATTTGTGGTCTTTGAAAAATTTACAAGTGCTTATTTATTCCAAACTGCACGGGAAAAATCATGTGATTACTTATTAATAATACACTTGAAAAAATAGACTACTGATAAAGCTTCAGCCCATACATTGACTACTGAGGTATGCAGAAGGCATTGGGCAATTCCAGAAAATATCCATACTCAACC
>OX419335.1:11189567-11197067 GCA_948470475.1 Galaxea fascicularis | reverse complement strand
TCTATCAAAGTAGTGAGGTATCACCCAAAATTTCCCAGGAAAATCCCTGTCTCTGAACTGCTGTTGTTATTGCTATAGTCATAAATGAGAGGATGTTGCACTCAAGCCATTTTCTGGTAATTTCACTTGAAGCTCTAGATGGGACCATTCCCCTAGTACTTTCTTTTGTTGTGGGATAAGTGCTGCTACCCTTTGCTGTGCATGATAGCATTGTTGTCAAATCTGATATCCCTTTCTCTTTAGCATTGTTCACAGCCACCAATTCGTGCTGGTATGTTGATGTCTTGTGGCTGAAGTTTGGAATTTTCCTGGTAAACTCAAGGGCACCCATTAAGTTATCAGTTGCATAGTTTTAGCAAATGCTTAATATATTATTACTAGTGATGCATTTGACTGTGTTCAATATTGACTGCATTTTCTCACTGCATACTAAAGTCCAAACTCCTTTACCCTTCCGAGTTGCAGTTAAGGTAGAGTACCACACTGTAGTATTGTACCAAGCTGTAAGAATAGTTCGTAGCTTTGTGATAAAAGGCCTTAATCTATCCAAACCTGGCTTTTCTGTATGCTTTGATTGGAATTGTTTTAGGTTTTCCCACTGCAGAGCTTTGCAGCCTAAAGGCGCTGCTGCTTTCAGAAAAATGTTTGTAATTCAGCAGTTGCTTCTCACAAAGAGGACATGTTGTTGTAAACATAACAGAAGCGAATCAACCTGTAACAAAAAAGACCAATGATGTATGAAGTAGCGAAAGTAGTGTTCATATTATACCACAACTACAGTCAAGAGACGTTTTAAATATTCATCACTTTCACTTTGTTTATGTTTTTCAGTTTGATAAGCATCTAGGCCTGCAATTACTTCAACATTTAGTGAAGTGGCCCTTCATTTTAATATTAAGTTGTCAAGTCAGTCAGGAATGGTGGTAGACCTTATGTATAATTTGCAATCAATCTGTTGCCACACAGTCTGTACTGCAGAAGAGGTCATTCTTGGTTACTATAATTTGCAGCAGATTTTTGTAGCTATCTCTTGTCGTATAGCCAGATATTTTCTATTTTATTAACATCTGGAGTCTGTGCTGTGGAGTTTCTTTTGTTTTCATGTTAGTAATTTTCCACAGCACGAGCTCTGTGAATGGGAGCTAATTGTCATCCATGAACAAGTATTCATCATCTTCAAAATACCAGACTATTGCTTGCCACAGATTCTTGTCTAAGATGTCAATGTACTTACATGTAGCTAGCAGAGTTAATGTTGCCTTCTACAGAAGTCAAAGTTCCAAGACTGTCATGGCAAATATATTCCCCAGATCATCAAACTTATCTTGCATTCAGAGCAAGGACAGATGAGGTGTGGATTGTGCTTTCCATCTTCTTTTCACCACATAATATAAACACAGTCTCCAGTCCTCATCTGTCTGCCATTTTTGCTGTTTAAATGTGGAAAATCCTTCGTACAGTTTTCTCGCTGAAAGTTTGTACTTTGCACTCATTCAGCTTTGATGTAATGTCCTTTGAGTTTTGTTGTCTGTTGACTTTTACCAGATGAAAGAAAGTGTTTCTGTCTCTGTGAATTTCTTTTTCCTTCCACTTCAAATAATTAACAACAAGCCATTCCTTTTATAGTTGCTAAGAATGCTTGTGATTGTAGTTCTTGGTATGTCCAACAGTCTTGAAATTTCAGCTATGTTTTTCACTTATTCTGACAAATATGCAACAATCATTTCCTTTGTTTCTGCACATGGTTAGTTTAACACTGTGTCGGCTCTAAGTAGACAACTCAACATGTTACTGGTAAGGTAAAACAAGGGGACATGTCTAAAACAAACCACTGGTAATTATTTTGTTACACAATGTACAAGTGAGCTTTGCAACCCTGTGTGTAAATGCGGATGGAAATTTAGCACATCATTTTCGAAAGTGACATATTTATGTCTCTTGACTCTAGCTTTTGGGGATTTCAGTATAACTAGGCCAGAAAGATAAATATTTTATGCATTGTAGTGACTTTACATTAAATCTGTCATTGGATCAAAGTTGATCCACATTTGAACAATTTCTCATCTGATTTGTTTAGTGCAGTATTGATAAAAACTGAACTGTAATTTATGATCTATGGCCATAGCCTATTGTTGATTTTCACTGTAAATAAGAAAGAGGAGACATATTTTTCATGTCCCAGTGACATATGTTTTTTGCGTTCAACGAAGTGGAATGCAAGCCTAATTTTGGCCTGTGGCTTTCAGGAGTTGGTATGCCTGTGTAAGGTTATATTCTGGAAAATCCACATTCCTGTAAGGACACCAAAATGGCCGCCCGCTTGATTTTTGCAGGGGTATGTCACGGCCAGTAAACTGGTAACGCAGTTAAGATATGTGAGCCATGTGATGTGACAAACATGTGCTCATGAGACATTTGATGTTAGATGTGACAAACATGTGAGCAGACTATGTGCTCTCGATACCTCAGCAGCGTTGGATTTAGTCAAGGATTTACTGTATGCTTTGCTGTGGAACTTTGAGGCTGGGTAAGTATTATATTGACTAGTCCTGTCGAGTATGATGTTATTTAAACGTTGGTTCGAATTTTCGTTGATTCCTGCAAACGTTGTAGCTGAGCGCGTTTAACATCCAGCACTGGACTGACAACACAGAACATGCTGGAGTGGTAAACAATTCCGTCAGATTTCGATAAATGTTAACCTCAAAGTAGTCTGCGAACAAGCTCCTGGTGAGCCCGAACGAATGTTTAAATAACATACTCGAAAAGACTATTCAATATAATACTTACCCTGCCTCAAAGTTCCATGGCAAAGCATACAGTAAGTCCCTCTAACATTGAACGCACTCTATAATCTGTGATTACTGCTAGTTTTAGGTCTAATAGAAACAATTATTTTATCTCTTAGGGTGTGTTCCTTTCGGCAAATCCAAAAATGGATTTTCGATCTTAAAACGGATTTTGCGTTCCTTTGTGCAAATTCAAATCCGGATTTTTGATCTGGTGAATCCTTTTTCAAGAAGGATTCACTAGATTTGAAATCCAAAGAATCCAAATCCAGATTTACGGATATGTGATCTACACTGTATGCTCTTCCATTCACAACGGATCCGAAATTAATCTGTTAAACTAGCTGTATTCCAGCAGGAGCATTCTCAGATGGGCCCTTCTCTGGTGTGTAGACGAACATTTCAGGTGCAGTAAAATATCCATATGTTAACCATTTGTCATTAAGCATTGCTTACAAATTCAAATAACAATGTTGAAGTGTATAAAATACTGAAATTACTGAGAAGCTTGTTTAATAATTCGAGTTTGCATTTAGCGACAGCTTTGTACAGCTCTGTCTGTCAAGTTAAATTGGTTCAGAACTGTTGTTAAATCTTATAAACTAGAGCTTTTCAGCAATTCGCTTTGTGCAAATTGACGCACTTTTTCACTCTCTTCGTCTGAAATGGTGAAGTTGCGATTTTGTTTATTCCCTCGACGTCCTAAAGCAATTCTCTCTACCAAGTCGTCATCATTAACTTGTCAAACAGCAGAAATCACATCATCTCTTCAGGGCCAGCTGCCATCTGATATTGAACACATGTGCAAAAGTTACCAAGGTTATAGATCCAATTTCGGATTTCGTGTTCCTTTTGACCGCCAAATCTGGGAAATCTTGGATCAAATTATCCGTTTTTGGATTCACCGAAAGGAACACACCATTATTCTGTAGGATGGTATAGTCAAAGTACTACTTAAATGCAACACCAAATACAAAAAGGTATTTTGTTGTTGTCAAAAGGCTGCTATGTTGTGGTATATCATTACTTTAGGGGAGGGGGGCATTACTTTTGGGGTTCAGTAGGAGGGTAAAAAACTGTTACTTTTTGGGAGCTATTACTGTTGGGAGGTGTTACTTTTGGAATTTTACAGTTCAATATCATTATTTTGTGACAAAGATCTATGCAAAAAAGAACTTGATATGTTTGAATTATTAACGCAAGTTGTTATTTTAATCTTTGTGTTTTCAGGAAGATGTTGAGATGAAAGACTCAACAACATCACAAGATGAAGAGAGTGAGGATGAAGGCCTGGAAGAGGTATGTGCCTTTGACTTAGGTAGAAAATTAAAGGCTTTGCTGGTCATGAGATACTTAATGCAGTTTGTAAAAGATAGAAAGTGTCTGTGTGATTATTAAATTCAAATTTACAAGTAACATGAAGCCTTTGCCTTCATCGTAAGTAACATACATGACTGTATAAAATGTTATTTTCAAAAAGCCTTCCTGACCAGTAATTATCTCCCCCAAATATACTGATGAGCACATGTACTCTACATTGAGGACAATATTACAGGACAATGTTATTCGATTAGAATTAAAGATAACAACATGGCCTGTTTATAAATCATTTAACTGTGTTTTGATAGGCTTGAGTTTCATTTGATGGCTTAGCACGATAGGCTGAACGCATCTAAGCCTTGATATCTTCAGATGCCAAATGCAAAATCTTTCCCAAACATGCATGTACCATTCATTATAGCAAAAAAATCTTTTATCGGTCATAAGTGTAGATACTTTGAAAATAAGGTCTCATATTTACAGGGCCTCTGATATTTCGTGGAAAAAAAGTTAAATTTTGCTGGGATTTTCAGGGGCAAATTTGCAGAAAATTGGCTGACCTCATGGGATTTTCACAGGGAAAGAGTCAAAATTCATGGAAAATCGGCGCATTTCACTGGATTTTAGCAGAATAAAGGCAAATTTTAGGGGATTTTCAGGGGCAAATCTGCGGGAAAATTGGCCGATTTCATGGGAAATTTTGGGGGCAAACTTTGCCGAGAAACAATCAGTAAAAAACAGCTGATTTCAATGGAATTTTTCAGCAAATTTAGCTAAAATCAATCAATTTTGCGTCAATATGACCAGTGTTGTTTAACATTTTTTTAACAGAGATAATCATTTCCTCTTTCAACAATAATTTGTTTGAGAAATAAGCAAATGCTTGAGCAGTTGTCATTATGGCTAGAGCCCATTTTTTTGCAACGTTCATCTAAGAACACCAAGTAGTTTTGGGACGTTGTTTACTTGTTGCAGTGACCGAGTTTCAAGATAAATTTGGACGTTTGTGGTGAATAAAACAGGTCTCATAGCCAAGATAAGTATCTAATATGTTTTGTTGACATGTACAGGCTGTATTTGGTAATATTTCTGGCAGATTTCACTGTATTTTGCATTTTTTGGGGGATTTGAATTCCATGGTCCATGACCGTGCAAAATATCAGAGGCCCTGTATCTAAGCCCACCAAAAAATCTTTAAGGACGAAGTTTACACCCAGGGTGTACTTGTTGTTTTTCAGGGCCATGAGGACAGTGAGGACTCTGATAACTATGAAATGGAAGAAGATACAGGGTATGAGTGATTAGTTTATAGCCCTTAAGTCATCATTCATCCTGACCCTCTAGAGTGTCCGTTTTTTTTTATTTTGGATACTCACATGTATTTTCCTAATGAGAGTAGAATTAGATGGTGAATTTTAAGTGTGTAAATAATTAATGAAAGGTGCCATTTATTTTATTTCTACATCGTCTGGAAAAGACAGGCTCCAAAATTGTGACCAGATGATTGCCAGCATGCCTAAACATTGATTGCTAGAGACTAGGGCTATGCACCAGCTGGACAAATAACTATTAATTTATCATGCAGCTGTTTCAATCACTGTTCAGGGAATTAATGTGTGGTTCCAGAAAATATCCATACCCCCCCCATGGAAGACTTTTTGATTTGCACCCCCCCTCCCCTCCGGAATTTCCAGAAGTTTTGTACTTCTAAAAAAGAAAGTGAATACCAACTTAGTTACGTAAATACGATAGAATTTTATTACAACAGTGTAAACATTAAGGTTAACTTTAACAAAAATATAATGCTTTGTTAAGTTTATTATCCAGTTAAACTTTTAGCTTCTTCGCCATCAACTTTGCAAATTATGTTTGTGTTGTTTTCATGTAAGATTATAAGCTTAAACATTTGGGTAGCACGTCGACTGTTTCGCGTTTTTGTGCAAACTCCGATGAGAACGTTTCACTCACTTAAACAACTTCGCAAACGATAGTAAATAAAACAAACTTACAAGGTTCCTTTGTCTATACATTTTGTCAGCTTCTACGGGTTGATTCTTATTTAAGGACCAAAAACTTCACTAACAGACATGTTAACGCGGTAGGTTTCGTGAACGTTGTCACGATGTACCAGCCAGGTAGCCAGGCCTTCTGAAGGTCGAACGAAAACGAGACAAAGCTGGAAGTCTGGAGACGAGACTCCAGTTGAGACCGCCATTTTAAATGTTTTGAAGAAAGTAGCTTCGGGAGATTGTAGCGCTAGCTAACTCAGAGAAAAAAAGAAACATTGAAGCTAATAATGTGAACTTTATCTCAATGGCCAGGAGTACTGACTTTTGTTTCAAAACAACGTATGTACGTTTTTGTGCTTCAGATCAATCGTATGTTGCTTTCAATGTTTTGTACATGGTTCGTGACCCTTTGGAAAAGTAGTTCCCCACAAAACCCCCTACCCTTCGGAAATTACTGCCCTTTAACCCCCCCTCTCCCTCGGAATTTCCAATGATCTTCCGTGGGGGGGGTATGGATATTTTCTGGAACCACACAATTTACTTTAGGAGCAAAATTTAAAGGTTGGTTTCTGGTTGCCAACTTACATGCACTTCTGTCTTGTCAGAGTTGCTGACAATTTAAGCATCCAAGAAACTTAGTTGAAGATTAAAAATAATGTAAGATTTCTGTGCTGACATAATTTTTATGGCGGTCACCATGTTTGTTGTGGGAGTGGGTCCCAGGTTGGCATAATATGGAGCTTAAGCAACGACGACGGCGACAGCAACGAGAACATCATTTCAAAATATGAGTTCTGGTTTTCATAACTTTTTCATGATTATTCCAATTTGTGCTGGCAAGCTGTCCAGGGTCTAAATTACTGTGAACAGTGTTAAAGCAAAGAAAAAGAAAGAAAAACTTGTCGTCGTGCACTCACATTCTCGAGAAAACCCAAAATTTGGTCATTTCATGTTGTTGTTTTGCAGAGGATGGCAAAGAAATGTACCAAAATTTAAAATGCACATGCGGCGTATTGTTTTTTCTCATCAAACCTATCGTTTTGTGGTGTTCTCATTGCCGTTGCCGTCCTCGTTGCTTAGCTCTCTAATATAATATATAATAATACACTTGAAAAAATTACTCAATTGTGATTGGCTGAGAGCAGGGCAGTTCAAGTGTAACACCAGTGCAAAAGTGTAACACCAGTGCAAATTACAACGAAGATTTCCGAAGTTAAAACGAAGACCGCCGAATATCGTGCGAAACCTTCTGAAGATCACACGAAGATTTTCGAAGATCGCCGAACACTTCCGAAGATCACCCGAATGCTTCCGATGATGTCCGACGATCACCCGAACACTACCGAAGATTTCCGAAGATTACCGAACACTTCCGGTGATCT
>OX419335.1:11157067-11187067 GCA_948470475.1 Galaxea fascicularis | reverse complement strand
GTCATCGGTTTTTGCTATAAAAAACCTGTAGTCATCTGAGGGCTCATAAACATTTATATGAGTACTTATTCCCATTCAAGGACTGTTCAAATTGTGAAATCTCCGCAGATAAGTCACTTTTTTTTAACCTATGTGACAGCATTCTTGGCCACCATTTTCATGCTTAAGCTTAGAAATTCAACCTTGCTTTATCACAAGACAAAAACCCTTTTAAACTGAAAATTTGTTAAAAGATATTTTTGTCTTCAGTTGTTCTAATAACTAACTAAACTAAAATCTCAAAAGGATTGATAATTCCTTATTATTTAATTTTGATGGCATCATGTGAAAACCAAGAATACTACAGAATTTGGATATTTCCAACCACTGTTTTGGTAGCTCCTAATTAGATTTCTGTATGTAGTTTCTGTATGTTGAAAGGAAATAAATCTTTTGCATCTTGAAAAAAAATTGGGTTATGGAGAACTTAGTGAGACCAGTCCCTCTGTTACTAACTCTTTGTCCAATAGATCTCTCTTTATAATGACCAAAAATTTATGTTATTGGCCTCTTACATGTACCTCCAACCAGTTGTAACCACACCCCTTTTCCGTGTCAGGAATTGAACCCATGACAGGTTAAATGTGCTAATGATTATTGGGTTTTTCACTCTCACATGTAACAAAGCACTGACAATCTTTTCTCTTCCATTTTTGGTTTTGAATTTTACCATGGTCCTCTCTTAACCAGTTTTATGCTTACTACCAATTCCACCTTTTCCCCACTCTACATGATTGTTAATTCATTAGGCCAGACTCTAACAAAGAGGTTCAAGAGATTGGAGCAGCAAACTATGCAGTATTGGAGAGAATAAGAGTCAACAGGAGAGAAGATCATCTGAAGGTTACCATGAGCAGTTTAATGTTTACTGTCCATTATGTATGTATATTACAACTGTGTACCTTGCATTCATCAAAGCATTGACAATTTTCAAAACCTTTACTAAGTTTGGACATTGGTTAAAGATCATAAAGTTTTCTCTGCCTGAAACAGCTTTCGATTATCATGGGTAAGGAGGGTTGTGCATTACAATAGATTCAGGTATTCATTTGACTATTTTCTGTTTGTGTTTATGCATTGATATTTTTGTAAAGTTTAGAAATTGCATAAAATTCAGAAAATGCCATGGAGTGGTCTACATGTATGTTTTTGGAAAATAAGAATTAATTTGCAATTAATATAACTACATTAGAATGTCTGCAGTTCCTTGTCACTGTTTCCTTGACACCAGGACTTTAGCCAGACATTGGAAACTGGCCATCCAGGAGGCGTGTTTCCAACCCATGCATAAAAGTACATGAACATGTAAAACAGATTAAATGCATTTTCTGAATTCCTTCTAAATGTAGCCATCCACAGGATGCCTGGATGTCTTTCTGGCTAAAATTTCTGGTCATTATACAAATACATAACTGTACCTGTCTTATGTACGCAAAACTGCAAGATGTTTGGATTTTATCACCTGAGGAACTCAGTTAAATTATAATTTTTTGCGTGCATGATTTAGTGAAGTAAAACATGCTTAGTGTTGATACAATGTAGCCTTGTGTGTCTATTTTAGGGAACAGTCTGTGGCTCTGTTCAAGCAACTGACAGGTTAATGAAAGAACTGAGGGATGTCTACAGGTCTGACAGCTTCAAAAGAGGTATTGGTTTGTAAACTGTACTGTACTTGGAACTTTTGGTTTAAAAAATTGGGTTAAGTGTTACATGTACATGTACTTGCATTGCCTTGAAATTGTGAATGGGAGTGGTGGGCATTCATTCAGTCATTCACAAGAGCCCTTTAAGTGCTTATTTTTCTTTTTCTTTTAATATTTTTGGCTCTGCATTTGCTCTTAGAGCACAAGCTGGTCATCAAGAGAGCTTACTATATAGCTGGTGTTTTTCCCGCTTCAGCATGCCCATTGATTGGCTAGTTCATGGTCACATGACATCTAACAATGAAACTGTTTATTGCCAAAAGTCATGAGCGGGCAACATTGCAAAAACTATGACGTCAAACAGGAAACAGTTCACTGTTACCCATGAAATGTTGACCACTGTTGCACGTGATCAGAGTGTGCAGTTGAAGTTGGCCTGATGTTATTGTTAGAATCTCAGTGCGTTTTCCAAAATTTGCATTTGTGTTTGTTTTCCACTGGTTTGATCCATTTGTTTTGCTATATAACAAATCACTTAATTACTGGTCCCTTAGGGAACAGTGAATTTTGTTTCCCCAGGACCAGTCATTAAGTGTTAATTATATGCCATTTACACTCTCATTTAAAAAGAATTAAAGTCAAGGATAAAAGAACCCATGGCCTTTACTGCTGCAGCAAAGGCCTGTTGTAGTATTTTAACCCTGGCACATTTTTTCAAAAACTCAGGCCTGACTTTAATACTATTATTGCTCATTACCAGAAATACACCTCTAGGAAAGCATGCAATAAACTTGAGAAATACTTTGGACAAATTTTTCCAAAAAACTATAACCTCTTGCAAAAATACTTAAGACACCACACAACATTTAGGCTTTAATGTTGTCTCCATGATCTTGTGCTCCCCTTGTATCAAAGTTGCTGGCAGTGCAACACCATTCTCAAAACTTGGACTAGCAACTTTAAAGGAGACAGAAGGAGGGGTGTGTTATGTGTCACCAATTTCCTACCAGTAGCAATTTTAAGAAAAGCTGTATTTGATTGGAAGTGTCTTGACAATTTTGCAACTGGTTGTAGTGAGTTCCAATTTGCTAGACAACTGACTTCAATAAAAAAAAATACAGTGTACTTCTCTGGCTGAAATGTTTTCTGAAGTTTTTGAAAGGAACACCAGGACTAAGTTGCTTGGGATTATTTTGTTTTGTTTTGTGGTGGGGTGATGCTTTCTTCAGGAGTATAGGATAAATTTAATTAGAAGTTACATTTAAAGAGTTAAGCTTGGTGTCATTTCAATTTATTCTTTTCAGGAACATACTCTGTGTGTCTCAACAATGATAATTTATATGACTGGACAATTAAAATCATCAGGTGTGCCTTCAGTTTTTAGAGGTTTAATCTTTCAAATGTTGTCATTAAGTTTCATTTATGTGCCTGCTAAAGTAATAGCATTGGTGTTGATGTTGTTTTGTTGTTGGTTTTTTGTTTTGGGATGAATTGATTTTTTTTAGTGCCACACATTACTGCTTCATGGTTTACAAACGATAAGAATAATGTCTTTGTCTAAAGAATGGAAAACTTAAGGAAATTCAGTTTGTTTTGCTCTTAAAATTTGTTCTCTTTTGCTGCTTAATCTGCCATGAAGGCACTACATGATTTCTCAAGTTTCTTTAAACCATATCAGAAGCCTTAGTGTCTAGAGCAGAAGTACAGGTTACAGTTGTAGATCTTGTTCCTGCTTGCATCCTTGAATACCAATCTCAAACAGAGAGTGTTATGTGACATAAAAATCATGTACTTGTGGTACACAAAGTAAAATACTGTCAACCTCTAGGTTGAAGGTGCAGGGCATTCATCATGCAAGTTTATAAACATACATGTAATTATTTGTGAGGACACTGTGTTAAATGCTGTCAGTATGTACGGTGTATAACTCTGATAGTTTTGGTATCAGTCTTAATTATGTTGAATGTGTTTGACGGGCATTTTGTATGTTAAATGTTCTTGTTGTAGAGTTGATCCAGACAGCACTTTACACAAAGACCTGATGCAGCTTAGAGGGCAGGAGGGCACAGATCATGTCTTGCTAAACATGACATTTACAGTAAGTGATATCAGTGCTTTTGAGTGGTTTATTGTATTGTGTTGTTTAATTTTATTAATTCCAAGCTCCATAGTGAAATACAAAAAAGTTGTTTTTTCATCTGCAAGGGTGTCTTCTTTATGGTTTCTGTATGGATGGTTGGAAGTTTAGAGTAAAAGCAATCATGCATTTAAATAAAAATATAGTCTGAGTATAGGTGTATTCCAACACAAAGAGTGCCGGTTGGCTCTGTGGTAGAGCATCGGACTACCGTGCGGGAGGTCGTGGGTTCAATCCCCGACCGGACCAACACTCAGGGTCTTTAAATAACTGAGGAGAAAGTGCTGCCTTTGTAACGACATCTGCAAATTGTTAGACTTTCTAGTCTTCTCGGATAAGGACGATAAACCGGAGGTCCCGTCTCACAACACTTCAATGTTCATAACCTTGTGGGACGTTAAAGAACCCACACACTAATCGAAAAGAGTAGGGCATGAAGTTCCCGGTGTGCTGGCCTGGTCTATGTGCTATTTCGTGATTTCATGGGTTGGGTGGGTTGGATGATGTAAACTGCATTTGAATATATATAAATAGAAAATGTGGTATATAAATCCCATTACCATTACCAAGAGTAATAGTAACTCAACATGATCTGAAAACAATACTGCCTTAGATCAGTGGTCTATCAAATATTATTTAAAAGTACTATCTCCATTCAGTGGGTTTAAAAGTCTGTGCAAGTAAATTATATATTAACCTTTATAAACATACATTGTATTTTGTAATGCTCTGGTTTATTGTTTTTACTCTTTCAGGAGAAATTTCCATTTGATCCCCCATTTGTTAGAGTTGTTTATCCTGTCTTAACAGCTGGGTAAGTTAAACCATTCAAAGCATTCAAAACATACTACTTGGGCGGCATAGTCCAGGCACTTTCTGTTAGTCAACAAGCAGTTCCTTGAACTTGTATTTTCTTTGGCAATGCCAAAAGAAAAAAATAACAGAACTACCGGTAAATAGCTGAATTTACAGTATTAATTATTATTGGTCAAGCTGGCAGCAAGTTATTTTTTTTCAGCGACAAACTCGAGTACCTTCTGTGTCACTGAATCCCACTGCTTTGTTCTGTTTACCCTGAGTAAGGAGGAACCTATTGTCTTGATGAGCAGTTGTGACTTGTTTAATTAAATGTTTTTATAGGCCTGAAAAAGTGTGACCTAGCTTAGGGTGATAAGATTTTGTAATTGAAATTTTCCAGTTCAATGAGAAATGTTTATCATGTCAGAAGTGAGAAGTACTCCCTTATTGGCTAATCCAGTCCACAAATTTCTCAATTTGTCATATTTTCTATGGTACATGCTACTATGAGACTTGCTGCAAGCAAAGCCTTTTTCTTTGAAACAAGACATGCAGTGTTGTTGATGTCAACTGTGGACTAAAGGAAAAATCTTAATCCCCAACTGTGGGCAACCAGGGTTTTCCTGTTTGTCCTTTACAAGCATTGTTTAGGACTCAATTACCTTCTTGAAAAAATGCATTTGATATGCATGCAGTAAGCAAATGCTTGAAAATGTGTCATTTGTTTCATCAAATACCATCAAATATAAGTGTTTAGCAAATGCCTTTGACGTTGTTACATTAATTTGTATGGGGTACATGTTCATGTGGACAGAAAAAATTGAAATGAAACAAACAGACAACTACAGGTAGAGTGCACTACATATAAGTAGTGCTAATCATTTCTTCTCTCTTTTTAGTTATGTTCTAAGTGGAGGAGCTCTTTGCATGGAACTTCTCACTCCACAGGTCTGTAACAAAATAATTATGAACTGCATCATTTAAAGTACCTCCCTCAGTTCATCAATTATTACTGTAGTTGCTGGGAGTATTAATTGGCTCAAGGGATAGGGAGTTACAGTAAATTAAAGGGTGACTCTTGTTACACATAAGTTAAATTCCAGATATCGTGTCAAGGTAATCACCTGAGAGTAAATGTTTGAGGCAGTCCTCCTTTTGTAGTGATGTCCACTTCTGCAATGCACTCTTCCCTTTTCACCGTATTGTGCTCTGAAGTATTGAAATCTGAGTTAAAGGAGCCCCACACCGGTTTCCAGCACTTTCTAGCACTTTTACTTCATGGTAGATCATCCCTACCAATCTTTAGACACGATTACCTTGATAATGGCATCAAATAAATTTAATGCCCACTCATTAGTGAACAAGGTACTTTTTTTAGGCATAATAGGTTACCATAGGAATACTATAATTTATTAGAAACACCCCTAATATTAGCCATTAAGGTAACTGAAAACACGAGCTTGGTGACCACCACTTTTTATTGATGGGAAATAATTAGCATGCTAAAATACAGCCTCTTTCAAAGTTAAAAAAACTTGTACTAGCAGTTTCAGAGCCATGTTCAATTCTTGACAATTTAAGGTGGAATATGGAATATTTTTTACTGGAGTAAGTGTTTTACCATAATATTGTATTTGACTTAAGGGCTGGAGTAGTGCCTATACAGTTGAAGCTGTAATCATGCAAATTGCTGCTACACTGGTGAAAGGAAAGGCAAGAATTAACTTCCAAGATAATAAAAAGGTAAAATAAGAGTTTTAGTTTAATTTGTTTTCATTTGAGCAATTCACTACAGCATGACTAGGAGATATTGTATGCAACTTGAATTCGTATAGCAAATTGCACAACCTGGAGAAGGAGTGATTTTGAAAGTTACAAAAAATGTTAGGCAAGTGTAATTTGAGAACTTTCAAAATCTCGAGTACTTATTAATCATGAATTGTTCGAGAAGGTTGTGCGATTTCTTATTTATAAGTTCACTCAACAAAACTATCAATTGTATGAGCCATCGTGGAGCTAGTAAATTAGTCCAGTAAATCATTCCAGAGAATGGCAATTTGTGTGCCTGTTAGTTTGCCTTCTCATCCAGTTTTGCTCATCAAAACGTTCAAATTTGGAATGTTTGGCTGTACTCATGTGCCATTATCTTAGAAACTTAATAGGTAATCCTACGGAGTACCATTTGGGATTAACTATTGTACTGCTCTTAACCAATCACAATTGAGTAATTTTGTTGAGTGAGCTATAAATAAAATAACAAAAATTCTCCAATAAAATAAATGTTATAAACTTGTAAGGTCTGATAGTATGGCAATTCCAAAGAAAAAAATGGTTTGTGTACCTTGATGCCAATCCTAAGTGGCTAAACGAGTGCAATCATCTTGTGTCCAATGGTTTCAATGTAAGAATCAGTAACAATCAAATTCAAGATCAGAACTTGTGTCAACTTTCTCTGTTCAAAATCAGCAGTAAATAGAACAGTTTTCAAGTGTGTGTTGTAAATCCTGAAACCAAAGCAATTACTTTGGTCAATGCAGCACTTGGGCCAATAATAGAATTAAAGGCAATTACATGAAGCTGGTGCCAAGCACTGAAAATACATGCATGAAAGTCGTGATTGGTTTGGGTTTTGCTTCTGATTGAATCAGACAGCAGCGGGAGCTTTGCTCTGGTTAATTGTAGAGCAAAGCAATTACCATTTGATGCTCAAATGAAGATCACTCATTGTAATGACAGTTCATGATTCTTCAGTGTTTTTCAACAGACATGCATATCACCACACTCTTAGTAAATAACCACGTAGTCAGAAAACCAGTTTCAAGAAACCTTCCTTCATTTTTAAATGTAGTGAATCATATGAATTGTTGAATTGTGTACTTCATGTCTTTCTTCTTACAGCCAGGGGTTTATAGCCTGGTTAGAGCTCAACAGTCGTTTAGATCTTTGGTACAGATCCATGAAAAGAATGGTAAGGATGGTTACTGCTGATTGAAAATGTGAGATTGAGGGTCTGTCTGTCAATCAGTCATCCCTCTCTTTATTGGTCCATTGTTTGTTAATTTGAGTTATTGCCCTGCATTATGCCAAACAAATTTAAATGTATGTGCTTATTAATTATTTAGTAACAAACCACTATGTTTTGAAGTTGATGACTACCATATTCCATATTCTACATGTAGCAATAAATAACACCATGACATCACATCCAATGTTGTTCCACTGACATTTCTCTTTTTTTCCTATTTTAAGGATGGTACACACCTCCAAAGCATGAAGGCTGACTTAAACTGCTGTTGTTGATTTCTGTGACCTGCCGTTTGCACAAGATATTTTCCATAATTAATTTGTTGATAGCAATAATTATTCTTGTCATGGTTGCCTGACGTGCTTGTGAGGTTTTTAAATAACAACTAAAAATGTTAATTTTTCAAAGATGCCCCTTAATCACATAGCATTTCTAAACATGATACATGTAGCTACTTGACTGTATTTCTGACTGTGTAGTATTGAAGAATCAGGGCCCTGTTGCTTCAACTTACCAGGCCCAAAGCCAGGTTCCTTTATTATTTCCATTGGTATTATAAACTACAGGTAAAAATCTTTGTTACCTCTAAGAACACAGTGAATGGGTACATTAGCATAATTTACTTAAGGATTGCCTCTAATCAATAGAAAAGTGAGTTTTGGTTCTGTTGAGGTCACCATGCTTAGTTCTTAATGAATCTTTTCAAATTTTCAACTTTAAGTTGCTTTTGACTTATTCTTTTGGATGTAAATTGTGGTATGGTGGTAATAAGAGTGGTCAAACACCCCCTAACCATTCACAACAGTGAAGACCACTATAGCAGATCAAAGGGAAGAATCACTGATCGAGGTTGGAGTTGGTGTAGTGGTGGGTGGGGGAGGGGGTGACGGGGAAAGTGAGAATTTTTAAGCTTGATGCAGGAAACATTTTCAATTGAGGGTTTGTTGCCTCTGTTTAAGCTGGCTTTTAACCATTGTAATTGGTGTCAGCTCGATAAATCAAGCAATGAGCAGGCAACATGGTAAACACAGAAACATACACAGTAAGTTCATCTGGATCTGAAGAGGTCACACTGTTTCCTGTCTCGGCTTACCTTTATTTTGTAGACATTTTTGAGTGTCTACATGACTGCCATTTCATTAAATGTATTGAGGTTTGAATATGAGCGGTTCGTGACTTTGGACAACAACGGGCATTGATTGTAAATTCTTATAAGCAACGGTTTCGTAAAATACGGACAGGTTAAAATTAGCGATATAAAAGAACAACGTTTTGGTGACATCGTGACACCATTTTCAAGTTCCAATGAACTAAAATAAACTGTCAGAAATTTATGCGAACAATCTTCTGACAGTTTATTTTAGTTCATTCGAACTTGAGAATGGTGTCACGGAGCCAAGCTGAGCCACCAAAACGTGTTCTTTTATATCGCTAATTTTAACTTGATAACTTGTGTATGATTGGGAATTGAATGATATTTTTCAATGCCTTTGTATTTTCCTCAGATGTTGATGCATTATTTCATTATAAGTAAAAACACATTGAAATTTTGTTCATCCTTATTATAGCAAAAACCTGCATACTGTAGAAACAATATTATGAGGATTTAGTTGCATTTTTGAGGAAGTATTACCTTGTTGTAGTGCAATCCCTGTCACTTATAAGGTTGCCGTATACCTTCAGGGGTGTTTCGCGTCCAAGCGATGTAGCACGTCCGGTTTAAACTGTAGATACCAAAACCCCTATATCAAATTAAAGCTTATGGAGCTGAATATCACACTATACAAAGAATTTTGAAATGAAGTGAATTGTCGAATTTTTCACGGCCTCTAAATGCGAGCGTCGGAATCAGCTTTTGAAAGCTACAAGTCGAAGCGAATTTTGTTTTTCGCTAATTTGATTTGTTCCTCAGTTTCTGGACCCAAAGTGCCAAAAAATAAAAAAAATGTGAAGTGATCGTTCAAAAATCGCTCTCGGAGAAAAAATATTTCGAAATTAAAAATTCATTTTTGTTGTCTGTATGTTAAACTAGCCACTGTCAAAATTTAAGGGTAAACGAACAAATTCTCTTTGAGTTTTGGCTCTTTAAAGTGTTCCCTTGGAGTAAAAAAATTGATTCAAGAAAACAGCGCTAAGAATGTCAATCAAAAGGGTAATTTTTACTTCCGGCCAAAACATAAAAGCGTAATGTCTCCGCCATGTCTTTTTCAATATATATAATTTTTTTTACATTAGAGATCACATTTCGATCATTACTTTAACCTGATCCAAATTTGAAGAAAATTGCCGATGTGAAGGTGTACGGTAACCTTAAATCTCCTGAGATCAAGACTGTTCTTTCACCTTTTTTGTCAGCTCTCTGTTTAGGTAGGTGTCAAGGGGTACATCTTAGGCTTATTTGAAAGCAGTTACTGGGGACACCCCATTCGTTGTGAGGAGTGATGAGATGAGCAAGCCAAGAACACTCAAGTGTGGCATTTCATTTGAATCAGTTTTCAAGACCTTTCATGAGTCTTGAAGCCATCGATGGTGTAGAGTGAAACTGGTCAAGAGGATTAATGTGCTGAAGGGGCGTGCCTGTCACAGAGTGGTCAAATTTCTACAGTACATCATAAGATTCATGTGGCCTTTCAAAGGGTACCCTTGCTCTGGGGCGGTACTTCTTCATGCTAATCAGGTAATATGCGCGCACTGCTTCCAACCCAGATTGAAAATAAGAAGGGTCAGAAACAACACTTTGAGGGAGGAGAGGGTAAAGTTGTCCACCTCGTTCCAGCTTTTGATGCAGAGTCTTACTGATAGCTGATCATGAATCCTTCTGTAGACAGGTGCAAATTTCTTTCATGCTATGGAGAAGTTTGCCCTTCTGGATTTGTCTCCTTTTTAGTAATTTCAATTTGTTTGTCCTTTAAGTTCCCTAGTAATGGATGAATTCAAAAAGGTCAATGGGATAGCTGGGGTTAACTGGTTTTGGTGTTAAATGTAGCTCATGAATGAAGGAATCTTGGGTTAACTTAACTTTGTGTTCTTTAGTACATCAGTTAACACGATACAATTATATTTACAGCATCACTTGCAAAACTGTCACCACTTCTAATTAACTTGCATTTGTTTGAGAGAAAATGTTTGATGATGAACCAAGTGTTGTTTCAACACTGCAAACCAAAATGGACAAACTTTATTGGGCTTTAATAAAGGTAAATGAAAATTTTGGTGTTTCTTATTATGTTATTGTGAATATTAAAATTGGTCGTTGTTTGAATGAAACCATCACGTGATAGTTATCTTAAGGCTGATTAACTGATCTCATTTATTTATTAAATACTTGTAACATCCAATTTGGCTTTCAACTAAGGTTTCATTAGTTTTAACTTTATGAGGTTGTTAGTACTGGTCATTCTCTTTTATAAGTAAAAACCTGCATTTAAGAATCTAGTGAATTTAAATGTTTTTGTAAGCTGCAAACCCATGGTACGGGAGTCTGTTTCTTCCTCGGAAAACCAGGTGCAAAATGCGAAATATAGTAGAAAAGGTCTATCAGGGAGATGTCGAGTTTTCACTACATTGTTTGATATAGAGAAGCTGGATTAAATCAATATAAATACGATTGTAGACGACACTAGACAAATCTAATGGTTCTTAATATGTAGGTTTTTACTCTAGTCTAGTCATTCTTAAGAAGTATTGTACATAGTGACCTGTAACTATTCAAAAAATAAAGGGATATTTTGTCATCTTATTCACACTGTTGTTTTGAAATTCAGGCCGTCTTGCATTGTGGTTATGCCTATAGGCTTTTGCAGCTTGTCAACAGTTTTGCCTGTAAATTGACCCTCTAAGGAAAACTGTTGCACATTACCCCTGTTGTAGTCACACACCGGAATGCCTTTGTTTCTAAATTTAAATACAGTTGGACCATCCTTTCTCATGACGTTTACTTGGCCACAGTCATATTCGGCGACAACTGATGCGTCCTTGACTATCCATGCAAACACCACTCAGCCACTGAAATACAACTTTTCCTCCCCTTTGTTCTCCAAAGCCCATGCATATCCCTGTGTGAACATTTATCTGCCGTGTGCATGCAGTTATTGTTTTCATCTGCCACCAGTCATCGTCGTTCACAAATGTCACGTCTGTCGGACCATTCATCTCCCCATGCCAGCATTATTTTTGCCTCTACTCTGCTCCGAGAGGTTTTTCCCCAGGTACTCCGGTTTTCCCCTCTCCTCAAAAACCAACATTTGATTTGATTTAATATAGAGTTTATTTGATTTACCGTCTCCCCAATCAGTAGAGCACTCGTGTTCAGCTAGAACGATTTGAGACTTAAATAAAGTTATTATTATTATTATTATTATTATTATTATTATTATTATTATTATTATTATTATTATTATTACCCAGTTTCCGCACAGTTTCCTTCATTATATTTTTAAGACAGACAACTTTATTATATTTTAAACGGAATACAGTAAAAACAGACCTGGCACCGCAGGTAGCGCAAGCTAATCGAGGCGGGCCAGGAAAAATAACTATAAATGAAAACTGCTAACCTTTGTTTAAGGAAAAAGAAACGTATTACAGAAAAGGTAAAAGAAGAACTACTTGAGAGAAACTCATGTTGCATTAGTTCATTTAAGTCTACATAGCAAATTCGAAGTATCTGGGACAAAACAGGATCGGAAAATAAGGATGTACAGCTATGAAGAGTAGAAATTAACTTTCGATATGATAGATTCTAGATCTCTATAAGAATCTTCATTTTCCAAAATCATTTGTATCTTCTTCTTAAAAGTAGCTTTAGGGAGTGCCCTTAACCTAGTTGGTATCTCATTCCACAGTTTTGCACCAATTCTTGAAAAGGACTTCCTCTTAATTTCAGTATTTGATTTCTGGTTATAGAAATTCTTAGAGACCGAGGCTCGTGTATTGTAAGAATGGATTTTCGCAGTAGGAAAAACAGGTCCTTCAGGTTTGACGGCACAAGGTCATTACTTATACCATGCATTGTTTCGGCTAGTAATTTGTAGTGCATAAAATTTATAGGTAAAATATGAGCATTCAAGAATAAAGGAATTGCGTGATCACGTCTATCAGAGAAGTAAATAAAACGAAGGGCACGTTTTTGGAGAACTAAAAGCTTATTTAAATGAGTTTTGCTGGCTTGGCCCACACAATTAAACCGTAACGCAAATAAGGAGCAACAAGGGAATTGTAAATATTAACAAGTGTATGATGTGGAACAAAGTGTCTTAGTTTTGACAGCAGTCCTATGGTTTTGCTAATTTTCAAGGCAATTTTCATCAAATATCATGACATGGTGCAATTCGATCAAGTATGCAATGTGAGGTAAACTTAGCAAAGGAACCGAACCAGAAATGCCGCTGGGATTTGAATCTTGGCCAGCTCCTCAAATCTCTCTTCTCTAAACCCTGTTGCTTTGCAATATGTCTGAGCCAGAGCTTCTCTTCAAACTTGCTGCTTGGCTGAATTGCTTTGCTAACAGCTGCACTTCTTTCTTTGCGGAGTCCAAGTGCTCCATCCTCGACACACGTACATGTATGTTCTCGATACAGTAGCAACAAGCGCTTCCCGTTCGTGTTCTCGAATTGCGGTGATAATTTCCTAAGCTGATCGAGACACTTGGAGTTTAGCATCGGCGACGTTAAATTCTAGGTTACAAGTCATTTGGCAAATTCACGAACGTTGCAAACAGCTTCCTTTCTCCTCATCTCCTCAGTTTCGGACAAATGTTTAGCTCTTACAGAGCCTACAGCCTTTTGAAGGAGTTCTATGTTATGATTTTTATGGTCCGTAGCTAAACAAATATGGCAAACTCAAGCTTGACAAACACCACAGTAGAATCTCATCACTTCTCTCTCGTGGTACTTTTCAGAACAAAATGACTGTCGCTTTAACAGTAGCTTCGTAATCTTCGGCTTGAAACTACTTGACTGGCGTCACTCTGTGCACCTCAAACGCAGCACTTCTAAACAGCTCGTGGGCGCTTAAACACTGAGTTCCCGCACACCAATTTCTCACAACCGAAGCAGTATCTGATTTAAGCGCTCTTTTTCTTGCAGAGTGCGCAACTGATCTCGTTTCCATCGCCACTTTGTCGGACAGCAAGAAGATCGAGCAAACTGTTGTGGTGAAAACTAGTTGGCAACTTATCAAAACGGTTTCCCACAGCAATTCTTGCTTGACATTCTGGGCATAGAGAGCAACCATCTCTCTGACTAACCAGCACATGTTTCTTCACACTCACAGCAGAAGGTGTGGAGACATGCTATGGTCTTCGGATCAGTGAAAGTATCCAAGCTAATCCAACACTCCACATGTTTTTTAAGGTTTTTCAACAGAGACTCCATCGCAAAGCTTGGTGTAGAAACACACCCATCTATTGTCGTGTCTATTCCAAGAATATTGCATTGTAAACGCATTTAATTATTCCAGGAGCCCAACCATCAGTCTTTGCCTGACCTCGACCTCAAATGCTAAGCTGCGATGCCATAACATCTGCTACAATAATAACATTTCTACAGATTCTCTTCAGTTTTGCTTAAAGCGTGATATATTACTGACATCACTTGTTTGGTGCTGCTCAATTATTTGTTTTAAGTACTGTACCTCACTCTCCATTGTCACTGATAGGTTAGAGTGTATCTGGATCACTAAACAGGAAGCCAACCGTGCAGTACGAAATTTTGTGGGTTATATTTTTTGCCGTTTTTTCCACGATCCGCAAAAAAGGTACCGAGGAAAAAGATCCCACAAAAATTTACTCCACTGGTGAAATTATACACGGCCTTTCACATATGATTTCGAATCTTGTTGGTGTTTGAGTGCGGTGTGAAAAACTGAAGTAACAGTGCGAGTAATTCACTCAGGTGGTACCGTAATTTTTATTGATCCATTCAGGCATTGCCGGCACAATCATGCAGCAACACCAGGACAAAGTGTCGTAAGGGGGTGACACAGCAGTAGCACCGTGTTTCAGTTTGCACCTCTGTGTGTTGTGTCACTTGGAATTGCATGTAGCTTAATAAAAACAAAGTGTCTAAATGGCCGGCAGCCGGTCAAGGTTGTAAAAACACTAAATGGCCGGCAGTCCGATTCGGGCTCCCTTTCAAAGGTTTTGTTTTCCTTAGACTTGGTACTTCGGGGAGATTTAGTGTGTTTTAGGTTAGGGATTAGGGCTAGGAGCCAAGGAATATGGACGTTTGTTATTAGGCTTGAAGATTTTGACCGGCTGCCGGTCATTTAGAAGATTTGTACTTTGATAGTTTATATTAATAAAACTGCATCGCTTTCTTAATGGTTACTTCGATAGTTAAGTCTGTGAATGTCGTCTTTTGTTGAAAATATCATAAATTCCTCAGTTTTTCTGAATTTGTCAAGGAAATATCGGACTGCCGGTCATTTAGTGTTTTTACCGCCTTGAACGGCTGCCGGCCATTTAGACACAGTCTAATAAAAAATAAAACTGTCGTAATTTCACGCGCGACTTCATGAAAATCGCAAAAATTAATACCCATTCAGAGACCGGGCCAGTTTTTTACAAGAACAAATTATTAGGGTCCCGCAAAATACAAAACAATCGGTTATCCGCGAAAATTTCGAACTACACGGTATGTGTTGTCAAATGATCAGTGAACGTATTTGACATACTCACGGTGAAAGCGTTGACTTTGCGCTGGAGCTCATTACTACTTTGCGTTCAGATTTCCGTAAAGGGGCTGATTTCAACTGTAAATTAAAATTAAAAGGAAGAGTTGTTCCTCGAAATTTCCTGCATACCACTACTATTCCACCCCACCCAGCAGACGTTCAGTTCTTTTCAGTCCCGATGATTGTTCAGTTTCATCATCATCGTCATCATTGATAGAATGTTACATATAGTACCTTTCCTGATATTTTGATTAATTTACATCTGTGGCTCGTTTGACTGATTGCCAATTCTACGCATACAACAGGGATTTCCGTATGATACTCGTGGTTATGGGTAATGGGCTCCTGGTTTTGTTAGGACACTTTTTTGAGGGGGGGAAGGGGAGGACCATTTTTTTCTTTTTGTCGAGTGTGTCATGATATATGTTGTCTAATTCCTCAGCTCTAATTCTAAAGGCTTTTACTGCGGGTGTGGAGGTTCAGAGGAATTTTCTGCGGAGAAACTGGGCACTAGTAGAACAGAAAAGTTTCATAGCAACGGACCGACCAATCAGAAACTAAGATAGTTGCTATCCGAAACCTGGCGACATAAACCAAACGACAATCAAATATGGCTTCCAAAACGCCGTGAAGAATTTCGCCTCTTTGTTCCACCACCAGAGAAGGGCAAAGAGTTTGTTATGGCTGATAATGAATTGGAAGGAGAAGTCAGTGAGAACGATAGTGATATAAGCTTCCATGGAGATAGCGAATGTGAAGGTGAAGACAGTGGAGGAGAAGATGTTCGCGAGCAAGTCCCCGAAACAACAACGGACGAACGAGCTGCCACACCGAAGAAAGTAAAGGCGAAAAGGAAGAAAAAGAAGTAAGTTAAAAAGTCAAACACCTAAACGTTGCACTCCAATTGGCGAAAAGAGTCTTTGGAATTGGTCTGTAATAAAGGATTCGCACGTTTGACACTGCTGTTTCTTTAAAATGTTTCTTTACTAGATGGATGAGTGCGTGCTTGACAAACTGCAAATATGAAAGCGGTAAGGATTGTCAAATTTGAAATGCCGTTCATTTTTCTCCTGTGCTACAAGTAAGAATTGTTTCGCTTTGCCTTTGACAGTTCGCAGGGTGACGAAGCGATTTGGGATGAAAGAGGTTGGAGAGGACGAAGACTGGAGTTTGTTTTGGACTGATTGCTCTGTTGCTTTGGAACGATGCATGGAAATGAAACGCTACCAGGTCTGATTAAAATTAAACTTAACTACATCTATATTATATTTTGTACTCTGGAAGACTAGGTTGGCAAGCCTAATTTGCAAGTAGCTTGTTGTTGATCTCGAGCGTTAGAGTGGAACACTTAAGTGAAGGCCCGTTTCAAACGCCGTGCGAAAGTCGTGCCGAACTAAATTCGTTATTTAAGTTCGGCTTTGGCACGGCTGTAGCACGGCGTTTGAAACCATTTAAGAATTAAGTTCGACTCTGCCGTGTAGCACGGCAAGCTCTGTCGTGCTACCCGACTTTGGCACGGCATGGTTTCAAACGGCGTGCTATTGCCGTGTCGAACTAAATTCATAAATTATAAATACATTTTAAAAGTCAGCAAAACCGGTTTGTTATGGTTTAACGCATGTTTACAGCAACAGCTTTTAACTCGACTTAATTAAGCTCGACGTTTGAAACCAAGTCGTGCCAATGTCGTGCTACAGTCGAGCCAAACTGAATTTAGTTCGAGCCGTTCGGTGTTAAACTTGAGCTCAATAGCGACCTTTCAAAGAGGATCCCCCATACTTTTTTCGTGAAACGTGATTGGGACTATTTTTTTTCTCGTGAAACGTGATTTAGGTTTATTTGTTCATTCGTGATTCGTGATTGCCGATATTTGCTTTATTGTGAACGTGAACGAATTTTGGGAATTATCCGTGACGCGTGAACAGTCTCAATATTTTTACGTGAATGCATTTTCCAAAGTGGTATAGGAGACCCTCTTCAAAACTTCTAGTGAAACAATTTGATAGAACATTTGAGCAATGTGAATTGTATAATTATGCTTAAAAACTAGTACCATTCGACCTTTTTGGTACACCTTTCCTGGTTTATTGGTGGCTTGATCTTAGTATATTTTTAGTAGACAGTGATTTCTGACATTTATATAAGCCTATATTTAATACATTATCGTTGTTGTTTTTTTAATTCAGTTATACTTAACTCCACTTCTTCGGCCCAGTAAGGGTGCCTTTCCTCACTATGAAAATATCAAGGAAACTTTCAATAAGCCAGTTACACCTGTATGTTTACATTACCAGCAGAATCCAACCAAGATAAACTATTCTGAATTTTTGTTATAGCTTGTTGATTAATTAAATATTGTTTGTATAACTTCATGAAGTCAATTATAACCTTAGTCAAATGAGCACATTTTCAGAAGAAGATTGTCTTGATTATGTGGTTCCAGCAAATAGCCATTCCCCTCCCCTACCCCTCCAGAAATTTCAATTTTACTCCATACTTTTCTTTAAAATTTTTGCCTTTACCACCCCCTCCCCTTGGAATTTCCATTGATCTTATGTTGGGGAGGTATGGATACAATGCATTTTCTGGCATTTCAAATTCTTGAAATATTTCTAACTGTGTTCACGGTTTTCTGAGTTTCACGGTAAAAATAAACTAAATTTGTTGCTCCAAACTAAACAGAAAATCAACCATTTCCCTGGAATGAGTGAAATTTGTCGCAAAGATCTGCTTGCAAGAAATATGAACCGTTTATGGAAGCAGTTTCCTAAGGATTATGCAGTATTTCCCAAGACATGGTGTCTTCCAGCTGAGTAAGTAGTTCTTAGTTGTAGTAGCAGTCTAAGAGTAGGCTAATTTCCAGGTACTGTCGATGAAATACACTGTACTTGATACCCGAACACCCCCTCTCCCCCCTAACCTAAGCTAGGGTTGCAGGGTTATAAGTCTTGACAGCAATAACTTCTCTCACAGATCCAGCCTTGTTTTGAGTATCAGAACAAAATGTAAGAACTATACACATGCAAGCACATGAAAGCAAGCATGGAATTATTGTTTTCATACATCTAAAGAGTACACAAAAGCTACATTGTGTACTTTTTAGATGTATGAAAGCAATAAAAAATGTTCTACAACCTCTTCCCTCATATTATTGCAAATTAATAGTTTATTTATTTTAGGGAGGGGAGGAGGGGCGGGGAATATGAATAATATACTGGACGTAGAATCACTTGTAAATAGTAGGTGGAAAAGAAAAGAAAAGTAAATAAGTAAAACATTAAGTACAATGGAAGTAGTAACTTTTAAAACTAACTTTTACTAACTTTTACTAACTTGTACCAACTTTTAACACTACAAGACCCTAGTGTTCAGCTTGGACAAACTGAGCTCCACCAGTTTTTGCTTTTTGTTAACTGGTAGTAAGAAAACTATTAGCAAAGTCCTTTTTAAAATTAATATATGTTTGTTATAATAATGATAATAAAAGAAAATACTTAATTGACCACTCCCCTAGAAAGGCTTTTCAGGGACAATGAAACAAATAATACAAATGAAAACAACAGAGTTAAGAATCCAATTCTCCATCTGTTCACTAGCTATGGAGAATTCCAAGCCTATTGCCGGCAGAAAAAGAATAAAACTTTTATTCTCAAGCCTGACAGTGGAAGTCAAGGGAAAGGAATTTTCCTCACTAAAAATCCAAAGGTAAAGCTTAAAAACAGTTCTAACCCTAGTTGTTCAAACGTTGGATAACGCTATCCACTGGATAAGTGACTATCTAGCGGATAAGTAATGGGAAAACTATTGTGCTATCCACTGGATAGATATTTATCCGGTGGATAGCGCTATCCAGCCTTCGAACAACTGAGGCCTGCAGTTTACAACCTGTTTAATATTCCTAGAATTACACACCTACTGTAATTTTTGTATTTGACACTCATACTAATGTACAACTATTTATTACTCTTTCAAACAACTAATGCAGGATGTGAAGCCAGGAGAGCACATGGTCTGTCAGCAGTATGTGTCCAAACCTTTTCTTATTGATGGATTCAAGTTTGATTTGAGGGTGTATGTGTTGGTGACATCTTGTGATCCTCTCCGTATATTTGTGTATGAGGATGGATTGGGACGATTTGCTACTGTGAAGTACACTGATCCAAGCAACAACAACTTGGTGAGTAAAAAAATGATGTTTAACATGTTACTTTGTAGATTATGAATTTGTTTTACTTAATATTATTATTGTTATCATTATTATTATTATTATTATTATTATTATTATTATTAATACAGCTGTACCGGTATTTTTTCAACCTACTTCATTGTGTGGAAATTAAAATCAGCATACTTTCAAGTTGCTACATATTCTGTCTTGTTGAGTTGGCTAGAATTAAATTTAAGCTAATATTAAAATTTTTGTATGATGAATTATATGAACCAAGAGTAAGCACTTGATATCCCAACTGATCATGAAGTGCTCTTGACACAGGGGATCTAACGCATTGGTGAAGCAATGTGACTACCTTATGAGAAAATCTTCATAGTATATATCACAGCATTGTTGAGTTACATTGTGTAATCTGTATTTCTCTTATGTCAACTAAGTTTGATAATAAACAATAATTTTTGGGTGAGGTTTTTGTGATGTCCAGTATAATTAAAGTTGAGGCAAGAGCTATCAGTTGAATCTGAAGGCTGAGGGTGGCAAGTCTTACCAAGATGATGATTATACTCAATATCACAAAAACAAACTACAGTGTAATAATAATTATTGTTTTATTCTACATTGAATGAAAAAGAATTGTCATGACAGTTAACATTCACTTGTAATTTTGCCTCTTCACTAACGGCATGCCATACAAAGTGTGCAAACTTGACATGATTACCAGCGACCTAATGAGTGTCCTTGACATGATTATTTCTGGATTGCATGTGACGTCATGGCAGCTTTGTTGGTGGTCAAGAACAATAGTCTGTCCTCAGGGAATTAAACTTTTGTTTAAACAAATTCTGCGAAAAATTTTTGTAAATTGTATTGACCACCAACATGTCCACCTTGTCACGTCAGTGAAATCGAAGAACTGTATAAATCTGACTAGCTACAATGCAGGACAATTCCTACTTTAGCCCTCCCCCCATTACAATGTTGATTTTTAGGGCTCTCCAAAATGCAGCTGAGTCAATTGACAGCCAAGTATTTCAACATTGTTTGGGGGAAGGGGTAACCACAGTAAAAGATTCAACATCATGTGTTTGTGTTATAAGGATAGAAGTGTGCATGGTGAAATTTTCTAGTTTTCACCTACGTTTGACAAGTGTCCCAAGGTCTTTCATAGGGATGACCTGCATTGTAGGTGCTGTCACAGATGCTGTTTTCAAAAATGTTCTGTATGCTTTTGGTCAATCAGAAATGAGATACTGTAGCAAGATCAAAGTATAATAACACTACAATTCTTTTCTTTGCAGGATGACATTTGCATGCATCTTACAAACTATGCTGTGAATAAACACAGTAAAGATTTTATAAGAGATGAAGAGACTGGAAGCAAAAGGTACGGTTTCCTTCACAGTCACCCGTGATCTGAACCCCACCTTATTAATTATTATCACTATAATGATCTGTAAGACTGATGGAGTTAAATTGCTTTTTGTAGACGTATCACAACAGTAAACAAATGGTTTGAAGATAATGGCTACAGTGTAAGAGAAATATGGGCGTCAATAGAGGTAAGGTATAACAATGGGTCTGAGCAGTCAATCATCAATAATTGGCTGGGCTGCCTATTGAAAAAATAACTTCTGTGTGCATTGGTTTTAAAGAAACTCTAGAAAACTATATATCACTGGAAAGCTATATATAAAATGTGGAATCTGAAAGTGTCAGTTGTTATGCAAGCATATCAGCACCTGAATGAAGAACTGACAATGTTTGCTTGCACAGCCCCAATGCATTTACCACATTAGACAGAGTAAAATCTATAAGTCACTCTTAGGAGGGGAAGGGTTAAGGTTTACAGTGTGTAAAAAAGATTCCTTGCAATGAAATCATAAATTTCTGAGTTACCTATCAAGTTTTCAGCTTGCTAGCCCAGTGGCTAGTGCATATGTTTTGTGCTAACATTTTCACTGGCCAAAATGGCTAGTGAAGTGCAATTAACCTACTAGCCAAAACGGAATTTTTACTTTTTTAGTCTGTGGCTAGTTGGCTACCATTAGTCTCGAGTACTGTTCCTTGCTCATTGAACAAGCTATCAATTTCATAAGTACTGATTGCCATTAAACGCCTGTACATGTAAATTCTTTTTCTTTTTTCAGGATGTGATCATCAAAACCTTGATAACTGCACACCCAATATTGAAACACAACTATAGAACTTGTTTTCCAAATCATAACAAGGGGAGTGCTTGTTTTGAAATCTTAGGCTTTGATATTCTTCTGGATAAGAAGTTAAAAGCTTGGGTCTTAGAGGTAAAATTTAATATTACGTCAGTTAAATGCAGTACATGTCTATATTCATATGTCCATGTAGAAGCATCTATGAATTACCATTAGGATTATCTTTCAAACTGCCACCTGCTGTGTCTAGATTTTCACTCAATGTTTAAAAGAAATTTATCAGGTCACCACCTACCTTGGTTCATTTAGACAGCTAATTCAAAAATTATTGAAACCCCTGACCCAGTAAATTTTATGTTTTTGTTTTCTAACTTAATTCACTGTTTTCCACTTTGGCTATCACTGATCTTGATGTGACATTTACACATTTTGAAAAGTAGAATAACTATTTTGTCACACTGGGCAGATTATTGTGTAGGCTCAGGGGAGAGAATGGTAGTCTTTACACTGGAGGAAAATTAAACTTAGGAAAATTTCAATTTTTGATACTTCAAGTAAATGTTTCTGACTTAACGCTTCACACAAGTGATGAGTTTATTTGAATCCCAGGCAGTTAATTAAGAATGACTGACATGTTTCGCCCACCTGAAAGCTCAAGAAACTGCAAGTTGGCGAAGTCAGTTGTGTAAGGATGGTTTTCAACCACTTGAAACATTCTTGAATTGTTTTAACATCTTTAATAACATGCAAGGTAAAGTGACTTGAGATTTTACTTTGGCCTTCACACACATATTTTGGTAAAGTAAGACTTAGCAACTCTTAAGTCTTACTTAACAGCCTAGTGTAAAGATTACCAATGAGTTGTGTCAGGCTGGAGGTTTTCAAGTTCTAGAAATCCTGCTTCCTGAGGTCATTGTGGGTGATTCAGATTTCCTGACGTTTTGATTTGATTGACAGGTTAACCACTCACCAAGTTTTACGACTGACTCACGGCTTGACAAGGAAATCAAGGAGGGACTAATGTTTGATGCTCTTAATCTTCTTAACTTTGGTGCTTGCGATCGGCGGAAGATACTTGAAGAAGACAAAAAGAGAGTGCGGGACAGACTTCTGCAAAAACAACGGCCAAAGGAAAATAGGTATGTGGTTTGTATACATCAGTCACACTCATCTGTTTCACAGGAACATATAAATGCACAAATGACCAGCCCCCAACGTCAGTGGCTTCATAGCTCAGTTGGTTAGAGCATCACACCAGTATCGCGGGGTCACGGGTTCAACCCCTGTTGAAGTCCTGAATTTTTTCAGGCTTCTTTACGCAATTGCATATGATTGCGTTTGCAACTGCGAGGATCAGTCTTCATTTGATTTCATTTCCGCAGTTCATATGATTCATTTCATATACATCACTCATAGCTGTCTTTTATGTAACAAAGTAAATTTTGTCTCAAATCAATGAATCTCTCTGTTTTGCAAAATGAACAACAAACTATCTTGGAGGAAATGTTTGGGACACATGCACTGTGCAATTTGTACACTTTAGGTTTAGTGCACTGCGCTTTATAATTTTACTTTCCAGTAAGAAATACTTAACAAAGCCATGTGTATAATTTACTAAGAGAGCCACCACTTGCTTTGAAGGAGGGAAGATTGTGATAACCAGTTGCAGTACACTGAATGGTTAAAAAAGTATGAAGATGCTCACCTGGGCAAATACAGGTAACAATTGAATGCAACTTAATTTCCTGTGCAACATTCACATTTTGAAAACATTGAAAACTCAAAACTGGCAAAAGGGCTGTTTGAGCAACGGTTTGATGTTAAAAACAAAATGTCACCGAATTCACTCTTCATTAGTCTTATAAGAACCTGCAGACCAGTTATACTGGTTTTTAAGTGTAGGTCATGGTTTATTTTATGTTTCACAGCTGTAATTGATAAAGTACCTTGTTTTTGCCAAAGGCTCCAGAAGCAGGCATTTTAACCCATTGACTCCCGAAAGAGCTCATGTGGAACCAATTCCTTTGTACCACTTGTGACGCGTCGTTGTCGATGGCACTAGACAGCTTTGATGACCAATTTGTGTGGGAGGATGAGATCTTTCAAACCATACCCAAATGAGCCCCATTCAGTGAAACAGGCCAGAGAAAATGCCAAAAAACCATGCAATTTTCACCAGAAAATTCCACTGAAAATATTGACCCACTTCCCACTTGTACTTCCTTCAAAATAATTTCATGAACTCTGGCCTCTCGCAAAAACTTGTCTCCCTGAAATGAAGCCCGACAAAACGAAAAAAAAAATTAGAAAAGAAAAACAAAAGAAGCGCAGAGGGGAGAAAGAAAAGTAAAAGTCGAGGGATCAGTCAAAATTTTGCCTTTTGCGCATGCGCGAGCTTCAAAAGTCGGAATGTGACACTAGGAACTAAAGCTGGGCTCTCTCTCTCTCTCTCTCTCTCTCTCTGGACTTAAAAACAAGATTTTGGACAGAGTGGGATCTTTTGGCCAGAAAATGGCTTGATTCCCTGCAAACGGTACAAATCTGCAAAATTTCGAGGTATCAAAGGGTTAAAAGGAGCTCTGATGCATGGTTCGTTTTCTTTCGTTTGGCTTTGAACCACAAAAAAGAAATGTTTCATGTACTGATTCTGCTGGTTTAGCTAAAGTCGTATGCTGCTTTGCCACATCCTGGCCATCAAATCGTAAATACATCGTGCAATCATAATATATCGTTATGCCAGTTATGACACGATGACCAGTCTGCGTGCCAATTCAGAGTGTATTTTAAAAGCAGTTTGAATTCTTAAGCCAAACCATCTCTTACTCCCTTTTTCCAATAAGCCCATTAATACTGTAAATACACATAACAACTCGATCATTTCTTTGTACCTTTCCTGCCTAACAATGCAAGTAACCCCTATGACACTGGAACAATCCGGGATACTCACTCTTTGTATGTTTTTTTTCTGTTATGTAAGGCGTATTTATCCGGAGGAAAACGAAGAGAAATATGCAGTATTCTTTGAGAACAGTTGCTCACTCTTCCAAGAAACCGCAGCATCTAAAGCACGCATCGAATGCGCGAGGTAACTAAACATTCATTTAATTTTTAGTCACAGAATTAAACTCCATGTTGTAAGTGAATACCAAAGTGGTGCCAATAATTGTATTTTTAAGTGCCACAGAATAGTCTCGAAGTGCTCCTGACTCTTAAAATGAAGTTCTCCAAGCCACAAATTTTGTTTGTATTTGGCATAGATAATTATTTAGTTTCGTATTAGATATTTTATATGAACTGACTTTCACTCAGCCTGTGTACTTGCTTTCTTGCAGAGTTCAGCGTGAACAAATCATAGCCAAACAACAGGAGGAAGAGACTGCACGACTCAAAAACAGCGGCAGGACTCCCAAAGGATCCAAAGATGGCCTGAGACCAGAGAGTCCTCACAGCCGCAGGACACGAAGGCTACCTGTTAGAAAGATGATTCAAGCTGGTAAAACTAGATTTGAGGTTCGTTGAATCATTTTGCATTTCTTGTATTAGGTCCTAGCTGTTTAAAATCAAGACCACATAATGTAATGATATCAGACGGCGATTCGTTCACGGGTGCATTTTGACAGCTGATTTGATTCAGAGTTTACATTGTCATGACGGGCGACGAATTCAGCTCGATTTGTCCGTAAATTGGGTATAAAATACGTACAGTCGTAGAGTATTAAACTTGATCAGTAAATGACGAATGTCGCAGTAGGGTTTTAGATTCTCCAGACACTTGATGGAATACCTTTATCTGTATTTAATTCTCTCTGATCCATATATCTCTGGTTGTATGGTTTACTTGGACACTGGTGATCACTTTACAGTACCGCTCAAATGTAAGTTACCACCTCTCGTCTCGTTTCTCTCGAGACAGTTCTCGTTTCCTGCGAGATGAATCTCGTTTCTCGCGAGACGGTGGTAACTTACATTTGAGCGGTACTGTACCACGAAAAAGTTGCGTGGATGCCATTTTGCTGATACGAACTCATAAGTTCAAGACCTGGCCAACGGTTCCATTTTCAGTTTTTTCGCTTTCCTTCCGTTACTCGTTTCCCTGAAAGTGAAAAGAAGAAAATCAGGCCAATATAAGTGTTGAGTTAAAGCAGGCTCGGAAATTTTGGTTCGTGCATTGTGACTGGTGGATTTTGATCTATTTAGCTGAACTTGTAGACTGCAAAACATTCTTCGGAGACGCGGTCCAGAGTTTGCGTTTGGAGACCGCGCGTGTGATCCCAACCTGTCTTAAACTCACACTCTGTGTGAGTTAAATACAAATTGACTTGACTTGACATTCGATGGACCACTACTAAAAATGAGGACTGTAGTTATCTCTTGTGTGCCAAAACTGGTACTTTAAAATGAACAAGTATACTGCAATGTTTATTTTAGGGCAAAAGATCTAGCCAGGAACAGTGTGACACCACTAAGCCAATGACAATCTCTGAAGAGGAGGAACTTGAGCGGATAACGTGTCTTCTTCAGCGTGACAATCTTATACGTGGACTGGGAGTGGTGGAGTTCGTGTACAAACTGTTACACTGCACACCAGGTACCGGGGGACCACAGAAAAATTGCTCCTTACACCACTCGGTGAGTCACACCAACGAGTCATTCGCAAGTTAAACGGGTTTTGCTATCAGTGTTTGATATTAATTTTTGCAAGCCATACTATATAAGGCATTCGAAATGGGAGTTGCAACGAATTGCAACTGCAAAAAGTTGCACTGCTGTTTTTCAAGCATGTACCTGTACTTGGGGTGTTGCGTTTGGCACTTTATGACCGTGCTTCCGGTGCGATTCACAGGTTCAAGCCCCGTTGAAGTCCTGAATTTTTTTCAGGCTTCTTTATGCATTTGCAAAAATTGCGATCACAACTGCGACGATCTTTCTTCATTTGATTTCATATCCGCAGTTCACATATGATTTCTTTCATATGCATCATCCACTTACATATCTTTCACGGGAACATATGAACCCAAAATTGACCTGCTCCCAACGTCAGTGGCTTCATAGTTCAGTTGGTAGAGCATCGCACCGGAATCACGAGGACCCAAAATTGACCTGCTCCCAACGTCAGTGGCTTCATAGCTCAGTTGGTAGAGCATCGCACCGGAATCGCGAGGTGACGGGTTCAAGCCCCGTTGCACTCCTGAATTTTTTCAAGCTTCTTTACGTAATTGCAAAAATTGTGATCACAACTGCGACGATCTTTCTTCATTTGACGTGGCTTTTCTTTATTGTTGATAATAATAATCTTGCTGTATTTGCCACCTTTTAAACTTCTTCGTTGGTTTTATGTTCCGTTCATGATACTCTTAGGCCCGTTTCAAACGTCGTGCTGCTGCCGTGCTTAGCTGGCTCGACTGCAGGACAACTTCAGCACGACTTGGTTTCAGACGTCGCATTTAATTTAGTCGAATTAAAAGCTGTTGCTGAAAACATGCGTCAAGCCATAACAAACCGGTTTTGCTGACTTTTAAAAGTTTGACACGGCAGTAGAATGACTTTTGAAACCAGGTCGTGCTACTGTCGAATTTAATTCGATCAACTGAGTTTGACACAGCAGTAGCACAACTTTTGAAACGGGCCTTAACATTTTTTTATACGCTCACATCTCAGAAGCCTCTAATTTACTCTCCATGGCCAGAGTCCATGTTTCACAACCATATAGTAATGTTCACCGTATATAACACGGCAATATTGTTTTTCTAGTTTCCACATTTTAGATATTTCTTGATTTAAGCACTCTTGACATTACGTGGAATGTACCTCCTTCTAACTCTATTCTTTACTTTCTATCTGTTCTATAGATTTACCATCAAACATGATGTTAATTTTATTATCTTATAGAACCAGAACGGTTCCAAAGATTCCTCCGCAAAAGGCGGTTCAGTAAATGGCCGTGACATGGCGAGCAGTTTAGGTAGTTCCTCCATTTATGGTTCTATGGGACTGCTGTCAACATCAGCAGCGGGGGCTCCCGGTAACAACGTAGGCGCGTCTCAGTTGTCTAGGTTCCAGACCTATCAACCCGCAGCTTTGTCAGCTGTCATGAACATGAACTCGATTAGTCAACAAGCGGCTCCCTCGCTAACAAGGAACGACCGACGAGCGTTAGCTTCCGTTGGAATAGTGCCTTCGGCGCCTACGGGCTTACCTAAACACCGTTACGGCTCGAGGAAAGTGGCGGGAAACACGAGAACTGTTAGCAATGCCGAATATGATTGGAGATCAGGGTCATACACGGGGATTGATTCTACGAACGTAGCTTACGGCGTGATTGATCCTAGAATGGACAATCAACCACACGCGACTTTAAGACGTCGGACATTGAGTGCTACAGGACTGAAAACATGCGCTGATTCAGTTCAGGGAAGTGGTACACGCGTGATGAATCCACACGTGTTGGCCGCGAATGTCACGAGAGGGTCTCAAACTAATCTCTCGAGTTCTGGAGGAGTTACACCTAGTGCGCAAGCGCAGCAGTACTTGTGTTCGATGTACACGTTCCCGAATGTGCTTAAAGTTGCGCCGCAACCTCAGAATGGAATGAACTTGTCTGTGATATCTGGCCCAGCGCCTGTGAGTTATAGACCGAGTCCAACCAATTCCGGCAAAGGACCGGAAGAGACCAACTCAGCACACAGAATTGGAGCATCGCCGTCAGGGTTACTCAGGTAACTAGTTAAACTCTGCGCAATTCTCATGGGCCGAGATCGAAGTAGAACTCCTTTTAAAGGTAACGAACGAATACAAAGCCAGCGCTGCAAGCCGTGAATCCTCTCGAACTGGTCAAATTTTGCGCCAAAATAGTAACCGTACTCAAATCGATAGGTTTTCGCCGTTTACACGAGAGATGAAAGTGTATCGTTTTGAAAACGCTCCACTTTTGCCAGCGGTTTTTAAAACGACTCAGTTTCGGTAACGGTCTCGATCGTCGCATCGAAAGCGATGCATCCGTGTGAATTTCTGCCTTAGTTCGTTTGTTTATTCGCTCGTTCGATCGAATTTACAATTACAAGTAGTTCAATAAAATAATTGAATGAAAAGAGTATAATATATACACACAATACGAATAATTACAGGTGAAGACAACGGAAAACGTCATGCATACAATCAAAACTGAAAACAAATTCTAATTTAATTATCAGTAAGTACTTCTTTCTTTTAGTGTGATTAACACGAGTAATAGCAACAACTGAAGCAAACTTCAAGTGTTTGTGTTAGTTATATCCACCCGTAAGTGAGCCTTCTGACATCAGCCCAGCTCAGTTATTATGTTCTAGCAACAATACCTTAATTTATCGTTTCTACTCTATTATTATTATTATTATTATTATTTTTATTATGAAAATGATTGAAATTTTTATTGCCTGTAAAATTGGGAGCAACCAATACTTTTTATTTTAATTTCGCGTCTCGTTTTTTTTATCAATTGAATTTTTCTGACCAAAATCAAGTCCTCTTCTTTTTAATCGAAAGAATTTGTAAATGAATAGTTTTTTTTTTTTTTTACTTATTGTATATAGCATTTTAATGTTTGTGTTAGTTGTCAATAAATATCTTCTCCATTATCATTATTATTCCAGATCAACTAAAGCTCAAAGAGCCCGCGGAGCTACAAACAACATACGCTTGAAGGTACATGTGGATACATAGTGTATACTTTTTATTATTTGTGTTATTTGTGAAGTGTGGTGTCGACAGACATCACTTAAACGAAGCTCGCAATCTTTTCGATGACATCAAAGTTTCTTTGCATGTTTTATTTTTATTTTAGTGTACGATTAACATAAACTAACATAAATTAATGGCAGTCTGTCTTTTAAGTGAAAGGACGTTATTTCAAAGGCCCTTGCAAACGAGGACACATTGTTGCGGACACATTGTTGCTCGTGATGTTTTTTGAACGCGCAAACGGGCAGGACACAAAATGAATGTTGTGTTTCCATGCTGCGCAAACGGGGAAACATTTGTTGCGGACACAAAATTTGTGTCGACAACAAATGTTGCGCGCGCGGGCAAGCGGGGAAACATTTGTGTCGGCAACATTGTGTCTGCAATAATGTGTCCTCATTTGCCAGGGCCTTAAGCATATTGTTGTAAAAGTAGATTCAAACACTTTTGACTATCATTTAACAATCTTTAAAAACACCCTGGATTCTTGTTTTATGTTCGGTCAAATTGTGAGGAAGTACGGCTTTTTCTGTTAAAAAGAGGTAGATTTCACATCATTTTACTTTCACTACACATGACGGATGACAGATATCATGATCATGTACAGATAGCTGCATTGCCTTCTCTTG
>OX419335.1:11142067-11147067 GCA_948470475.1 Galaxea fascicularis | reverse complement strand
ATCAAGTGTTATCATGATGAGCTTGCATCTGAAGTGAGAAAATTCTGGGACTATGAATCTCTCGGAATCCAAGATAACAGTGTGACTCTGTATGACAAGTTTGTGAGTGAAGTTGAATTTGTGAAAGGAAGATATCAAGTGCGGCTACCCTTTAAGGAGGATCATGAACTTCTTCCAGATAATCTTGTGTTATGCAAATCAAGGCTGATGTCACTCTTGAAGCGTCTGAGTCTCAAACCTGATGTGTCAAGGCACTACAATGATGTCATACAAGAGCAGCTGAAACAAGGAATTGTTGAACCAGTGGAACAAGGGACTAACAATGGTGTGGGTAAGGTGCATTACATTCCTCATCATGAAGTGATTCGTGTTGACAAGGAAACCACAAAGCTGCGCGTGGTTTATGATGCCAGTGCTAGAGCAGAAAAAACCGCACCTAGCCTTAATGACTGTCTTTATGCTGGTCCACCACTGTCTCCCCTTATTTATGACATCCTGGTGAGGTTCCGTGCTCACAAAGTGGCCATCATAGGAGAAATTAAGAAAGCCTTTCTGAATGTTTCTGTTGACCCAAGAGATCGTGACTATCTTCGCTTCCTGTGGGTTGATGACATCACCAGCAAACACCCGAATCTCCAAGTGTACCGATTTGCAAGAGTTGCTTTTGGCGTTTCTTCTAGCCCCTTCTTGTTGAATGCAACCATTCGTCATCACCTTACCTCCACTGATGTTCCCAAAGAATTTGCAGAGAGTGTTCTGAAGAGCTTGTATGTTGATGACTTTGTAGGTGGAGACGATTCTGATGATCTAGTTTTCGAGATGTACAACAATCTGAAGTCATCTTTCAAGAGTGGAGGGTTCAATATGCGAAAGTGGATTTCTAACTCTGTGCTAGTGCAAGAAAGAATTGAAGAATCTGAAAGTGAGTCTCTCCAAGTCAATGAAGTTCCAGCTCAATCTGCTGAAGAACCCCAGGTTCGAGAGGAAGATCAGACTTTCTCAAGTTCTCTGTTCGAGACAAGGAACAACCCCAGTGCTGTAAGGTGTAAATTACTTGGAGTAGGTTGGGACAGTCAAGAAGATATGTTATCCCTAGACTTGGCCTCTCCATTGAAAACCAACAGTAGTGATCCTGTTACAAAGAGAGCTATCCTTGGTACGACGAGTAAGCTGTATGACCCCCTTGGTCTACTAAACCCAGTCACCATTCTGTTTAAGATTGTCTTCCAATCTGTTTGTAAGTCTAAGATGGACTGGGATGACCCAGTTGATTCATTTCTTCATGAACAGTGGCTGAAACTTGTTCAAGATGCAAAGGAGGTCAGAACAGTGCAGTTGAGGAGGCATTATTTTCATGGTTCATCGTTGGTAGATTTAAAGAGCATCCAACTCCACGGGTTTGCTGATGCATCCGAGAAAGCATATGGAGCAGTTGTCTATTTACGCATCAAAATGACTGATGGAACTGTGTTCACCCAGCTTGTTGTCGCGTAGTTTGAAAACCATCACAGCTAGACAACAGAACTAAAACACAGCTAAACAAACTTATAACGAGAACTTTTAATGATCGTGAAGCCGAGCTGCGAGACGCGCGAACACAACGCTGAGGGCCTGGTTACATTGCTGGGGTCACCTGGTGTCCAGCGGTCAGCAGTGTCACGCAAGACACGCCACATCCTCTTCTCTTTAACAAAAACAAGAAACAAACATAAACGTTTCAGTGCTCAATCTAGAAAGTATTAAGTGTCTCAAGTGTTCAAAGATTGTTTACGTGAAAATCAACATCGCTCAGATCAGTGTTCCTTTAGCATAGATCATAATCTTCTTGCCAGGCAGGCGGGCGTCTTATACGACCAGAGCGTCTTGGTTCAAAACTTGGGAGGGTCTCTGACATTTCCTCCGGTTCACCGGGTGCTGGGAACAGTAAGGTATTTTCTGGATGCGCTCCTGTACTTGTGCTCTGCTCCGGCTCGTGTTCTTGCCTTGGCGTGGGAAGCGAGCTACTTCCATCCTGTGCCGGCTCCGGAGTCACTTCCTCAGCACCGTTCCTGGGCGGTGGTTCTGGAGTAGAGCGCAGTTGGCGTCGGTTTCTGCGTTAGGTTCGGCCTTCAACTTCAACTTCATAAGAGCGCCTGCCGAGAGAACGGGTGCAGACCCCGAGACTCCATTTTTGTTCACCTGGAAGCTTCATTCGGACAGTATCTCCAACCAGCAAGGGGGGCAGGTTCTTTGTGCCTCGGTTGTACTGCGTTGATTGCACTCTTTTCTGTGCTTCCAGGTTCTTTCTGGTTATCACTTGGTAAGAAGAAGGCTTAAGCAGCTTCTCGGAGGTCGGCAGTAGTGTGCGAGTGCGTCGACCCATCAGCCTTTGAACAGGTGAGGTGCCAAATCCCTCGCTTGGGGTGTTTCGCCAATCTAGAATTGCCAGTAAGGGATCTTTCTTGTCCTCCTTTGCTTTCCTTAACAGTCCTTTACACGTTTTGACAGCATTTTCTGCTTTACCGTTTGACTGTGGATATCGGGGGCTCGACGTTCGGTGCTCGAACTTCCATGTACTGGCAAACTTTGCAAATGCTTCGTTGGCGAATTCAGGGCCATTGTCAGTGATTACTACCTCGGGAATCCCATGACGAGCAAACTGCACCTTGAATTGCGTAATCACAGCGTGTGCCGTCTTCGTGTGAATCTCCGCGACTTCAAAATAGTTGGACCAGTAATCTACTAGGATCAGGAATGTTTGATGTCCCAATTCAAACAAATCTGCTGCAATCTTTTCCCATGGGCGAGAGGGCAAGTCGTGAGGGTTCAGCTCTTCCCGAGCCTGTGCTGGTCTATACGCCTGGCAGGTGGAGCATCTTGAGACAAAATCGCGGATCTCGGCACTCATTCCTGGCCAGTATAATATTTCGCGTGCACGACGAATGCAACCTCCAATGCCAACGTGACTGCTGTGTATCTGATTCAGCATGTCCTTGCGAAGCGATCGAGGTACTACCAGCTGCTCACCACGGAAAACCAACCCTCGAGACTCAATCAGCTCACTGCGCTCATCATAGTAAGGGCGAACAGCAGGTGGGCAGTGTTTCTTCTCTGGCCAACCTTGCACAATAACACGAATTAACTCCTGGATTTCAGGGTCTGCAGCTATTTGCTCCCGGAACACATCTCGTTTAGGGGTGTCCACTCGCACATGTTCTTCATGGTCTACCGTCTCGAGGGCGCGAATCTCACAGGGCTCTGAATGAGCTCCTTCTGTTGTTTTCATGTAGGTTCGACTAAGCGTATCAGCAATATACATGAGGTGCCCTTTTTTGTATTGTACATCTAAGTTGTACTTCTGTAACGCCAGACGCATGCGCTGTAGGCGCTTGGGTGACTTGTGGATCTCTTTCTTAAACACAGATTTTAGTGGCTCGTGGTCACTTTCAACAGTTACTGTATCACGTCCATACAGGTATTGGTCAAACTTGTCGCAGGACCAGACAATGGCCAGCATTTCTTTTTCGATTTGCGCATAGCGCATTTCTGTGTCAGTCAGGGCACGGGACGCATAACAAATGGGTTGGTCATCTTGCAGAAGAACTGCTCCTAGACCAGCCTGGCTAGCATCGCACTGCACAGTGACAGGTTTGCTAACATCATAATACTTGAGCACAGGCGCCTCGGTAAGGAACTTCTTTATGGTCGCCATGGCTACTGCATGCTGCTCCAGCCACTGGAACTCCACATCTTTGTCCTCCAGGCGTCTGAGGGGCTCAGTCATCTCTGAAAGGTGGGGCATAAACTTTGAGAGGTACGTGACCATCCCTAGGAACCTCTTTAACGCAGGTCGGTCTTCGGGTTCAGGCAACTGCAATATGGCTTGAATCTTGTCGGGGTCGGGTTTGAGGCCCTCTGAGGTGAGTAGGTGCCCCATAAATTTCACACTGGACTGCTGTCGACGCACTTTCGCTCGATTCAACTTCAGGTTCCACTGGCGACACTTCTCAAGGAACGCGCGTTCGTTTCTCTCCAGGCTCAGGTTTACTTCGTCGTCAGTAGTGCCAAATCCAGCAATCAAGAAGTCGTCCGCAATAACTTCCACCCCCTCAAGGTCCTCCACAAATTCATGCATTGTGCGTTGCCAAATCTCCGGTGCTGAGCAGATCCCAAAGGGCATCCTCTTCCACCTATAACGCCCAAATGGTGTGTTGAAGGTGGTTTTGTAACTGGAGTCAGTGTCAAGACGTTTCTGCCAGAAACCATCTTTAGCATCCACCACAGTGAATTTCTTTGCTTGGGTGAGCCTGGTCACTACTTCTTCCACAGTGGGCATTTGATAATGCTCCCGACGGATGGCTTTGTTGAGATCACGGGGATCAAGACATATGCGCAGCTTGTTTGGCTTGGCCACCACTAACATGCTGGAAACCCACTCGGTAGGCTCATTTACTGGTGCAATGACGTCACTGTCTACCATTTCGTCTAGCTTACTCTTGATTTGCTCCCTTAAAGCGACTGGAACCCTGCGAGGTGGATGGACCACCGGCCGCACTGTGTCATCAGTTGCTATGTGGTACTCTCCTGGGAGGTCTCCCAGTCCTTCAAATACATCCTTAAACTCTTCTAATAAATCAGGGGCGACGGTCGTGGAGCCGACTCGCTTCGTGGGGGAAAACATGTCGTCACTGTCGTTGATCGAGATAAGCCCCAGATCCATACACGCTTTGTAGGATAAAAGTGGTGCTAGGTCATCTTCTGTGATGTTAAACTGCAATACGGTGGCATGTCCACGGCGCCATGTAGGGATGTCAGCAAAGCCAAGGATTTTGTAACGTTCGTTAGTGTACGTTTTGATAAACTTGTGGGAGCAGAACTTGACGTGCTGCAATTCCGTATCCCCTGTGGCACGCTTATATTCTTTCAAAGACAGAAGGTTGCATTCTGCACCAGTATCCAGTTGGAAAGTTACTTGACTCTCAGTGGACTGCTTACCAACTCCCATTGTGATCATCGCACGT
>OX419335.1:11119567-11137067 GCA_948470475.1 Galaxea fascicularis | reverse complement strand
ACCACCCCCCTCATCCTGGGTTGGCACTTATTCACAGGAATGGAAAGGACATTTTGAGCCCACAGTGAAGTGAGCACCCATACCAAACCATGGTGTAACTGCCCAGCGGTATATCTTCCAAGTCATTTTGAGCGTTGTGAAAGAGTGCTAACTCCCATCCTGGGGCAAACCGTTGATAGGTGCGTAAGCCTTATGTCACGCGCAAGTAAATTCAGATTGCGTGACACATTTTTTTCAGGTTTCGGCCTGCAGATCCGGACTGCGGACTAGATAGTGGGGGGGGGGGGGACAGGGGGGTCAGAACCTCCCGCCTCCCGTACCCTGCTCTCCCGCTTCCCGTACCTTTATCTCCCGCCTCCCGCCCTTTTCCGTGCTGCTCCCGTCCCCTGTAAACTGGCAGAGTCGAAACACATCCTAGTCATTTAGCGTCACAATTCTCAAGCATAGAGTTCTAAAGTGTGACGTCACAAAAAATTTAATTTGTGAAATTATGGGATTGGGCGCCATTTTCGAATGGAGTATCCTTAAAAAAGGGTCTTTCCCAAAAATTAGCTCTTAATTGTAATTCCCAGCCGAAAATTTGATACTGCCCCATATAAATCTCTCTAATTTTGAGTCAGTTCTAAACTGAAGGAACTGAAACAAATTTTGAAGGGTTTGTATTGATCCCTTATATCTCTACTGGGAATTGCAATTCGGAGCTAATTTTGGGACGAGGGCGTCTTTCAGGATGCTCTATAAGAATATGGCATCATATTCCATAATTTCAAAAAATTTATTTTTGTGACGTCCTCACTTTAGAACTTTATTTCCTTTGTTTTTAAATAATTTAAAAAGTTTACCACTGCCATATGTTTTGATTGAATGAAGTTTTCACCTACTTGTTTATCTTCTTTGAGTTTCACAATTTCAGTCTATTTTCATTGGCTCTTCAGATTTGTTTCTGAAATCCGTTTTCAGTGACGACGGTCTAAAAAGTTAATTCAAAATTGTCTAGTGTTCTTATAAAGTACACGCATTTCCAGTAACCAGTCCGGCTTTATTGGGATCAGACAATTAAATCATGAAAGTAGGATTTGACGGAATTGCAGGCAAACGTCCCAGGCGGATTTCAGATATGCATTATTGTTAGTTATTGTTTGGGAAATCTAAAAGACGTCTTCCATGTGCCTAGGTGGGCGCACTGGTCTCTTTCTGCTCCAAATGGTAGTTAGAATCGATTTGGACTTGTCTAAAACAAAAAACTGGGTCGTAAAACCAACCACTCCACACTCTCCAGTGCGCTCATTAAAGCAGCGCTCAGTTGCGGCATTTCTAGACCACACGGTGAAATCTTTGGTTCGTTCTGACTCACGGTCGTACGGAGCAAGCTCCCAAGAAAGTCTTTCACGTACTGACCTTTCACTGCCGCACCGAAAATACTGACACCTAATAAAATTGTCTTCGACGACATTGATTTGAGAGCGGCTGCTCGCCTCACCTTTTTGCAATTTGACAGCTTAGTACAGCTTTATACGCGACACATGTGCACTCATGCCGCTTGACATTTCATGACCTCTGACGTAACTACTGTAAACGGGTTTACTATTTCACCCGAAGTAAGCCTGTTTTTCAGCCCAAGTGCAAATTTTTGTTTGCTCGTTTGCTCAGAAGTGACCGAGAAGACGTTAAATGCAAGTCAAATATATTTTGGGTTCTTGTTTTTGAAAGTATTGTAACATTGTTGAATTAAAAAAATTAGCGTTTCACATTTCTCTCCCGCTTCCCGCCCTCTTAGAACTCCCGCTTCCCGCCCTTTCCTCTCCCGCCTCCCGCCCCCTATTCTCCCGGGCTCCCGCCCCCCTGTCCCCCCCCACTAGATATAGAACGCAGATTGAGTACAAACGAAGACTATGGACACGGACTCGGTATAAAACTACGTTACGAGTAAGGAAACCAGAACAGGTTTCTTCTCCTTTCAGTTTCTTTGTAGGCGGGAATATTAAAGTAAAGGCAACTCACGGTTCAGCACTGACCCAAAACTATTGATTTCGACTTTAAAGCTTGCATGTAATTGAACACTTTTTCACAATTGTGGAAACATTTCAGCAACATTAAACATTTCGAGTGAAACGTGTTTTCTGAGGAACTTTTTTTTAAGCTAGAACTATACGTGGTGTTTACACGGCCTCTTCGTGATCATGCGAGGTTGTGTGGTTGCACAAAGGCTGTTGTCATGGAAAGCCACGTGGGCTTTTCCTGAAAATCGTGAGAATCCGTTGGATGATGCTTGTTTTAAGAGAAGCCTGTAGAGAGCTGGGACGAACTGAGAAACTAAAACGGGAACTTCCTTCACTTTAGTACTTCAACACAATTGTTTCATTGGTTCTACGGTATCGGAATGAAAAGGTCTTGCCTACATTGAGGAATACTGTGATTTTCTGTTCGCTGTGATGGAGTTCACTCATGTTGTGTTTCACTCCACACCTCTCATATATGATTATTTTCGTGTATATTCGCATTCTGGTAGATTTATCATATACGCCCATATAATTTTTTGATCATTTTTAGGAGCAGAATGGGGTTCTACTGTGCAATCGTTGCTGACTGATAAGCTTTGTTTCCCACAAGTTTAAGTTTGGGTGCAGGAAAAAGTTTTTTTGTTTTATAAACTAGTGGAAACTGGTCCTTTTCGAAGGGCCAATCTAACTTTATTACAACCCGAGACAGCTAATTTTGACTTTTGTTTCAAAATTCAAACGAATTGAAAGACCATTGTCCCGTCAGTGAAAATTTACGTTGAATAGACTCGACTACTCATGCATAACTTACATTTTCTCTACAACTGTTATGTATATTTCTGACAACTGATAAGCGGTAAAAGAGACGGGCTAGCTTGCGTAACTCGCGTGACTCTCAGCACATAAGAATCACGTGCATGAGAAAAAGCAGTAGCCTGTACACGGTCCTTCACTGCCTATTTTTTACAATTCTTGTTAGGTTTTCTTGCCGCCAGAACATGAAACTTGCCAAATTGGATATTCTTTATATATTATCTAATTTTTACCACTTTTTACCAGCAACCTCACCCCCACCCTCATGATCACCCGCACCCGCATCGATCCGCATCCGCATCCGCGACCTTTTCTCTCAACCTACGACCCGCGACCCTCCACTTTGTTCTGAAATTTTAATTTATTCTAACTGGGTTTAGTTCACTTCATTAAAATTGTACATATCAACGCACTGTTTTAGGAATAATTAATTTACCGGTGCAATCAGGAAAGGCCTTGCTGCTGATAGTAGAACTACATTTCCATAAGGCGACAAGGCTCGATATAAGTTAATGATAATGATAATGATGAGGATTTATATAGCGCTTTTATCAAAAGGGCGCAAAGCGCTTTACAACACTTTTTGGGGGACTTTGCCAGACTGCTTTTTAGGCGCAAATTGCAGCCACGCAGTTTACCATCTTATTTGAATGAATAGTCGGATCAACACAGGTGCCCTCAGAACAGAACAGGTTTAAATAGACCGTCACACCAGGGACTACGTTCCCTACTCTTTCCGATCAGTGTTTAGGTTCTTTAACCTCCCACACCAGTATTGTGAGACGGGACCTCCGGTTTTATCGTCCTTATCCGAGAAGGCTAGAAAGTCTAACCATTTGCGCATGCAGATGTCATTACCAAGGTAACACTTTCTCCTCAGTTATTTAAAGACCCTGAGTGTTGATCCGGCCGGGGCTTGAACCCCCGACCTCCCGCACATCAGTCCGGTGCTCTACCGGCTGAGTGAACCAGTCGGCGATAATCTCGTAAAACGTCTGGTTTCACAAATATCAGGAATGAAATCTAGAAACACTATAACCTGCGATCAGGCGTTTTTTTTTTTTTAAGGGTGGACGAGGCGATAAAGGGATAATAGGGAGAGGGCATGATCTCAGGCTAGAAACACTACAGCTAGCATTTTCAGAAAGCGTGCAACAGCTTGGAGACTACAGGCAGTCCCTTATGTTTTCTTGGTTTAGTTCACGGGAGGTAATCTGCAATTCCCGGCTGACTTGAATAACAAGCGATTACTCGTAGTCTGTGAGATTCCTGCGACTTAACTTTCAGCAATCGGACCAGCAATCTATGACAGCTATCGTTTTACACCGATTCCATAGTCTGTAGACTTCATTTTGTGCTCAGTCCGCCTTTTATACTTAGTCCGCAGTCCACAGTCCGTAGTCCTCCTTTTATACCCTGTTCGCAGTCCGTGTCCACAGTTCGCAGTCTATCTTTTATACTGACCGGTTCGTTGACCGTTTCGAGAAGTCCATCGGGTATTACAAAGGTCGTGGCAACCTTAAATGACCTTAAAGAACAATTGTCACTCAAAAAAAAAACAGAAATACTTCAATAGGGAAGTTTATCCTTGTACAATCATATTTACCGGGGATTCATACAGCGCTTATGGCGGAGGAAAACGGTGCATTGGCGATTAATTACGCCGTTGTTGTTGCCCAATCAAGAAAGACGCTCACATGGCGAACCAAGATTTGTTACGGTGTCGGACATGTGCTTAATGATCTCTCTGCGTCGATGTGGTTCACATATCTCTTAGTTTATTTCCACAAAGTCGTGAACTTTTCAAACACGATCGCCGGCGCTTTGTTGCTAATCGGGCAAGTGGCTGATGCAATCTGTACTCCGCTCGTAGGCATCGCGTCTGATCACACAGGTCGCTTTAAATATGGTCGGCGAAAGATTTGGCATCTTATTGGAGTTACTTTTGTGACAATCAGCTTTCCGTTCGTGTTTAATCCGTGTTTGGGTTGCGAGAACTCCGATCAGTGGGCGAAGTTTCTTTATTACGCGGTGTTCATTGTACTTTTTCAGTTCGGCTGGGCGGCGTCGCAAATTTCTCATCTGAGTTTGATACCGGAGTTAACCGATGATGACAGCGAAAAGTGTGGCCTGACCGCAATCAGGCAAGTGTTGGAAATTTAACATAGAAGTTAGTTGTTAGAATCCCGCGGAGTATGTTTAAAAACATTAAACATGTTTACACATGTTTGATTAATTAAAAACATATGTACCCTTACTTATTCTTCGCCGCGATTCACCACCTCAATCGTCCCCGATTTTCTCTGTTCGACCTCGTAGCTTAGTCGGCAGAGCAACAGTAGATTTAATCCGGAGGTCGTGGGTTCGATTCTCACTGAGGTCATAAGAATTTTTTCTTTGCCTCGTGTGGTTCCCTGATACCCTTTACTAGGGCTAACGCCCAGTGGGTTTTTCATGGGTTTCTCTTAGCACTTTAATTTACACTTCAGAGTTAATTCTCTGTTCCACCACTTGTACGTGTTTATATAGTGCTACGCGGCACAACATATATAGGTAATTAAAAACATGTTTTTGTAAGTGGTACTTTACCATGCTAATCTCTCATTCACCTTTAATTCCCTTAAATGGGAGTTTGGTTCGGTTTAAATCAGTGCTGATGAATAGGCTGGTACGCATCTGGATCTAAAGCAATGGGAAAGATCACACCTGTGCCCCATATATTAATAATTTATATACAATGCATCACTGTTCCAGAAATGAATAGAGTTTGAGTCACAAATGTATGCATAATTAATAAGCATACAACTCCCATACTAAACCTATGTCATGGCATTTTTACAGAGCGATTTATTTTTAGACTATCTTTCCTGTGAAAAAAGGCAGTTCTGGTACATGTGATACAGCATTATCATCACCTTTCTTTTGCTCTAAAGTTTCTAAGAGCTCTTCGCAGAGAAACTTTAGAACAAAAGAAAGGTTGAGGAAAAGTTTCGCGTGAGATCAGAGAATGGGGCTCCTGAGGGAGTCCCATATGTGCAGAAAACTCAATCTAAAAATAAATCGGTCTGTGAAAATGGCGTGACAGGAATAAGGGCAGTTGTACACTCCTACTGATGGCGAATGGAACTATGGAACATGACAGAAATGAGAAATTTGAAATTTGCAATGGAAAATCGTCCCAATTCCTAAAAGCCAGGAAAATTGCACCCCCGCCACTTAAAAAATTGGCTAAATAATCGTTTCTTATTGCCTTTTTGGAAGAGAATGTTTGGTTTTTGAAATTCCATCTGCCAAGCAATTACTCTCATGTTGAAACATGTTGTTGTGAAGATACTTGCATGAATTTTTATGATGCAGTTATCTAATGAATGAAGAATATTTGCTTCTTTGTAGAAAAGATGCCGATTCCGTTCATGTTGCTTTAGGAGCTTTGTCATGATGATAGTTTTTCCTTTATATGTCGCAGTGACCACTACGCCAGAGCTCTGAAGCTGCCTCTTCCAATCACCTCCTTGTCTGACAGGGTTTTTCTTTATTGAACAAAGACCACATGGTGCTCTAAATAACAAAGTATTGCTGAATGCTATCCTGTCATTGGACCATTTTAATTTGAATGGGTCTTCCTTTTGCAGTTTTATTTAAAATTTATTTTATTATTTTTTTTGTGGGGGGGGGAGGGGAGTGGGTTCAGCTGTCATGTTCCATAGTGAATCTTTACTTACCTGTGATGCACTAAAGAAAAATATTGGGCTTTACATTTGGCTGTCTTTTTTTATGTTCTGGTGTTTTAGGATCTGGGGTATTTTTCCACCATTCCGTCATTCCATCATTCTGCTATTCCTCCTTTTAGGGTCGCCCATCAAATTTAGTTCTGTGGTGTAGTGTTTCTGATTAGAGGTTAGACATCACACTATTGTTGAACTTACCGGTAATTGCTTTGGGGCTTTGTGAATTAAATTTGTGTGAATTAAATTTAATGATAACGTGATGTATAAACTAGGCCTTACAGTGAGGGGAGGTGGGACAAGGGGTCTGAACTTGCTGCTTTCTACCTCCTCAATCTCTTTATGCCATGCGTATTGCAAACCATAATGCAATTTACTTTGCTAAAGTTTTGCAAGTTATCCCACAACTTTCATAAATCCTGGCTTCCACTTGCTGAACATTAATTGTCCAGGCGCAGATCCAGGAGTTTTTAATGGGGTGTGGCTGTGACCAAGGCTGGCAAGGCCATTTTGTAAGGAACAAATGTTAGTTATATTAATAATAATGATGGGCTCATATTCTTGGTGTCACACCCCAAACTATGATACTCAAAGTGACCTAAATTGCCCAAGATTGCAGATTAATGAAAGATTCACATTTTGGAAACTTTGCTGCAACTTCTAACATTCTCTTGACATTTCGTTTATGCCACTTTACAGTTCTTCCATATAATTTGTAATTTCCTTGATTTGTAGGTATGCAGCCACTGGGTCATGTAACATCTTTGTGTTTGTTGTTACCTGGGTTTTACTGGGTGCAAGTGATGCAAGCACCAATTCAGACAAACTGGGGTCCTCTGATGCTACTGCCTTTATGGTAAATGTTACTTGTTACAAGAAAATACAGTAATGACTCCTGATGACTCGAACCTTCAATAACTCAAATCTCTAGGTAACTCAAAGTGATATATTTTTCCTGTCCCGGCATTTTCTTTGTAGTAATATTTATCTTGATAACTTGAACTCTCACTAACACGAACCTCCCCTTGAAGGCTCAAGTTATCACAAATCACCTGAGTTCCTTGTGTTTGTCAAACTGGCAAAGTGTTGTAAATCAGGCAAAAGGTGAGGCTACTGTACACTCCATTCAGTCACCCTGTCATCATTGACCATAGACAGACAGCAAGGACACTTTAACATGGTTTGACTTGAAATTGATTTTTTACCCCTTTCTTGCTGTTATAACATCTTGCAAGAACTTGTAAGTACAGTAAGTGTTTTTGAATGGAAAAGGCGAGGTCACAATCTTGTTCCCAGAGGCTGCTATGATTTTGGATGTCCATTGTAACATAGGCTCTGGGGATGAGTGAAGATGATTGTACAAAGTCAAAGAAATTTAAATGCATGACCTTGAGATACTCAATAGTGGTGTGGAAGCTCAGTTCCATCAAATTAATTCAGAATGCGAACTTTGATACCAATACTTCCAATTCCAAAATTGAATTTTACTGAATTTTAATCCCCACATACTCAAGGTAGAAGTTGCTCTATAAAATGTGTTTGCCTCAAACGAAGGACTTGGAAAAATATATCAAGATCATATGTTGAATTGTGGGGTAGTTACATGACTATGTGAATGATCATTGCAGTTATGAATGCTACTAAAGCAGTAATGGGAAGAAAGCCTAAAAAATCCAATGGTCATTTTGTGCGTTCATAATGAACCCATAAGTGATCAAATAAATGAACACTGAACTGTTTTTTTATGAACCACCAAAATTACTGTACCAGGTCCAAGTTGGAGATCATCAAATATTCACATTAATTTGTTTCATCTCTCACGAGTTTATTATGACCCAACAAAATAACCAGCTCCGAGTTGTCTTAGCTCAGTCACTGCTTTGGTAGAATTCATAACTGTGGCCATCCTTCACATCTCCACGACGCGAAAATTCATAGCATGGATAGTAGACGAGGGCCTAGATTTTGGCTAACACACCACTTTACCAGCATCTTGGACAATTCTCAGATCATCAGTACGATTAAGCTGTTAATATTTGTTTCCTTCCCTCTTTTAGAACGTAGTGTTTATTGTGGTTGGCATAGGGATCATCTTCATGATCATTTTTCACGTAGGGGTAAAGGAACACCCACGTGACTGTAGCGCTCAATTTGTTACCAAGTCTACTAGCAAGAGATCTGCTGCTAACTGGACCGCTTGGTTTCGAGAGCCACAGTTTTATCAGGTATGCGTTATTCACTTAGCCTCCTTGCTGCAGTTGAGCCGTTATTTTCCCCTTAGGTTTAGGATCGACCGATAGTCGGAAGAATGCCGCCGTTAACTTGTGTATTCTGCCAAGTAAAATAGTTAACTGAATTAGAAATTAGTTCTAACGCGATTACTTTCAGATCCAGCACCGCCTTTTACCTTGATTTTTTCATTGGAATGTTTGTGAAAAGTACGGCGACAAAATATCAAAAACTCGCGCTCTGAATTATACTCAAGAAACGTTGTCATGATTTTTCAGTAAAATTCATAGACCCGTTCCTTTTGGACCACCTTCTTCATTCCAGTGAACTGTGTTGGCAGAGCTGAGTCAGTTTACGTTTGAGAACGTCAGTTTCAAGATCAAGAGAGTAATTTCAGTTCCCGCAGGATTTGCCAATAACCGTCAAACATTTATCCCAAATTTCGGGAGAATATAAACGTTAACCCAACTTTTCCCTGGTGAATCATTTCCTGTATTCTCATGTTCTGTATTATTGACGAAGTAGTGATGTGTTAAGGAGAAGTTAGATGGTCAGGGTCGTTATTGCAATGCAAAGGGTTGATCGTTGTTGTTGCTTTATTGCCGTGCTTTTTTTAAAAATAAATTTTTGCTTACACACCTGATAAAACAGCGATCTCTCCACTTTTCTTCAGATCTGTAGGCCAACGTGTCTTGAAATAAGGCTTTGCCTTGCTTAGAGTAAAAAATGTAATGACTAACACTTGCATAGTAAAACTGACATATATGGCGCTAATTATAGCGGGGTTAAAGCATCGACGCCGGAATGTGATGAAAAAGACAAATCCATGTTTCTTTGCGTACTCTATGCAAACTGTTGCCACCCATACCTGCCTGTAGCTTCAAAGCTTTCAAAAACCAAACCGAACGATCAACGCCGATTCACAATTGATGTATACAATTACCCTTAATTACCCTACATTGTTGAATTGAATGGATTGCGGTAAACACCCCGTGTAGAAGTATATCATTTTGACAATAATGTCATTTTTTTTCTGGGATGTTAATTGTTTACAGATAGGAATGCTGTACATGTGTGTTCGTCTGACCATCAATGTAACACAGGTTTACATTCCGATGTACACTCTTGAGACACTCGGCCTCTCCAAGGTGAGTACCACAGCATTCGCCAATCTGGTTGAAGCTGGCACATTGTTGTATTTGAAATGTTCCCGTTTCTGCGATAGCATTCTAGTTCTCGTAGCTATCTTACCTATGTACTCATGTATGAGGGTTATTGACCTGGAACAAGGGGATATGCGATATATTCCTCTCGTGCCGCGCCCGATGGCTTAAACTATCCCGAAGTATTTGTTGATCTGGTTAAAGTTTCCTACTTTATCGCCTTCAAGGTTATTCAAACTCGAATTTTAGGGAATGAGTTAAGCTTGTGCACCTGCAAAGCGTCAAAACTAGATGGTCGAATTTTAGTGTACCCAAGGTAACAAAGTAACAAAGTAACAAGGCAGCAGGGTAACCGTAAGGTTACAAGGTAACAATATCACAAAGTTACTCTTGAATGGGGGCGCTGTTCTCACGCTCAGATCTCTCCCAGTCCAACAATTTACTAGTAGAGCGCCTGTATGCTGGCTGGAGGCTGGGGAAAACCTATTTTGGTGGCATTATTAGCAAGGATGACATTTATGTGCATTAGGAGGCAGGATGGCCGAGTGGTCTAGGGCGCTGGATTTCATTGCGGTGATCCGGGTTCAAATCCCGCTCTAGCCACTAGCTGGTGTTGTTCTTGGTTCGTACCTGGATCAACTCCTTGGTCATCCTTGTAAATAGTCAACTGGTCTGCCTCCCACCAGTTGGGGTTCTTAACTCTGTTGTGTTCATTTGTATTATTTGTGTCGTTGTCCCTGAAAAGCCCCTCTAGGGGAGTGGTCAATTAAGTATTTTTATAAAATAACTAAGATAGTACGCGCGCTCTGATTGGCAGAGAGGCGTGTTTGCATGAGCGTATGTAAACATGGTTGTGTGACGCGTTGTAGTTTTTAGAGGAAGTTATTTTATAAAAGCAATAGAAAACTTTTTTCCTGTGTTTGCATAACCTGACATAAACACTCGCGAGGGATTGGGAGAATACTCGACAGTTATGCAAACCCTCGACTTCGTCTCGGGTTTGCATAACTGTCGAGAATTCTCCCAACCCCTCTCGTGTTCATATCAGGCTATGCAAACACAGAAAACGTTTTCTATTGCTTAAATATTTATATTTTGCTTGCAGCAAACTATTGCCATAATGCCTCTGGTGGTGTACGTGAGTGGATTAATATCTACATTTTTCTCTAAACCACTGAACAAGTGTCTTGGAAGAAAGGTTAGTTGATGTGTCCTAGTGTCGATGAGAAAGTTTTATAAAGTACGTCTACCTTGAGTCCCCTTTACTCCATTAGATTTCGGAGACGCGCCAGAAATTTTGTGCAGTTATTGTCGGAATAATTGCAGTGTGTACTGACCGAAAGGACATTTTTTGTAAGTGACAAACATGGAAATTAGTGGCCTTAACATGGGAAAATGCACGGATCAAATCACAGTTGGTTTCAGTTTACATCCAATTGGCTGAGAAATTAGTGAGCATTTGTTTAATGAAATAATACAGCTTGCCGTCAACATTGGTGAAGACTTTTGTCACCCCGCAAAACACGACAATTTGCGTTTGTCAACCCAAGTTTCAAAACGTTTATCTCGTGAACTTACCCTTATGTTCCACACAAAATAAACTGTCTACAATACAGCACCCTGTATTCGTTTATTTTGTACCGAGTTTATGGCATTTTACCATCTATTTGCTTGTGTATTGATTTCTCGGGTGTACAAAAATGTCTTGATTTTCCGCGTTTTTGTGGTAGATTGTTTTTCTTGGCGGCCTTTTCATGATAATGGGAACAAGGTGAGTTTTCAATGTTTCCTCGTTTGCGCAGCAAGGAAGCAAAACAATTGGTTTTCTTCCTGTTCGTTTGCGCACCTAAGAAATACTGATTTCGGGAAAAATGTTTCCTCGTCTGCGGTGGCCCTAATGCGCCAAGTTCTGTCAATTATCTACCTTTCGACAGCTGAGAACGGAGGAGCGGGGGGCCAAAGTCGGCGGACGGGGAAAGGGTCGGGAAAAATCATAATTTTAACGAGCGGTGACATAAGAGGACATAAGAGTGAATGCTAAACTTGGGCCTGATCGCATGCTAGTACATTATTAAAATGTGCATTCCTTTTGTTTGACTGTACAAACCTGCTTTCTAGTGCAACGTTATCAGTATGGATGCGGGAAAGAAACCATTATTTCACTTGTGAACGCCTTAACAACGCACTCAAAACCTAGTTTTTGTTAAAAGTAAATTGCACTTTTAGTCCTGTAATTTGTAAATAATTTTTTTGAAGACAATGACGGCGAAGACGACGATGATGAGACTGCAAAAAATGATGGAGCAATTTTGTAGCTTTCTTAGATCTTAACAAACGGTTCGGTTGTTAATAAATGGTGTTTGTTAAAGCGCTAATATTGGGATAAATCTTGTTTCTCATTAGCCTGCAGTCTAATCTACTCCTCAGCTGATGAATTGAATCTGCTTACCTCGCTAAAATAAACACTGAAACGTTTTTTGTGGTTACCATCAACAGCGTTTGGCTGTGGTTCATTCCCCAACACAGCATACAGATGTATGGTGTCAGTGCAACGCTGGGATTTGGTGGCTCAACACTTTTGGTTACTGTGCTGACAATGCTGGCAGATCTCATCGGAGACAACGTGGTGAGTTAACTGTCTACTAGGCGAATTTTAAGTATTTCTTAGTTGTTGAAATAATCCGGCCTCCGGACAAAGATTAAAAAGTTGACACTTCAAGCGTTAGCCCTTCGTCCTTCGTGATGTCGAAAGGCTAACTCTTTAGTCTCCTCACAGTAGGTTTTGGATCTCTTTACTGAGACCAGTTTACCTCGTCAAATCAGTAGACAGTACCGAATTTTTTGTTTTCACTACCGCACCATTTTTCTGGCATTTTCTTCGCATCACGTTGTGTCATTTCTTTATCAATTTAATTGCCTACATAGATTTCTTTTGTTGTTCATGTCTTTTAAAATTCCTACAAAGTTTTTGTTGAACAAAGGATACCAAGTATCATGGAAAATGTATTCGGTTTCTGCAAAGCAACCATCTATAACTGAAATACTCGTACGCGTACATGGCAAGTTCTCCCAACCGGAGTCGAACCTGGGAACTCTAGACTTTTCGATTCGAGCGCCTTGCTACTGACTTACAGAAAACTCCCGGGAGCTTAGCCGGGACGAGTCGGATCATTGATCCTTTTACCCGCTTGACGGTGGCTTATAATGTTCTGGTAACAGCCTCAATCAATTTAAGTGGCTCTGTGTGCCCATCTACAGCGGAGGAAAACTTTGCTGTGCTTGATTCACGTCGGGCGCTAAGGATACCAAAACATCGCGAGTTCGGTGTTAGTTTTCGATGCGTATGTTCTCGTTAATTTTAAAAAACTCTACCGTCAAAGTTGCATTTTGTGCAGAGCAGCTAAAGCTAGAATCCCTGTACGGTGGTCAATTTACATTTATCAACTCTGTTGATAATACCAAAATCTTTGTGTAAAGCAATAACCGCCTGTTGTAGAACTATTTTATGGATAATAAATAGCGGTCTCTCAAATTAGTCAAATTACACCGCTCTCTGAGCCTCATCTCTTGCGCCGCAAATCTTCCGCTGTTTCGACTTCCTTGTCAAGGCTGACAAATGACCAGGTCATAACAAATCCAGTTTAACACTCACTTTCCTTAGTGTAGGGGAGGTGCCATTTTTACTTTCTAACGTCTTTCTTCTTTTCTTTTGAGGAAACTGGAGCTTTTGTGTATGGAGCCATGAGTTTTCTTGATAAGATGTCAAATGGAGTCGTTATACAGATCATTCAAGTGTTTTATCCAAAGAACAGCGATCAAAGGTCAGGCTACAGATTACTGCCACTGGTTAATGTTTACTGAAAAAGAGGCTTTGGGTAGGCTTCCGAAGCCCTTTCCACTAATAATAATAATAATAATAATAATAATAATAATAATAATAATAATAATAATAATAATAATAATTTACATTTATATAGCGCAGACATCTATATGGATATATTCAGTTGCGCTTGACAATATTGTTAAAGTAAAATTATGTTAAAAATAACTAAAAACATAAGAAACTATTAAAAACTACGAACCGGTACACAATCAAAGGCAATAATAGGCCATTTCCGAGTTCATGTCTGCCTCCTCTTCAAAGCGAGTCTAAGTGCGAAGTTTTTGTGATGGTAATTAGTTCTACTTTACATATGAATGAAAACTAATTTTCATAACAAAAACCTCGCACTTAGACTCGATTTGAAGAGGAGGCAGACATGAACTCGGAAATAGCCTATTGTCTAGTCATTAGAACTAGTTAAAAGATAAGACATGAATAAAAATGTAAAAGCTAAATTAAAAAAATGAACTTTAACAGCAGTCTTAAAAGTGTCCAATGTCTTTATGTTGCGAAGTGTCGAAGGTAATGTACTCCAAAGATAAGGTGTAGCTGACTGGAATGTACGATCGCCAAGGGTTGGACGGGTCTTAGTGTAAGGTAACTCAAGTAATGTCCTCGTTTGAACGAAGGGAGTACCTGGATTGCTTTTTGATGCTAATTAAACCAATCAAGTAATTGGGAGCTAGCCCATATAAACACTTAAAATCTCAAAAGTAGAATCTTAAACTTTATACGCTTAGTAATCGGGAGCCAATGAAGGTGAAAAGTAATGGTGTAACATGACAGAATCTTGGTGTTCCCGTGACCGACCGAGCTGTGGCATTCTGTATCCGTTGGAGTTTCATGATATGTGAACTGGGGGGGGCCATATAATAGACCATGTATTACAATAATCTACTTTACTGGTTATAAAAGCATGAACTAATGATTCGGTGACTGGACGACTTAAAAATTTTCTGATTCTACGTATGTTATAAAGATGATAGATAGCAGATGAGCAAGTTCTGTTAATATGACTCATTTTCGAATCAAACAAGGTTCCTAAGTTTTGAACTTCACATGATGGAGCAATCTGGGAGCCGCCAACCGATAAGATACTGATGTTACTGACTTTCTGAAATTGTTGTCGCCTTCCAATCAGAAGACATTCTGTCTTATCCGAATTCAGGTTTAACTTATCCGTATGCATCCACTGACTGGTATCAGCAATACATGATTCCATGGTAGTTAAGGCAGCCGTTTCCTCCAAATCATTTCTTGGTCTAAACGCAACGTACAGTCGAGTTGTGTGATTCGACGATCTTAAAAAGCTTGCTAGCATAGAGAGAAAATAATAATGGCCCGGGACAGCTGCCTTGTGGAACTCTAAATTTAAGATTGAAAATATTCGATAGAACTCTGTCAATAGAGATACGCTTGGTTCTGTTAGAGAGTACGATTCAAACCAATAAAATGCAGAACCCGAGATTCCAAAATCAAATTGGAGGCGATCTAGGAGAATCAGATGGTCCACAGTGTCAAACGCGGCGCTTAAATCAAGAAGCACAAGCAACTTGACATGCTGATGTTCCATGTTCATCAAAATGTCATTCTTGACTTTAAGCAGGGCGGTTTATTTACTGTGGTGCTGTCGATAGGCTGATTGCAATGAAGGAAAGAGATCATGCTCATTTCAGTAGGACTGGATCTGATCAGGTGCCACTCTTTCAGCCAATTTTGAAACAAAGAAGAGATTACTGATTGGTCGGAAATTTATAAAGACCAAGTCAAGACCTTGTTTCTTTAACAGTAGTGTAAGAAATGCAACCGAGTCTACTGGGAGCATAGTGGCAACAGTTGTAGGAATGTTGGTCATATGGTAGCCAGCTAACTGTAAAGATTTATAACAGCACAGGCACCCCGAGTATGAGAGAGACGATTATGTCTGAAACCACATAATACGCATTAAAACTCATCAAATATATTCGCTCGCACACGATTGGTCTACACGCGTCACGTGACTGAATATATCCGGAAATATTCCCGAAACGCGTGTTGGGAAAAATATGTGAAGGATAATAAAGACAATAACCCCCATTTGGTTTTAGGTCGGATATTTGTCCTTGGATATTATCAGTTCCTCGCATATCACAGGCGGTTACCTTCTCGGAACAGATAATGTCCGCGAACAAATATCCGAACACATTTTCGCGCCAAATGGAGTTCATATATCAACAGTCTTTGCCAAAGTAACCTTGTTCCAAAACCTGCAAGCATGTGTAGAGTTTGAGATTTACATAATTAGTGTTCCTCTTGAAGCTGTGGGGAACTCATACTGCTTTTTGGCTTTAGAAAGTGTCACTTAACTTTAACTTATCCATTTTAAATAAGTTAGTTTGAAGAACCTGCAATGCTTACTTATCAGCGCAGTCGGGTTAGTTTTGCTGTCCTTCGTGAAATTTGACCTATGCGAAAAACGTAGCGGTCAAAACGTGAACATCCCTTCGAACGCACTTTCTAAGCTTTGATTATTTGTTTTATTGTTTTTTTTTTTTACATAACTAACATTAACGGCACTTATACCACTAACAATACAATACTATGACTACCTACAATACGATACTTTCACTTACGGTACTAACATTATATACGATACAATTCGGTGCCGGTGATTAATCACTTGTAACGTATTTCACGATAAAAGTGAACGTTAAAAAACAACGACGTTTCGACCGTTTGACGGTCATTTTCAAGTTGTAAAGTATGTGTGATCAATGAGTAATCAGAACGGGAATCATTGGGTAATCGATGAGTAATCAATAACATCGGTGAACAATCAAGGACGCCGATTAAGTAATGGGTAGGTCTCCAAAATTTTCGGTCATCGATAACCAGTTGATTACTCAATGATTGCCCATCGATTAGTCATTGATGTCATTGACCATCGATAAGTTACGTCTGGTATTATATAGACATTCCGTGGATTTGAGCAAAGGGAAACAACATTTCTCCTGACGCAGATGTTGTCTGACGGTGGTATCCTGCGTGGCAGACATTCGGAGGGTAAGGGGATGGGGGAATTCGGGCGCGCGAGAACGCGATGTCCGCGCGAAGGCTTCGCGTCTCCGCTCCTTTTCCCCTCTCCCTCCGGCCCTTTGAACGCCTGCCACGCAGGCAGAGGATTCTTGGTTTTCAGTCACGTGGGGGTCACGCAAGTTAAAAAAATAAAATCATCAATTATTCAATAGATTATGTTAAGAAATTGAGATATCGTAGAAGAGCAATAATTAAAAAAAATGCTTAAGTCTTAGGGCTGTGCGATATCTCGTACTCGAGTTGTTCGGCAAAATATACTACTCAAAATTACAGAGCACCCGCGCCATGATGGAATCCCTCTGAGGGGCTCCAATATGGCGGCCGGAAACGAGTGAAAACATCTGGAATTTGCTTTGGCTATCTAAATTAAAAGGCTTTTTTCTCTCTTTTGAGCTTGTAAACATTCACATAAACGCCTGTCTTGCGATGTTGGCTTACAGACCTCTGAAAAACACGCTGAATCAATCTTTTCATGTACGATTTATGCTTGTGAGCAGACTGACATCTTTAAGTCACGCACTGTGAAAAAATCTAATATTCAAACTGCTCTATTTTCAAAACAAAGCACGCTACCGAGCTGAAAATATGCAAGCAGATACATTTCTAAAATGT
>OX419335.1:11099567-11114567 GCA_948470475.1 Galaxea fascicularis | reverse complement strand
GCAAATGCCACAAAAATACATACTCCCCCATCTGCCAAACACTATTTCCCCCCCCCTGACGAGCATGCGCAGTGCGAAGACAATGTCTCGACCGGAAAGAGCAAGATTTAGAAAGGCATTGAAGACATCGCACTTGAGCTCGAGCAGGATGGAAATGTGCTGTTCGTGTTTTATGAACACAAAATACGAGTGCTTGAAGTGCAAAATACCAATTTGTAACCAATGTTCTGTTTTCGAAGAAGACGAGGAGGTCTTTGATACACTGATCTCAGAGCTGTATGCAATGCCCTTCTTCTCTGCCTATTTTTTGCAATTAATTGCCAAAGTAAGGCGTCGCGAGCACTATGTTCCGGCATCTCGCTTACAACTACTAGCATTAATTAGCAGCGCTTCGGGTGAATAGCACGGGGGCGCGTGCTTATTCCTGTGTTTTAATTAAGCCAACTGGTGAAATAGGTGCGACGTTTGCTACCAAGCTGAAATGAAGTCGACTCTTTGTCGTGCCTATTTAAATGTATTCGACGCGACTTTAGATTCGACGTTTGCCCTAGGCCTTAGTATCAAGGTTTTCACAGCTCTACTTCATTATATCAATAGATGATATTTGTTAGGAGGTACGATCAAGTACAATTGAAAGCCTTCAAGATTATTCCTTCCCTTTGCCGAGCAAGGTCCGTAAGAAACCGGCCTGTAAAAAGGAAGCAGAGGTCATGACAATTTTTTTCTTCCAAAAAATACTGTTATCATTCTCTTGTGTTGTTTTTAAAATCACAAGGTTGTTATGTGACTCGCAGACCAGATCGTACGATCGTTCAAACAAAGGAGTTGGCGAGAATTTTGTGTCATGTGAGATAATGACGCACACTCACCAGAACTTTTTCTGCACGACGTCTTGTCACGTGTAAAAGGTTGTTTTTGGTTACCCGCTGAAAACAGCATTGGCTGGCTGTCGCAGAGAAATAAAATTACAAAGAAAAAGAACAAAAATGTTGGGTTAAATTTGCTGGCAAGAATGAAGCAAAACCTTTGCAGAAGCTTAAAGCAAAAAGATGACAAACGTAGAACGTCATTGGTTCTCATTGGTTCAGTTCCATGGCTCATCACCCTCTCTCCCGGCCCCTCTCCCGAACCCTACCCCCACGGACAGCGTTGGTGTTCGCATGTATGACCAGCACGTGACTACTGGTCTGTTATAAATAAAACTGTTGGATTTGGATCGAGTGGAAGCCATCACGGATCTTCCTCCGTGCGATAAAATGTGCCGGACTAACAAAGCCTTGGAAACGAAGCTAAATAATTCTTACAGAGACAGAACGACTGAAAAATTTTGAATATCAAAATCACAGGTGAGAAATTTTGTCAGGTTGAACTCTGATTATCGTGACACTTGTACATCATTACATAAGCCCGAAATTTTGATGAATTGGGGTTTTCTTGACAGAATGGCTCGGTGTATTGAAAGGAAGCAAACACTGACATGGAGAACGCGATTTTGTTACGGTGTTGGTCACATTTTGAATGATTTGTGTGCGTCGATGTGGTTCACCTATCTTCTTGTCTACCTTCACAAGATTGTTGAATTTTCCAACGTGGCTGCGGGAACTTTGCTTTTGATTGGACAAGTTGCCGATGCTCTTGCCACCCCGTTTGTCGGAGTGGAATCAGATAAAACCGGCGACTGCAAATATGGCCGGAGAAAAACTTGGCATCTTGTTGGCGTTTTGTGTGTCGCTTGTTCGTTTCCTTTCGTGTTCAATCTTTGTATTCACTGCGAAAACGCGTCAGATTGGGCTGTCTTTATATACTACGTACCCTTTGTTGTGATATTCCAGTTCGGCTGGGCATCTACACAAATCTCTCATTTAAGCTTGATTCCAGAACTGACGGAGGAAGAAAGCGAGAAAGTCACTTTGAATGCAATTAGGTAAGTTTAAAGGACTTAAGCTTATGTTAAGTGACCCATAAATTGTTTACTCTCTTGAGACTCGAGCTTTAGCTCGCCTTAGCTTAAGTCTTATGTAGTTGAAACTTTATCTACAGTGGCTTCAGACACCTTACCATTCACGTTTTTCTTCGTGTATTTCATGTGGCTTAATGCAATTTAAGGCAGAAGTCAAACAACTCGAGACAAATTATACAATGGTGGCCAGCAGTTACTCGGCAAGATATACATTAATTGTACGTGCATTTTGTGACTCGAACTCTATTCGTTTTTGGAACAGGGTTAGTATGAGAGTGACACATCAAGGCTGTGCTCTAAGCACAGTAGTTGGGTGCCCATTAAACCCTTGAAATCCAGAGGCCCAGCATATAATTTAAGTGCAAAAACTAATACTTCCTGGTCATCCAAAGACAAAAGTAACTTGCCAGGGGTGACTGTGCACCATTAGACCACAGCCCTGTACATGTATAATTAATGTATGGGTCTGTGCGCAAATCTTTCTGTTCCTCTTTTTCAATAACTGGGGTGCTAATGCAGGGTCTTTGGGTCTTTAAGTTTTTACAGCTCTCTTGTTGATGTCATCTCATTTTTCTTGTGCTGTGTTGTGTTGCTCACCCTCATGAAGTTTTTTGGGTGACTTGCTTCACATTCATTTGGCTTCATTGTGACTTTTCTGTGCCTTGCGGTCTGCTGCATGTGATTGTTTATCTGATGGGGATGATGGGATCCCATGCATGGTGTTTTCTTAACATTATTTTGCTCTCGGGTCTGGTAACCTATGTTTCTGCATAAGTACATTTCTGGTACTTCAGGGAGGATTGGGGGAGGTCAGTCCTTTGTCACCCTGTTTGCAAGCGTGTGGCTGTCCAAGGACTTGGGAGCTTGCATGGTTTGGGTAGATGCCATTCACAGGGTTGTCATGGTTATCCACTGCATCCGGTTGGTACCAGGCTCCCCTGGCCTCTCAGGCTCTCCCATGCTCATCAATTGTTGATGAGTTTAATTGTGGCTAAGTATAGGTAAGTATATTAATTTTTATTAGTTTCCACTGGTTAACAGTGTGATGGTGCATGGGTGGATGCCACTTACAGGCTCATCATGGTTACCTTCTTTACCTGGTTACTTTACCAGGCTCCCCTGGCTTTTCAGGCACCTCCCCCATTCTCATCTATTGTTGATGAGTTTATTAAAACTAAAACAAAATTTTGTTAGTGGGATTGGGTAGTGCAGTGCAGGAGGGAGGGGTGGTATATAGCCTCCCATGCAGTTGTTTTTAGGGGACTTGTATCTGGCACCAACTCGCCACAAATGCCTGCACACCCGAAAGCAACATTCCTTTCCCATTGTTTGATATGCGAGGTGTCCTAGCCAAAAACTCTTAAGGCCATAGTTCAAGAGCAGTAAAATCACAAGAAATGGTAGTCATGTTTCATGGTCTGTCACTCAACACTTTTTCTCTCCACCATTCATTTTTCAACAAAAACTTGGGAATTCCAAATACGACTGAAAAGGCTGCCTTTTTTGTCTTTTCCTTGTCTCCAATACTGAAAATCACCAAGACTAACAGAAGGTACCCCAATGCTGTGTACATATCTCACTTGATCCTTTGTTACATTTATGAGAGGTGACACAATGACCCGGAGATGTCCCCAGGAAGTGGTGAGGCTATCAAAGAGTGACAACTAAGTGTCATATGTCAATGATTAATTCCCATAACCAATGAGCAAATTGACAAATATGTTGCTGTTCCCTTTGACAAGTTCCTGGATTTTAGTCAAATTTGGAAGTGATTTAAATGAGAAATTGTGAATATAGAGCATGCAGATAGTGCTAACCACTCGCTCAAAGTCAGTTGTTTATTTCTGAATTCCTGCTGAAGTTGTTCTGTGGGGGACGTCACTTTCTAGAATTCAGTAGGTAAATTGTGATTGGCTAAACTGCAGGGAAGAACTGTTGCTTTGGGTAAGTAGGTGTTTTGGGAGGAGGTGAAATATGAGCCCAAAAAAATGAAGTGTGAGAGGCTAAGGGGTATACTATCCCATTTAAAAATGGCATTGGATCATTTAAATTGAAAGCAGCATTGGACAGTAATATAATAAGTCAGCTTAGTGCTTGAATATCTAACATTACATTCAATTCCATCTGTTGGCGGCACTTACCAGTGGACTGCTAATTGGTAGGCTGTCGGCAAACTATTGGCCAACTGCAGTTAACCAACAGTCAGCCCTACAGACAGGGTACACAGCTGTCCTCCAATTTCCTGAATATTTTAAATAAAATTGAGCCATTTTGTGGAATATGATTAGAACTTGAGAGCATACTGAAGCAACATCCATCAGTCTGACTACTTTGGCTAACACAGGCATTTTGAACCAGCTTTACATATGACCTTCCATATTAAACCTATTAAGGGTTTAATTTGTTTCACTGATTTAAACAAGCAGCTTCAAACCTTGTCCCTTTTTAGAATCCTCTACAGATGTTTGGATAGTTACCACAGTGTGTACATGTGTCTGCAAAATTTCAAATGCCCAGCCACATTGTACTACTTTTGACTGTCACATGAACATTAAATTTTATGTGAATGATATATATGAAGTAAATGATTCATATATGAACTGCAGATGTGAAATCAAATGAAGACTGTGGAATCAAATACATGTACTCCCCTTGCACATTTCAGTGTTTCTTAAGACAAGCTAAAATGGATCATGTATTCTGATCAAATCCAACTCAGATTTACACACCTAAACAATACATGTATGTGCATATGCAAGAGTGACTCACACGCAACCTAGCTTGAGTTCCAAGTACAGAAACTACCATTTTTGTCATCCAGTTTTATTATGTAATAAGTAAATCTTACATAATACTGAAGCAGCTCAAAAAATCTTAGGAATAAGGTCATCATAAGATTAATTTTTTAGAATCATGCCTGTTCAGAACATAATTTGTTTACAGCTAGCCTTTGCAACAACTATTTTTTGTATTCCAGAAAACTGAAGAGTGCACGAATGTCTGCAATTTCTCTTTCTCTCTCTGCAGGTATGCTTGCACAGTTTCGTCCAACATATTTGTGTTCTTGGTTACTTGGGTTCTCATAAGTACTGAAGGCAGAGGATCTGACAAACTTTCTCCTTCTGACTCAACAGCTTTCATGGTCAGTCAAACATAGTGTAGTAGTATTTGTTTGTCTTTGAACCATGAAATAAGAGACATGAGGTTTAAGTTAAAGGAGTAGCCAGGCCAGGGTTGGGACGTAAACATCAAGACTGCATTGATTCAAGTGGTCTGATGTTAACTTCAAAATTGTCCTTTCAGTATGATGTTTTTATTGTGGTGGGAACTGGTCTCATATTTATGGTAATTTTCCATGGTGGATTGAAAGAACCTCCAAGAAGTTGTACATATGCTCTTGCAAAGAAAGGAAGCAAGAGAAGTGCCAGCAACTGGATTAACTGGTTTAAAGAAGTCCAGTTCTATCAGGTTTGTATTCAAATGTTAACTGGTTTTAACCTGCATGTCTGTCATCTTGTCTGGATAAAGTTTTGTGTCAGTAAAATGTAATAAACAGTGACCTTGATGCAATGGATGACAAGCCCTTACAAAGGTAAAGCATGAGGCCGTAAGGTTTGTCTTCAAGACAGTATTTTTTATCTTGATTTGATATTATTATTGTTCTATATTATGTTCCAAAAAAAATATATGTAGATCTTGACAATGATAACCTGGGAGGGAATTTTGCTCTGTGAGTCAGTTTCTGAGTGTTGGTGAGAATGTTAATGTTGTTAATGGTAATGACACTTTAGGGGAGCTATGTTTAGTTGATTTCTTTTGTTTTCACTCAAACAGAGAATGGGCGATTCCAGAAAATATCCATACCTATACCACAGACGGCTTTTAGGATTTCCAAAGGGGAGGGGGGGTTCTTTGAACTGGAATTCTGAAGGAATGGGGGGGTATTTACGATTAGAAATCCGAAGGCATGGGGGGGGGGGTTCACAGGTGGGATTTCTAGAGTAGAAAGAGTCGAGTGAGTTCCTTGAAAACGCCATTGTTGTCGACTTTTGCAGTTCGTAAATAAACCACGAACGTATGATCGCGGAAGCAGAAGACAAGCATCGATTGATCAGACACGTAGAAGTGAACAGTAAAACGTGGGTTTCACATTTACCTTGATGAATTTCTTGTCAAGTGAATAAAGTCTGAAAATGTATCTTATTTACCGCGTGTAATTTCTTGATACTCCCGTCTTACGCCCGATAAACGGCAAAAAAACTCGCACCTGTCCCTCGCTTCCAAGGAACGCCTGTCAGATAATTTTACATTTGGACTGCCGGACGGCAATCGACCAAAAGATTTTAACAGTCTTTCGAGCTATTTTACTTTGTGAACGTCAAAACAACACAAGAAAACAAAGCCAAATTAAGACTTAAAAAAAAGGTTGCACAGCCTGGCCACACGTGGTAGGTTTTTCTTGTCGCTGAAGAGTAAAGCTTGTTGCCTTGCGCCGCTAGATCACAGCCTTGGGGAGGCATAAATTCATGTTCGTTTGTTCATATAAATGTTGCCAAGTCGAAAATGTACTTCCAAAAAACCCCCGGACATTCCGAAGTGTAGGAGGGGTTCATGATTATGGAATTCTGAGGGCATGGGGGGGGGGGGTAATGCATTCTGGAATTTCCGAAGGCAAGGGGGGGTTAAAACATGGAAGCCGTCCGTGGTTGGGTATGGATATTTTCTGGAATTGCCCAATTGAGATAAATTGAGTTTTTTTAGGAAAAGTTAATTAGTCAGGGTTAAATTCATTCACTCAGGTAAAAAAACAGTAAGTCTGTGTGGAAGTTGGATTAAGCCAGGGCTGTGCTCTAGTGGTGCCCGGTCGCCCCTGATAACTTACTTTTGCCTTTGGGTGACCAGGAAAAAATAGTTTTTGCACCAAATGTATATGCTGGGCGCCCTAAATTTCAAGGGTTTAGAGATTTTGGGTGCCCAACTACTTTTCTTTAATAGTGCACAGCCTTGAGAAGCAATTTAGATTTCAAGGTGAAATGGTTATTTTTTCACTGAGCCCTGTGTTCATAATACATGTATATATAGTTATTCATAATACGTACGTGAAGTGGACTTTAAAATTGGGGTTTTGTTCCTCCTCTTTAGGTAGCTACACTCTATATGTGTACTCGTCTTATTGTCAATATAACACAAGTGTACATTCCAATGTATGCACTGGAAACATTATCCCTTAACAAGGTTAGTGCTATTAATAACTACTGACAAAATAACTAAATAAACAAAGCTCAAATTTGACCTAGCTAATTTTTCTGTCAATCTCTGCTTACTTTGGAGTCATTAGTTTGGAAAAAAGCAGACCTGCCAACTCTCACGGTTCTGCTGTGAGTCTCACGATTTTTTGTCATTTCTCTCGGTCTCACGACAAGGCTCTTCAATCTCACGGGTTTTGGGAAAAATCATTCTGAAATGATTTAAGTTGTTGAGTCAGAATAAAAATGGGAAATTAACGAGGAATGCTTGTGCCATAAATTGAAAAACTAATAAAGAAGAACACTGTTCTTACTTTTTTGTATCCAGCTGTGATTTTCGCTCGTGTTCAATAAACTTAATCGTTTTTCTTCGTGTCTGTCCGTCACTTTGAAAGGGGAGTAGGTCCTGGGAACGAGGCCTAATTCCCAGACGTCTCCCATGTTGAGTTTCCCAGTAGTCTTTGTAAATAAATAAATAAAACATTTAAATAAACTGTTAATGACTTTCCTCGATGGAAAAGGGGTTTGTTTAATCTTGATCGGGAAAAAAAAATAGAATCTCACTATTTTTTTATAGAATCTCCAGATTTTTTTTCATGGGTCTCCAGATTTTCCTTTATCAGGGGTTGGCAGGTCTGAAAAAGGCAGATGCTTACGCTTGTTTTCTTTGAGAATCATGTGCTCAACTTGACTTACTAGCTATGGTTTCCACTCCTCTCTATATATATCTTGATGATTACAGAATTCTGCTAAAATTATTGTAGTTTTGATAGGTGTGCAATCTTGTTATTAATATGTTGTCACTTGTTTTGGGTCTGCTGCAGGACACCATTGCCAAAATTCCTCTAGTTGTCTATGTGAGTGGCTTTCTGTCAACATTCCTCTCTAAACCTTTGAACAAATGCTATGGAAGAAAGGTACTGTTGCATTAAACAACATTTAATGCTGTAAATTAAAAAATATTCTGGATCAGCAATACGTGTACATACTAGAAGTACAGTTAGTGATAATGTTGTTTTACTGGCCACTAACAGTTAAGTTTTTGTTAATCATGCAGTGTTACTATTTTTTGCCCCTGAGTTTATGAACCCTTCCATTTAACCCACTAACTCCAAACCCTTCTGTGGTTGGACTCCCAAGTCCTGAAACATGTCAATTCTAATTAATCTGTGCCTGAGTCCCTAATTGATTTCAATTAGTACTGCTTGACTGAAAAATCACAATGTGACAATTTCATTGGAGGCTGATCTTAAATAGTCCTGTTCATTGATAGACTGTTTATTTACCAGTTAGGAAGTTAAGACTAAAAACAGTTGACATTGTTTGAAATACAAATAATTTATTATCAGGCAGCCATTCTTCTTTGTACAGAATAATTGAAGGGGTGCTTGGAAAAAAAACTCTTAAAGTGGCTTCTAATAAAATTACCAGATTTTTCTTCCAAATTTCCTTGTGTTTGCTTATGAATCACAACAAGAATTTGACATTACACAAAAAAGTCACTTAGGGCCTTAGTTTGTACACCGCTTCGATTATTATTGTGTTGAAATGGTATAATCCACAAGTTAAAGTTTTAATGCTGTTGCTTAAATTGTTGCTTTAAGGGTACCTTTTTTCTTGGCCTTATCCTGATTGCTGGAACAAGGTAATGAGAGTGCACAAGCTTGCATGCTTCATTAATTTGCTGATACTTTCAACAATAAACCCTTGACCCATCTTTGATGCAGCTAAAAGGCTTGGAAATTATCAATAATCATGCAATAAATTATACGTCTGTTTAATATTGATGTGCCCAGCAGACCAAACAACTCATTCATTGGGAGTCATTCGTCTGTTACCCAGAAACTCCATGACAGCTTGTGGAACAGTATTAACAGTAATGACTGAAATCTGTGCTCTCTGTGCTCCCTTCCTTACGTACACCTGTACCTGATAAATCATGTACAACAGAAGGTGCATCTTTGACAGTTAACTTCACTGCAAACTGTTTACCACACAGTATCTCAACCCCCACCTCTATTTTAATGAGCATCGTTCTTAATGTTATGTACAGCATATGGATGTGGTTTCTTGAGAAGCACCAGTTCATGGCTACCTATGGTGCTGCCGTACTGTTGGGTGTTGGTGGTTCAACTCTTTTAGTTACAGTGTTGACTATGTTGGCAGATCTTATTGGAGAAAATGTGGTAAGTTGCTTCTTGTTGTTGTCTCACTTTAAAAACATAATTCCTCTAACAGATGAAAAGTATTTAATGTGAAAAGGGTGGACAAGTTGTAACTGGAAAATGTTTCTTATTGTGGGCCCAACCCTAATCTTGACAGTGATCAGCGGATTGCGTATTACGCGTGCACGCCATGTTTATAACAGGGACGCTGAAACCGGAAATTGAAATTTTGTTCTGCAACTAAGAATGATCAGAATGCGAAAAATGTGTCAATTATAACAGTTTGTCACATGGGATCAAAAAAATCGCAGAATTATTACCTCAGAGCTAAACCTTGAATGATAACATTAATTCCAAGCTTCCCTTACGTGATTTAGACGAAAAAATTACCTCGGCGAGGTAGAAAAGAGAACGAAAGAAAAAACAGAACTGACAGCGTATATTAAAACAACGCGTGAATTATTCGGTGTTCGAAACGGAAGCGAAAATAAAGCTTACTTCTGGATAATTTCACCCTTAAAAGTTAGCAAATGGTCCCAAATTACTTTCTGTATCCTTACATTGTCCTGTCTTGCATCTCTGAAAGATTTTGCCTCAATTTTGAGCAAATAAACATTCCTCTGCGACCGGCGCCTTCTTCCTTCCTTGATCGAATATTTAATTAGCTAACTAGTGAGAATCGAAAGTAACGCCAATTTTCTGTCACGCTTTCAAAACAAGGCACACATTACCATCTTCTCTATTGCCAACATCTAAACAAAAGCTCTTCAAGTGCATTCAGGCCCGCACTTTCTAACCTGTGGTTACTACTAGTTAAGTAAACATTTATTTGTACAAGCTATGCTGAAATTGCACAAACTTGGGCCTCTTTGTTGTTACCAAATGATTGCAACAGTGAAGTCATTGTCACAGCCTAAGTTTCTTTAGTTGAGACTGCAGACTGGAGGGTCCAGCAGTAATATTAGTATCCCATCACATTTTACGTTATGCAAACAAGGCACCAGTTGCCAAAAGCTTTGTTGCTTGTTTTCATTTTTAAGACCCCTAACTTGTATTTGAACATTACCTTTTCTTATCAGGAGACTGGTGCTTTTGTGTATGGTGCCATGAGTTTTACTGATAAGTTATCCAATGGGATCGCAGTTCAGCTCATTCAGATTTTCCATCCATGCAATTCAAAGGGACAGTAAGTATTTTCTTTGGCTATTCTGTCTATTAAGTTTTAGAGGTGTTATGATCAGTACCACTGCATGTGGTTTTAGGGGTATTATTAGCTACATGATATGTAATTGACTGTGTAGTCAAGGAAAGCGAACACAAAAGGAGTGTTTGCTGTTATAGATATCTGCCCTGACTTGTTTTGTGCATCTCAGTGGCGTCTATATGTAGCAGCTAATTAACACTCAGAATTGATTTTTGCAGAAAATAAGTAAGATGAAATGGATAAAGTTGGAATCCTTGCCTCCATTTCACAAAAAGTGGCAATTTATTACTCATATTTACTTGTAACAGAAGCATTCTAAAAGTGCAAAGCTTATTATGAGAACAGCTTTGCCAGCAAGACTGCAAAATTAAATGTTTGGTTTAAAGCTTAAGGAACAAAGAAAGATTCAAGCAAACTTGTATCATTATGTTTGTGCTTTGTTATTATTTTGTCACATATCTTTTGTTGACAAGATAATTCTATTACAAAGCCACATAAATTTGATGTTCTTTACGCATCAACGGGAAATATCGGATATGGTGGTGTACTTATGCATCATTCGGTGGTTGTCCACTGTATATGTGTTGCATTTTTCAACTTGCGACTGTTCTTTGCTAGCATGAGCAGCTTGCAGACATGTTGGTAGAGTGCATGTCCTGACATACAACATACATGTACATGTGTCTTTGAGCTTTCCCCCTCCCTTTTGCATTCCATTGTCTTTGTACTTCCCACTCTTTCTGTTCCTATCCTCTGTAGTCAAATCAAATCAATCCAACCTTTTTTATTAACAGTTGATGTGCATTGACTGACAAAGCTGTGGTCCTCGGACTCCAGACTGGAGTGGAATGCGATATCAATATTCAAATTCAGTGGTATTCGTTATGTGTAACACATTGGTTTATTTGCTGCAGCAAATTAAAACCACCTCTGCACATTCTGTTTCAATTTTAATATGATCAGATAGCAATACTTTGCGTCTCCCTTGATGCTTAATAATGGGATATAAACTAAACAAGAACATAAAATGAATACTGAAACAGCCACATAATTAACGTGAATGAAGTAATGCTCTATTAAATGTTAAAACGAATAAATCAATTGTTACTTGAATACAATAAAACATGAACCACTAAAAACGATAGAAAGGTTAATAAGTACACAGTGAAAGTATTTATAGTTATGATACATAAAATATTCGGTAACATAATACAATAATGCAAATTCTATCGACACCTTGTAACAGAAAGCAAGCTAGTTTCTAAAGAAATTCCACACTATTAGCATTGGTCAATTCAGCTTATCGATTCTGTTAGACCAAATTCGTTTGAAAATCAACTTTGCAGCAGTTTTAAAGTATTTAGACCACCCTAGCTCAACGCAAGGAATTCTGGTCTATCCTTCCGTGATGTGTTGTTTTCTGTCTTCGGAAACCCTTTATATCTATTGAGATCCAGACAGTCTGACGACATGTGAAACGAATCGAAATGAGACCATAACCATTTTGCTCCTTGGCTTCAGTGACAGCCCGCAGCATTTTACCTTCCTGTATTTTGAGGCCTTTTATCAGAAACCGAGAAAAGAATGGTCAGACAAAGATTATGAGGCTGTTCCTTCAATCGCTTGGTTCGGTTCATACTGGCTTTCCTCCACAGTGTCTACATCCACATTCTGTTTCACGCGCACTGTAACAAGAAAATCCCTGGCATCGAGCGTTTCAGTTGCTTTGGAAGAAGACATGAGGCCAACACCCTACTCAGTAGTTTCAGGGGAGCAGGAATGGTGCAGTGGTGGTGATGGCCCGAGTTCGATTCCCACTCTCAGTGTCATATGTGGGCTGAGTTTGTTGTTGGTTCTCTTCTCTGCTCCGAGAGAGTTTTCTCCTGTTACCCCGGTTTTCTCCTCTCCGCAAAAACCAACACTTTCCAAATTCCAGTTCGATCCGGATACAGTGAACGATAAGAACCACTACGTGGATGTCCACTGTTAAACCCGATTATTATTATTATTATTATTATTATTATTATTATCTTTGTTTAACATCATGTTCTGGCTATTGTCATTGCCGTTATTACTTCCATTAGGCGAGTCACAACAAATGACCAAGGGCTAACGGAATTATCTCTTCTTCACATTTCCAGTACCTTCCTCAATATCCTTGCAGTTCCCAACAACGCAGTCTTTTGCACCACTCCAACACTGAATGTTATCCCTAGCTTTTCAATCCACCTGTCAAATCCTTTGGTGACACCTCCAAAGGCCCCTATTACTACAGGTACAACCTCCACCTTTTTAAGTTTCCACAATCTTCCAATCTCCCTCTTCAAATCCTCATACTGTTCTACTTTTTCTCTTTCTTTTTCCTCCACTCTTACATCAGCTGGTACAGCAGTATCGATGATTAGCCCTTTTCGCTCTTTCTTGTCAATTACAATTATGTCTGGTCTTCTATCACGTTGTCACACTGAACATTGATATCCCACAAAACCTTAACTTCTTCATTTTCTACTACTCCTTCTGGGACTTGTTCATACCACTTTTCCGTATGCTCTAACCCATTCTTACAAAAATCCCAATGGACTTTCTTTGCTACATTGTCGTGTCGTCTCTTATATTCCTTCTGAGCCAATTTCTCACATCCACATACTAGGTTGCACGCTTTCACCTTTTTTCCCACATAATCTACACAGGGGGCTTTCACTGGTCTTATCGATATGATGCTTTACATAATTTGTCCTGATGGCCTAGCTGTTCCTGTGCGGCACATAACAACGCTTCTGTCCCAATCTTCAAATCACATTTGGATAACCATTGCCACGTTTTATCCTTATCAACATTCTCTGGCATTTCTCTGACAAACTGTCCATGCATTTTCTTTTCAGTCCAGTTGTGTTTAAGCTCCTGTGCTCTCTGATTTTTAAATTCACCACTTGTTAAAACATCTTCCGTATTGATTGTCTCAGCTGCAGAAACTCCCCTAATGAGATCTTCCTCAGAATTGACAACATAAAAACCCAAACTATTTTCTTCTTCTCTAACGCAATGTTCCACACTCATCAGGCCTCTACCTCCCTCTTTCCTCTTAATGTACAATCTGTCCACATCGCTCTTTGGATGTAATGCTCCGTACATTGTCATTGTTTTCCTTGATTTCCTATCCACGTTTTTCAATTCACTCTCTTTCCACTCTAGTACTCCTGCTCCGTATCTGAATACAGCCACTGCCCATGTATTTATTGCTGTTATTTTGTTTCTCCCATTTAGTTTTGATTTTAGAATCAATCGAAGCCGTCGCTTATATTCCTTTACCGTTTTTTCTTTCATTTCATTCTCTTTGATCTTATCTAATTCAACTATACCCAAATGTGTATCCTTCCTTTTCAACTTCCTTCATTACTTCATAATTTGGAAGCTTTATTCCATCACATCCAACAACTTTCCCTCTCTTCAAAGTAAGGATTCCACATTTTTTCATTCCAAATTCCATCCCAATATCAGTACTAAAGATGTGAACAGTTCTCACAAGTGTATCAATTTGTTCTTCACTCTTGGAAAACAGTATCAAATCATCCATATACAACAAATGATTTAGTTTGTATTCTTTCTTTCCCCATTCATAGTATGCATTTACCCTCCGAAGTATCAACGGCAGTGGTACCATACACAGCACAAACAATAGTGGCGACAAACTGTCTCCCTGAAAGATTCCTCTTTTCACATCCACCTCCCCAAGATCTTTACCATTAGACGTCAACAATAACTTCCATTGCTCCATACTATTTTCCAATAAATTTCTCACGTTCTCTGCAATTCCAAACATCTGCATACATTCCTTGATCCAACTATGTGGAACATAGTCATATGCGTTATTATTATTATTATTATTATTATTATTATTATTAGTAGTAGTAGTAGTAGTAGTAGTAGTAGTAAGGGTTTCTTAAAACTTTTGAAGATAAAAATTAACGGTAAAACACGACGTTTCGACCGTGCTTCGGTCATTATCAAGTGAATGGTAAAAACATGATGGTAAATATATATATACATGTAAGAAGTGTGAATTTGCAAAAAATTTTCGGGTGTAAATAAACAATAAAAATATACAAAGAAAAACTAATGAAAGGCTAATTAAACACTTTAGCACGGATTGAGTCAGATTGTACATTGAGCGTAGGTCTCAGTTCGTGAATAAAAAAACATCTCATAGACGAGGCAGTCAAATTTATTCGTGCATTTCATTAAGACGCTAAAGTTCTTTGTAAGATTCTTTGGAGCCAAAGAATGTTTGTCGCGAAGATGCTTGCCAATTGATGAGGAAGAGTTTTTGTGTTCTCACAGGCAGCCCAAGCTCTCTTAGTGAACCACACAAGCAACACAATATGGCGTCGAATTATAAGGGTTTGTATGGGATTTTCGACAAGATGT
>OX419335.1:11092067-11097067 GCA_948470475.1 Galaxea fascicularis | reverse complement strand
GCTTCCTTTGCGATGACATCTGCAAATGGTTAGACTTGCTAGTCGTCTCGGATAAGGACGATAAACCGGAGGTCCCGTCTCAATTCTTCACAATTGTTTCTGTGGGACGTTAAAGAACCACTAGGGACGTGACGAACCGCCTGGCTGTGACCACCCCTAGTGCTGGCCTGTTCTATTCAGCAAAGTGGCCGGCTTGGCGTGATATCCCGAAAAGGCTTGTGGTGTATGAGGCCACACGCATAAGTCACACACACATAAGTCAATGGGACTTTGTCAAGTGCTGAAATCATGTAGATGTAGATGTTACTCATGTCAGATATTGATGTAATAGATTCCAGTTATTTTTGGAAAGGTATTGGTGACGATCGGTTGTTCATCGATTACCTTTAATAGGCAAAAGTGCCAGTCGGTCGGTCGACCGATCGATCGATTGATCGTCTGACTTGTTGATTGATATCGACCAACTGATCTTACGTATATGGTCAGGATCAGGATGGTTTGTTCTGTTAAGCAGTTCCTCACAACGCCACTTGAGTGGCTTTGTGAGGGATTCTGCAATAAAAAGAAGAACTTCTTACCACATTCTTTTGGAACCAGCCGGAGGTCGTTATTCTACGGTGGCCCACAGGGGCAAAACACAACTCAATTTCCTTTCTGAAACACAACAATCTTTTGCAGAACACGACAATCTTTTTGAGAACACGACAATCATTTTCAAAACACAACAATCTTTCGCAGCACACAACAATCTTTTTGAGAACACTACAATCGTTTTCAGAACACAACAATCTTTTCTAGAACACAACAACCTATTTCAGAGCACAACAATTTTTTTTAGAACACAACACAATTTTCTGGTTCACAACGCCAAACTAGAACACAACAAAATTTCGCGAAACACAACACAATTTCGTGAAACACAACAAAATTTCAAAGTACTGGTAACTAGCCCTGACGCTGAAAGCGATTGGAACCTGGGACTACTACGGGTGAACTGTAAAGGCGCCATTTTTGACGAGTGTGTGGAAAACGAAGACCGAAGACCCACTGGTCTAAAACAAAGACCCTGTGGTCTAAAACGAAGACCCACCGGTTTTTAGCTCGTGGAGAGCTATCGGGGATGGCTGGGGAATCAGGATGTTAGGCGTAAACAATTGCAATAGACAATTTGTAATCGATTTCGGCAGGCGCATCCATGCATTCGTTAAATGGTCGTTAAGAATAATACTCTTATCCGGCTACCAATGAACATTATCTTACTCACTCCACGAGCTTACCACAGGATGCCTTTAATTGTTCAGGGGAAGGCTATACACAAAGCCAAATTGCTGTCATTTCTGTAGCGCATAACTTAAAATGTCATCTGAGCGCAAAACAAATCTCAGTCGGTACAACATGTGTCAAGTTGTGTAACGCAATTAAATCCAAGAGTATAGAAATATACGTTTTAGTGACGATTTTAGTATATTTTGTCATCATGAATATTCTATTTTTTAAACGAAAAAACGACATTCTCCACGCAGGGATACATGTGAAAGCGATAATATAATTTTCCCGGGAAAATCAAATTCCTGTAACAAGTGGTGAATAAATTTGCGAGTCACGCACAGTTGACCTTTGCGCCTTTCTGTTAAGTGATAAGGACAGTATACGAGAAGTCGGAGTTTCAAATAACACGTGCGCGTCGGGATAAAAAGAAGCATATAATTTTCTTCTTTTGTCATGCAATATACTTTCACGAATTTGCATTCAAAAACCTTTGTATTTTTAATTTTATCCCGACGCGCGCAAGTGTTTTTTGAAACTCCGACTTCTCATATAGCAAAGTAATGAAGTCAACTCATTGGGTAATTTGCTCAATATACATTTGAAAAATAGAATATTCATGATGACAAAATATACTAAAATCGTCACTAAAACGTATATTTCTATACTCTTGGATTTAATTGCGTTACACAACTTGACACATGTTGTACCGACTGAGATTTGTTTTGCGCTCAGATGACATTTTAAGTTATGCGCTACAGAAATGACAGCAATTTGGCTTTGTGTATAGCCTTCCCCTGAACAATTAAAGGCATCCTGTGGTAAGCTCGTGGAGTGAGTAAGATAATGTTCATTGGTAGCCGGATAAGAGTATTATTCTTAACGACCATTTAACGAATGCATGGATGCGCCTGCCGAAATCGATTACAAATTGTCTATTGCAATTGTTTACGCCTAACATCCTGATTCCCCAGCCATCCCCGATAGCTCTCCACGAGCTAAAAACCGGTGGGTCTTCGTTTTAGACCACAGGGTCTTTGTTTTAGACCAGTGGGTCTTCGGTCTTCGTTTTCCACACACTCGTCAAAAATGGCGCCTTTACAGTTCACCCGTAGTAGTCCCAGGTTCCAATCGCTTTCAGCGTCAGGGCTAGTTACCAGTACTTTGAAATTTTGTTGTGTTTCACGAAATTGTGTTGTGTTTCGCGCAATTTTGTTGTGTTCTAGTTTGGCGTTGTGAACCAGAAAATTGTGTTGTGTTCTAAAAAAAATTGTTGTGCTCTGAAATAGGTTGTTGTGTTCTAGAAAAGATTGTTGTGTTCTGAAAACGATTGTAGTGTTCTCAAAAAGATTGTTGTGTGCTGCGAAAGATTGTTGTGTTCCGAAAAAGATTGTTGTGTTTTGAAAACGATTGTCGTGTTCTCAAAAAGATTGTCGTGTTCTGCAAAAGATTGTTGTGTTTCAGAAAGGAAATTGAGTTGTGTTTTGCCCCTGTGGGCCACCGTATTATTCTCGGCGCTGACCAAAAGAATCGTACATGTAGCCTCTGGGGACGAGAATGTTCTTACCAAGTATAGTGAGAAACAGAAAGTTGATAGACTAGACAAGCTGAAGTTTTGTCATGATTATCTAGTTATTATTATTTGTGATGATATCGCTGCTGCTTTGCTTACACTCTGCTGCTAAGTCACAACCTGCGCAACACATGGCTAATCAGTGTAATCACTGCTGACTAACTGGTGCACGTGCAGATCAGTTAATTCATGTTGGATTTTCCTATTTTCATCCACTGATGTGGTTCAAGTCACGGAGGAATACATAATTTATGGAGTGGAAACGCAACTGCTCTTCCCCCTGGAGATACGCATGCTCTACACCCTCACGGGTACGAGTTTGTCAGCAAAGTTTATTTTTAGTTTTCACAGCTGTGAATATTTGTTTACGCGCATGCGCGTGCATGTGTGGTGGTATAATGGGGGTGGGAGAGTACGGGAGAAGCCATGCCATGGTACTTGTGTAGCCGTGGTAATCGCAGACGAGTGGTGTTTGAATTTTCTCGTTCCAATCCTCGATCCTTACCTGCTATAGCTGTAAATGTAAGCTTTTCTTAATGACCAATATTATTGGTCACTTCGCTCTGCGAGGTATGCAACTCGTTGCAAGGGCAGAGTGATGCGTGAAGTGAAGTGTGGGGTGTTGTCAGTTGACTGCGAGCAGTCCCTCAGGATGGTCGCGCGAGCGAGCAAGTAAGCGAACGTTCATTTTTTCATGGGGTAGTGGGGGGAGGGGAGGGACTGGTGGGATTTGGAGGAGTGTCAATGCAAATAATATGACCGCCCCCTTAAAAGCCATTTTTTTAGGCGTTCTTCCCAAAATTCATCCACCCCCAACCCATAAAAAATGAACGGTCTCTGAGCACAAAAAAAAGAAAATGGTCAGCCAAGAGGAACCGGAGAGGAAGCTTCTTCCCGTCGCGTCTCGCCAAGTCCCCTCTCGGATCTTGTCCGTTCGCTCTTTCCAGTCCTGCCGAACCTCGACTCGACTGACCGTGAAGGTACTGCCCGCAGTCTATACAATCATATACGTATGATTTTAGGTTCTGTTTGTTACTAAATTTTGATGTTGTTTCTGATCGAGACAACCTTTGTTACTCGCTGGCTTAGCTGAACAGGGAGTGTCTTGTTTTTTTATTCACGGGTTCAAAAGCAATAGCACTCCAAAAGCCAACAGTTACACAATTAGCTTTTGCAAAAAGACGCAGTAAATGTTGTGCTCAGTTTGAATTGTTGACCAAGATTCTCCTCTGTCTTGATGTCTACATGTAGTTTACTCCCTGATTTTATTACCTTTCTTAGGGTCTGCTGTCCTCTGTGTGATTTGTACTACCGAGAGGTCATGGTCTTTGTAACTGGTGGAGCGACCATTATTTCACTGCTGGTTCTTTTTACCATGCTAAGGACGAAAATCGGTGAATTTAAAGGTAAAGTACTCGCCAGCTACTTGATTTATAACGTTACCTCAATTTATATTTAGAGCTTTTAGATAAATGATGGCGAACGTTTTCCGAACGGGTCTGTTTAGTTTTGGGAACAACATCTACTGCGCGCATTAGTTATTACAGCTTGTAAAACAAGAGAATGTGGGGTCAGTAGATTAAACGTTGGATGCGTTTGTACTCTTACCTGCAAGCGCGATGTGCCGATCGCCAAGTATGAAAGTCGAGCTAACAGCAACCCGTCTTAGGGACCGTTCATCTTTTTTTATGGGGTTGGGGGGGGGGGGTGGTTGGGATTTGGGAGTGTCATTTCCAAACCCCCACCCCCCTCCCCCAGCTTACCACTTTTAGTCATATAAAGCCCCCTCAAAAAATTAAAAAATTGGGGGATGCCCCCACCCCTTCAAAATAAGTTACACCGGCGGCATATCAGGCTCGTTTGATCTCGCCATGGGTATTTTGCCTCGACTTCGTCGACCTCGACTTGCCTCGACTTCGTCTCGCCAAAATACGAACTATGGCTCGACCAAAGTCGCCTGATAAGCTTCCAAAGCGTACCGAAAAGGTACGATTAGGTATCAATATTCCGCACGATTTCAGCTGACGAGGTCGAAGACCGAATTGACCAAAATAAGGGAAAGTTCCGTTAGATTGAGCACGGTAATTTTTCTTATATTTGAGACATTTTTAGCAAAGCAGTTTACTGAGGTAATTGTAGAAAGCAGGAAAAGCGGCCATTT
>OX419335.1:11069567-11084567 GCA_948470475.1 Galaxea fascicularis | reverse complement strand
TTGCAACTGTGAAGAGTATTCCATGCTTGGCTGGGTTTGCGAAAACTAAAAGGGCCAGCGTGAAGTCTTCCAAACATGGTCTGACTACTTTGGTTATCCCTGGCTTTGATCCTCCCACTGATATTACCATTTACATGGACGTGTCGCGGAACCCTGGCCCGACATTGAGATTTATTGAAAGTTTTGAACCGAAAGATGAAGCGACCTTGCATATTAATTGTACTGTGAAATTAACACCACGTTGTTTGCATATGCTTCACACGACTGAAAGGATCTGTTACTCACGAGAAGAACTTCTGAGCCTTCGCCGCTATTCTATGATCCATTGCATCGACTCAGACTTACTTTCTGCGGTCAAGGAAAATCAGCTCTTTCGATTTAGAGGAAAACGTGGAGGAAGGAGGAAAATTGCGACCAAGATTTCCCTTCGAGAGCAAGCTAATAACAATTGTTTCAATGTTGATTGTTGTCGGCGAAATCGTGGCAACTTGATTATAGTTCCACGCTCTCCACTTCCAGTTAATACTGTATCTTCAAAGAATGTTGACTTCTGTCTTCTAAATACCAGATCTGTGATGAACAAGTCCTTCATTGTTAAAGATTTTGTTGTGGACAATGCCATTGACATTCTTGCCATAACCGAAACCTGGCTGCGTGCGGATATGGCTGATCAGAGTGCTGTAAATTGCCTCTGTCCTTCTGGCTATAACTTTCACCATTTGCCTCGCACCAAACGTAGAGGTGGTGGTGTAGCTGTGCTGTATAGGAAATGTTTCTGCCTAAAAAAGTTATCAATTGGTGTCTCATTTAGATCATTTGAGTTTATTGATTGTATGATGAACTATTCAACAACTGGCTTGAGATTAGTGGTCGTCTACAGGCCTCCTCCATCGCAGGAACACAAGCTCAATGTAACGTTATTCCTGAACGAATTTGCAACATTTCTAGAAATGCTGGCTAGTACTAATGGACCGCTCCTGCTGACTGGAGATTTCAACTTCCACCTCGATGTTCCAACTGACCGTGCTGCTATTCGTTTTATGGGTTTAATTGAAGCTTTCAATCTCATACAACACGTTAGTGCCTCTACCCATAAAGATGGACATACCCTAGACTTGGTGATCACTAAAGCCAATGATAACTTTATCAAATACATCGAAGCGTCTGATCCAGTTATATCCGACCATTCTGCGGTGCATTGCGAGTTGTCTATCAAGATACCAGGTCTCGAAAGGCGGGAGATAACATATAGGAATCTACGGTCGATTGATAGAGAATGTTTTAGCCAGGATATTCGAAAATCAGAATTAGCAAATTATGACAAGTTTGAGAGTGTCTCCGCTCTAATAGACTACTATGAGAGCACATTATCGAGATTACTTGAGCAACACGCGCCTATTAAGAAACGTGTTGTTACCCTACGACCCGCTGCGCCGTGGTACAATGATCATATCAGAATGGAAAAAGCAAAAAGAAGGAAACTGGAGAGGATATGGCGCAAAAACAAACTTACGATTAATAGGGAAATGTTCGTCGAACAATGCAAATGCGTCAACAGGCTAATTGCAGACTCAAGGATGAAGTTTTACGCTGACACCATTCAGGACAATAGTTCTAATCCGCGGGTATTGTTCTCAACGTTTGTAAAACTGTTACATCTTAAGGCAACACCAAAACTACCATCGCATGAAAACGCCATTGATCTCGCGAACACCTTTGCTGAGTTTTTTGAGAATAAGGTTCGGTCTCTCAGGGATAACATGCTAGAAGTTACCGACTTGCCTCATGCTTCGACCTGTTATATTCCTACGGAATTGCTTGAATTGTCTCCGACTAATGTTACAGAATTGTCTTCTCTTTTACGTACTACGGCTGGGAAATCCTGTATCTTGGATCCAGTACCTGGTGCTCTGCTGAAGGATTGTTATGATGTCTTGTTGCCTGTTATTGTGCGTATTGTGAACTTATCGCTTGATAATGCGACCGTTCCTATGAAACTCAAGGAAGCCGCTCTTACCCCCATAATCAAGAAAGAGGCCCTTGATCATGAACTCTATCCAAGTTACAGGCCTATTTCCAATCTCCGATTTGTATCCAAGGCAATAGAAAAAGTGGTTGCTGCTCGTTTGAATGAGCATCTCAATAATGGTGACCTTATGGAGCCATTTCAATCTGCTTATAGGGCCGGTCATAGCACTGAGACCGCACTGACCCGTGTTCACAATGATGTTCTCCGAGCTATTGATGATGGTCAATGTGTTATACTTATACTCTTGGACCTTTCTGCCGCGTTCGATACTGTTGACCATTCCATTTTGTTGAATAGACTTGATCACTGCTTTGGAATCCGAGGCAAGGCTCTCACTTGGTTTCAATCCTATCTTCTAAATAGGAGCCAATTTGTTTATGTTGAGAACGAACGTTCCTCGAGCCGTTGTCTGAAATATGGCGTCCCACAGGGTTCTGTTTTAGGGCCCATGCTATATTCCATATACACTGCCCCGCTTGCTAATGTAATCAAACAGCACAACGTGTCTTATCATTTCTATGCGGACGACACGCAAATTTATTTAAGCTTCTGTCAATCAGCTGCAGGGGAACCAGAGCATTCCACATCTCGAGTTGAACTGTGTATTAAAGATGTTGAACAATGGATGATGATAAACAAGTTGAAATTGAATGGTGATAAAACTGAACTGTTAGTTCTTAATGCTCGCCATCGGCCGACCCCCACACTCAATTCTATATATGCCGGATCTGATTATATCACTGCATCGACCTCTGCAAGAAATATCGGCGTCTGGTTTGACAATTTGGTTTCTATGGATAAACAGATTGCTTCCATTTGCAAATCTGCATTCTACCATCTAAATAACATAGCCAAAATTAGGAAATTTATATCTTTTAAGCACTGCGAGACCCTTATTCACGCATTTATCACTTCTAAGCTTGATTATTGTAATTCCGTTTTATCCGGTCTTTCCAAGAATCAAACTCAGAGACTACAGTTTGTTCAGAACAGTGCGGCGCGCCTCCTCATGGGGACCAACAAGTATGATAACATAACACCCATATTGAGACAGCTACACTGGCTGCCTGTGACCGAGAGAATTGATTATAAAATCTTACTTCTAACATTCAAATCACTGCATGGTATGGCACCTGAATATCTTTCTGAACTGTTATCTGTTTACAAACCTGGAAGATCATTACGCTCCTCGGGTAAATCTCTCCTTGTAACACCGAAATATAATCTTAAATCATACGGGCAAAGGGCCTTTTCTTGTGCTGCCCCTGCACTGTGGAACAGTCTTCCAGATGATATAAGATCTTGTAATTCACTGACTGTTTTCAAATCTAAGTTGAAGACATTTCTTTTTAAGCGTTACTTTATTTCATAGTTTTAGTTTTTAATTGATTAGCTTTAATGATTATCTTTTTTACTATTTTAATTGTGAATATTGTAAAGCGCTGTTGAATTTCTAGAAACAGCGCTATATAAGCCTATATATTATTATTATTATTATTATTAGATCCGTGCGCTCTGGATTTCATCTTCTGACTCTAAAAGTGAGTCCTCGGAATCAGTGCTCCTACCTTCTTCAATAAGGAGCCCGTCCTCTTTTATGATGAAGTTAACCTCCATAGCAACTGACGAGATTCACTGAAAGAATCGAAACTGCAGTCTTGCTTGAGAAATACTATGGAGGTTAACTTCATCATAAAAGAGGACGGGCTCCTTATTGAAGAAGGTAGAAGCACTGATCCCGAGGACTCACTTTTAGAGTCAGAAGATGAAATCCAGAGCGCACGGATCTAACGTCCAACGGACAAACCGAAAAAGCGCCAAAAAGAACAATCGCTCAAATCACCAAAAAAGCGCCGCCATAACTACTCACGAAGCAACGAGGAGCACCAACCGGGTAAGCGGCCCCGCCAAGAAACTACCGAGAGCCTAAGTGAGAAAATCAGAAAATCCGAAGAGTCAATCTCTAAGCTGAGAACCCACTCCGAAAAAGGAACTTGTCCAAAAACTCTGCGTTACAACGCAAGGGCCAATATTACGCCCAATGATGATTTCAAAAGAGACATTGCCTTGATAAGAAAAAACGCTCAGCAAAAATACGTCGACACTCTCATTAAGTTTCACTACCGGCGAGTAGAGCGAAACGAAATTAAACTTAACAGGATCAAACAGCTTCAATCAAGGAAAAGCTCTGATGCAAAACAATCTAGAGATAAGGGATATTCTGCGGTCTCTGACCCAAATGTTATCAATCATGCCGAATAAAGAATGTCGGCTCTACTAAATAAACAAAAAACGCGCAAAAGATTTTTGCCGTTTGTTAAGGAATAGCGCCCATCAATGCCTTATCTCAAACATATTCTTATGAACAAACGGCATCTTATACAATACCAGCCCTTACTAAGAAAAATATTCAAAAACCCTCCCCCTATTTCATATAGAAATGGGAGGTCTTTGAAAGATGTACTCGTCAGAGCAAAGCTCTGAGGTCTTTGAATTTCCTATCCTGACCAATAGGAGTCGTGTTTGGCCTGTCTACACCTTGAAACATAATCGGGCTCCGTACAGAAGCGCGTGGAGTGCGTGTGACCCGTGTGCCCGTGTGCATAATCCATTTCGGCGCCAGGCCTTACCGCGCCTTATCACATGATATTTTTATACCAATGGCGTGAATGCTTCAAAATCAGCGCGTGCTTTCGAAATTTTCTCATTCCAGCGAGCGATTCCAGCGTGGAACTCATCGATTTCAGCAAGTCTTCTTCGAAAGTACATTCCAGAGTGAGTTTTCTGTTTTATTTGGTGTTGCTATTTCATTGAAATACGACTGATGGCTGCACGAAACTCAAGGAAAAGAAGTGTCCCAGCACGTCTTAGAGAAGGTAAGCTTAAGTGATTCATACGATAGCATAACACATCACGTTTGCACGTGTAACTTGTGTTGAATCTTTTCAGAAATTTTGAGTCTTTCTTCACAATAGGATGAACTCTTTTATCTGCTAAAAGGCCTAGGACTAAGGTGCTACACTGTATCTATCACCTGTAAGCTTTGTTTCCTAAAAGGGCAAGCTTAATCAACTCTAAACGCTACAAAGACTGAATTTAAGCTTAAATACTCTGTCTGATACACTTGAATTCTCCATTGATAATTTCCACACAAGTTACCTCTGTGAAATCACTTGGAATATATATATATATCGATGAATATCTAACATGGCATTCCCACATAAATAAGCTGTATAAAAAGATCGCTTCAGCAATTATTGGAGCCTAAGCGAGTTTAGCAATTTGTGCCTCACACGTGCTTTTCTATGGAAGCGAAGAACTCTTAACCTACATCGGTCGCTTCCAAGTGAATTACAGTACTGCTGGTATTGCTCATGAACGTCCCATGATATCTCGCTCATGATTAACGTACGTTCCATAACCTATATAATTACAATGAAATATCGGGCGAGATAACTTGGTATTTCGGGCGTCATAACTCAGTATTTCGGGCGACATTAACCTAGTTTCGGGCGACATAACTTCGGGCGAGATGACTCTCGGGCGACTTGACCGGATACCTCTTGTATAGCATATAAGCTTACAACTCACTTGTTCAATCTCTCTTTGATTTCTGCAGCCTAGTCTGGACCAACTGTGGCAAAAAAATATCAAGCAAGCTACAAAACCGTGCTGCACGAGTAATAACTTCATCGAACTATGACGTTGATGTCGATTCCTTGTCTTACCAAATCAGCTTACATGCAATTTCAACGTCAAATCTAGAAAGCCCTAATGGTTTTCAAGTCTTTAAATGGTCTGATTCCCGAATATCTCACGTCTAAATTTTTAACGCAAAATGAATCAAACTATTACCTCAAGGACTCGGTTAACTTGTTGTTCCTTTTCCAAGAACTAACTATATGAAAAATAGTTTTAGTTACAGCGGCACAACTCTTTGGAACAACTTACCCTGTAATATTTAAGAGAGTCTGGTTTAGTAAATCAATTTGAACGCTTACTCTATCATAATTTTCAAACACACGGCATTTATGGAAATCAGGTTTATAAGTAACATATTGTTGTAAGTTAGTATAGTATTAGGATTTTAGGTTTTTAGAATCTTAGACATCTTATTGGAATTTATTGTACCTGATGATTTTTACTGTGTATAAAATAAGTCTTAATAATTTGTTTAAGTAAAAACTAGAAACCATGCAATAGCTTTACATGAAATACGTAGCAATCCCATAGCGAAAGGCAATACAATGGTGCTGAATGAAGACAGTCACTATTTATGGGTTTGATATGGGAGGCAATAACCCATATGAAAGTAATATAACACCCACATATGGGCCATAGGTTATCCCATACCATTTCCATATTTGGACCATGTAAGTCCCATATCACCAGCTGTGGTAAGGGAAGGGCTGCTCAAATTTTTTACTGGTCTAAGTTAGTCCCAGTCTCATGTTAATACTGCCTATGCTTATTCCTGTACTTAATAACAACCTTGCTATTCTTACTCTTGCCTCAGTGAACAGTACTGAAAACAGAACAGCAGCTAAGTCTGCATTTTCCTTTCATTGGAACACAGTTTTTTCAATCAATGTTCATGTTTTTAGGATAAATGTACTGATTCCCTATTATAATTTTTCATTATGAGGTCAATTTTAAAGAATTGCATTTTTCAACTGACTATACCTGATGATTGTACATCTGACATTACAAATTATTGTCAATAAAACAATGAAATACCTAGAAAATCATCTGATGCTTCTTGTGGTTTATACATTAGCCTATAAAATTGTTTTTGCTTGTTTTAAACTGTAAAATTCAGTTGATTTCTCTGATTTCCTTTACAGTAATTTACATCCACTCTTGACAATTCCAAGGAATTCCTAGGATTTTGAGGTATTATGACATTTGAGGTTAAGCTCCTGGGAATTCCCATATGTAGACAGCATGACAAACATTTTGGTTACATTGTAACATGTACATTATAAACTTTAATACTTCAAACTGCAACTTTCAACTCAACTACTCAGCTGGTTAAAGCCTGGTTTCCATAATAATTTTATGATCTTAACAGTCTCCACACCATCAGCATGATCATTGGCAACTGGTTTGCTTCATGTTGCAGACACATGGAAACATTTAATTTTGTCCCCAGTATCTGCAGCATGTACCATGAACCAGCACCACAGATGCAAGGGACAAATGCTTCCATGTCTGTCACGTGACACAGACAGATTAGCAGTTATGGCACCAATCATGTCGCAGACTAATCACGGACTATTAAGTTTATATGCAAACCAGGCTTAATAACTACATTAAGGCACTGTTATCTAATGGGATACACACCTGTGCAACTACTGAATTGTGCACCATTCTACACAATCGTAACTCATCTGATTACACACTTTACACACAGTAAAAAATTAATCAAACAACTTTTTGAACCTTTGAGACATACTTTTCAGGTTCTATTGTTTGAATCCAAAACCAGTTTGTCTCAAACTTTCACGACAATTTTAATACTTCTGTGGCACCATGTGAGAAGGCATGTTAATAAAATTATAATAAAATTATTGTTGATACAGTCAACTCTCTTGTAGGCGACCACCCTTGGGGCACGACCGAGTGGTCAATTACGGGAGGTGGTCGTTTACAAGCAAAAAATTAAGCGAAAACTGAACTGATCTACTAATTACAAAGATTTACCTTTTTTAGGTAAAATTAGGCTCACGGAAAAGATTGAAAGCACTGGCATATTTCACAAAAAATAATGCCTGGAAAATCCTACTACTGTTGAAATTTTGTAACTAATCACTGTACCAGTTCTGTTTATCAACAGATTTTAATCATAGCCATCATTTTTGTATGTTAACTGTTATTATCTGTTGGCACTCTTGGTGAGCACTATTGAAAACTGATTTTTTTTTGGTGACATTTGAGTAATGATTTCTAACGATCATATGTGATTAGGTGGTCGTTTACTGGAAAAAGAAAACAAAAGCAAATGTCCAATTTCTGGTCTGAAGGGTGGTCGTGGTCACTTAAGAAATTTGAGTAGTGGACACTTATGAGAGAGTTTTTGAAACCGTATTTGACTGAGAAACAAAATGGTTATTACAAAGTGGTCGCTTACATGAGGTGGTCACTGTGAGAGAGTTGACTGTATTAATATCTACAACATAAACATAATGAATTTATTTGAACATACTAATCATTAATCTTTATCTAATAAACTTTTAAAATTATTTAAATCATCTTCAACTTGCTCAGTTGATACACAGAACATACCGGTACTGACAAAATTATCTTCTTGAAATATTACCAAGTAAGAGGCTGTGTCTCAAAGTGGGAGGTGGACTCAGGGACAGGGGCACAGCAATGCGTGTTTGAGGGCGTGGAGACGCAAGGACAAAGAGACATGGGGACATGATATCAGTGATGTAAAAACACATGCTGATGCAGTTGAAAATAAAATTTTAAAAAAATTCAATTTGCGTTGTCAACTGATATTGCTCACAGCTTTTCAGACTACCTTAATAATATCAGGGAAATCAGTCATGTCATGTCAGTCATGTCAAAATTAAACACTAAATGATCTGTTGTTACACATTCAAGAAAAGCGAAGAATTCATCTCATTCAAGACTTTTAGTCAGAAGTCAGAATTATGGCCATTTGTTGTTCTGAAAACATTGATCAGCCATGGGTTGTCTCAATCATGCCTGGATTTCAAAAACTAAATTACCTCTGCTCATTTAGTGTCCTGAAAATCTTTAATGCCTGCCAGTCATATCAATTGGCAACATAAATTGAATTTTTTTTTTTTACTGCATTGGCATGTTTTTTTACATCACTAATATCATGTTCCCGCATCCGGTACAGCTCACATCCCTGCGTCCTCACATTCCTACGTCTTGATCCACATCCCTGTGTCCCCATGTCCCCAAACACACGTTCCACTTTTAGTCATTGCAAGTAAGAAGATTCAAGAAAATCAAACCGAGTTACATTACCTCAGTGGCCTTAAATACTCCAGATTTCAAATGACAAAAATTTATTCCTAAAAAATTCTATGCCAAATCTTTTAGCATTGAAAAAATCCAGAAAGGATTGCATAGCCTTTTTATTTTGAGAAGTACACAGCTGAGGCTATGTCACTCTACACTATACCTGATAGCTTATCATGTCAACATGAAAAATACTACAGCCTGGTGTGAAAATAAACAGCCAACAACTGAGACAACTCATGATGATTCCCTTTAAAGATCAACTCAGTGCAACTTTGATCCATTAAAGAAATTGTCCCAAAATTAGCTCGTGAACAAAAGCCCTATCTAAAGCCCGCCGCACACTTGAGGAAAGAGCTGAGCAAAATTCCTCGCGAGGCAGTTAGCTCAGCTGTTTCCTCACGTGTGCGGCAAATTTTCAGTGAGAAATTCGCCTCGCGAGGCCGTGAGGACAATATCAAACGGCTGAGCTAACTGCCTCGCGAGGAATTTTGCTCAGCTCTTTCCTCAAGTGTGCGGCGGGCTTAACATGCTTTTCATGCCAGTGTAAGAGCTGTCCACTATTGCGCAAAACATAGCCCGAGATTTGCACAGACTACCTTACAGACATTACTCTGAATCTTATTATTTTCAACACCGCAAAAAGTTTCTACTTAATTGAGCAACAGAAAAATATGACGGCTAAATTCTGTCACCCAAAAAAATGCTTCAATCAAATTATCTTAAGCTAGTGCCACAAAAAAATTTTTTATCATCAGATGAAATCCAGAGTACCCCTCCTGGGGCTTATTACATTAATTTCAACTACACTATACCCACTGAACTAAAGCAGAAAGAACACAACAGTCTTTTGAATTAAAAACAAGAGTTTTGTCATTGTTCACATTTTCAAGATAAATTATCTTGAAAATGCAAGAAATGACAAAACTCTTGTTTATGTACCTTATCATTTAACTACTGTCAGTTATTTAAGCACAGTACTGTCCACAATGTAACTCCAACACACATTCACTTTTTTGAACATGATCATTACAGTTCTCACTTAAAACTTCAACATGGTTTGTAGGTGGCATTTCTTGCTGTCTAAGCCACTTCTGAAAGAATGGCTTGAATTTTAGAAATTGATAAGGTGAAATAGCTTTCAGTTCCAGGTTAGAAATAAATGCTTGACTGAACTTCTGACCACTTAATTGAGAAACTTCATCTGCAACACGCTTTTGTGTTTTACGGAGAATAACTCGTGTGGAATAAATATTATCGATGAATCTTTTCATGTCACATGTCAAATTAGTGCTTGATGTACTCTCACCTCTTGCAATGGTAAAAACAGAATCTGTTGCCATGGTAACTTCAGATGGAATATCATCAATATCTCTCATATCCATTGTATCACTTCCAGTTTCATGTACCTGAAAATTAAAAGGACCATTATGTAATACAGTGACAAAAGTATAATGTAGATCATTACAATAATTAATATTTAGTCAAAAAAATGTTTAAACTCAATTCAACCATTTACTTAAAATTGAAGTGGACATTTACACAATTATATAGCTGAGTATAACCATTTAAACAAAGTATAACCATTTACAGTCTTTCCTGTAAAACCGTGAACACCTGAAATATCTATGGAATGTTATTGTGTTTCAAGTAAAAAGCCAATCACGCATGAGAAAACTAAACTGCAAACAGTAATGGTAATTAGGTTGTGGTTTCATGTTGCTTCTGATTGGTCACGAAACAATAAACATTCCACAAATTTTTTCTGGTGTTCACGGTTTTACGGGAAAGACTGTAACAGACCACTGAATCCCCTTTAGATGCATTATGTACACAAGTCTTTTGCTGTTAATGGTAGTTCTATATCGACTACTGAACATGTTAGTTGCAACTTGTTGTTCGTCCCTTGTAGTCAAAGGTGACCATGACATCAGGAAGCTTGCAGAAACTATTTGTATGTCTGGAGGTGGCTGATAAGGCTGATCCAGACATAAAACCCACATCCACAGCTGTGGGTAGGTTGATGAATCTGTGTAGAGGCCGCTCTGTCCTTTTGCGTCTGTCACTTTTCTTCGGCTCCTCTGATCCTCACAGTTGCTCTCTGCTGATTGTACTCAATCGCAGATAAGACCACACCAGATGGAATGGTTGGAGACGAGGGGCTCCCATGTATCAACGTCAATTAAGAAGTTCTTGAAAGAGGTCTTGCGAGTATCCTTAAACCTCTTTCTCTGCCTGCCGACTGTGTGCTTCCCTTGGGAGAGCTCCCTGTAGAACAGCTGTTTGGGGATGCAGTTGTCTGCATGCCATGCGGGTGACATGCCCTTCTTATATGACTTGAGGCTTGTGCATGATGGTCATGATGCTGGAGATTCCTGCAGGCTGGTTACCAATGCCATGAATAACAAATAAACTGTTTTTAACTCTGATGCATTTGAAACCTTCTCCGCATCCAGTGGCAAGACAAAGTCCCTGACACTGAAGTTTTTCAGCCTGTGGGAATCTCCAGCATCATGACCATCATGTAGTCAGTACAACAGCTCTGTAGACATTGAGTTTGATGTCCAGGCATTTGATGTCCTAATTCCCAGACTGTCAGTCTGAGACACCCAAAAGCACTTACACTGGCTTTGGAGATCCTGTTGTTAATCTCTGCATCAATATTGCCTGTATGTTAGAGTGCTTATACCCAGGTAGGTGAAGTTTGCATTACTTAAAAATACATTGTACAGTAATACACTTCTATGCTTTAACTGCATCAAAGCAACATTTATCAACCCATTGTCTAAAATTTTGACAACATAACTAGCAGTCATCATCAGAATCAACTGATTTATATATATGGCAACATCAGTTCATGAGTGGTCTACATATTCTATAGTCATTTCATATCATTATCCAATGAAATTTGATAATGTTTGCAAGTGTTACAACTAGCGTGGGTATTTTTTAACAGAACTGCATCTGGGATAACCTATATATATCTATATATATATATGGCGACACAGTGTAATGACTTCCACAACAATGACATTGTCAAATCACTGGCAGGGAGTTAAATTGTTAAGCCTGGTTTTCACTAGCGACGCAAGCATAAGCGCAACCACAAACACAAACATGACAGCTCTTATTTCAACGTGAAAACGACCTTGACACAAGCATAAACACAAGCACAAGTATGTAAACTTTGTTTTACATCCAACGGCAACTTTTCCAGAATTTTGCCATGCTTGAATCTGCTTGCAGACATCGATTGAACGTGAAGCAAACGAAACAGGCTCAGATTTTGAGGCAGCGGTTACCGACGAAAAACACTCCATATAAGACAATATACTCTATATTCCAACACGTGCAAAATGGGCGATTCCAGAAAATATCCATACCTATACCACGGACGGCTTTTAAGATTTCTGAAGGGGAGGGGGGGTTCTTTGAACTGGAATTCTGAAGGAATGGGGGGGCATTTACAATTGGAAAATATCCGAAGGCATGGGGGGGGTTTCACAGGTGGGATTTCTAGAGTAGAAAGAGTAGAGTGAGTTCCTTGAAAACACTATTGTTGTCGACTTTTGCAGTTCGTAAATAAACCACGAATGTATGATCACGGAAGCAGAAGACAAGCATCGATTGATCAGACACGTAGAAGTGAACAGTAAAACGTGGGTTTCACATTTACCTTGATGAATTTCTTGTCAAGTGAATAAAGTCTGAAAATGTACTTTATTTACTGCGTGCAATTTCTTGACACTCCCGTCTCCCGCCCGATAAACGGCAAAAAAACTCGCACCTGTCCCTCGCTTCCAAGAAACGCCTGTCAGATAATTTTACATTCGGTCTGCCGGACGGCAATCGACCAAAAGATTTTAACAGTCTTTCGAGCTATTTTGCTTTGTGAACGTCAAAACAACACAAGAAAACAATTAAAGTCAAATTAAGACTTTTCGTGCACACTACATGACATATGAAGGGTCCCAACGAGGAAAGATCGAAGGCTTTTGAGCTATTTTGCTTTGTAAACGTCAGAACAACACAAGAAAACAAAGAGGATGAAAATTACTGTAAGTGGTGTTTTTTTATAGCCAAATTTAGACTTAAAAAAAGGGTTGCACAGCCTGGCCACACGCGGTAGGTTATTCTTGTCGCTGAAAAGTAAAGCTTGTCGCCTGGCACCGCTAGATAACAGCCTTTGGGAGGCATAAATTCATGTTCGTTTGTTCATATAAACGTTGCCAAGTCGAAAATGTACCTCCCAAAAAACCCCAGAAATTCCGAAGGGTAGGGGGGGTTCACGATTATGGAATTCTGAGGGCATGGGGGGTAATGCATTCTGGAATTTCCGAAGGCAAGGGGGGGTTAAAACATGGAAGCCGTCCGTGGTTGGGTATGGATATTTTCTGGAATTGCCCAATGGCAGAAAAGCGGCAGCATGGAAGGCACTTGCGCGCTGTTACGAGTTCGATTGTGTTGATGAGTGAGAAGTGGGTTGTTTGCAGACTAAACAGAACGCAGGGTTGTTGGAACAGCAACAAGGTTATTTATTCCAAACGAATGTAGTAGTAAACTCCGCACAAGACTTCACAATAAGCTCACACTAGGCTTATAAAATTACACTCGACCTCCGTCACACTTAAATACTCACGGCCTCCGCCAAATGTATAAACGACCTCTGTCACACTTCAATAAACACGGCCTCCACCAAATGTATAAACGACCTCTGTCACACTTCAATAAACACGGCCTCCGCCAAACGCTCTCAGCTCTCAGCTCTCAAGTTACTTCTCTTTACTTTCTTAAGAAAAAAACTAAAGTTTCACCGATCGGCTTATATACTACACAACAAAATTCTAGAACTTTCCGACTTGACTAAATAAAGAAACATTACAATAAGAAACTATTTACAGCAAATACGCAAACGGCTTAAAATAGAATTGCAGAATCACGACGATACGATACTAATTAAATATGCAGAAGATTCTAGACACTTCCAGACAGTAACGCAAGTCACGCAATAATTTTTCGTAACACGCGCCTTAATAAATTCCTCTGCCGGCTACTCCATTTTATTCTCCTTCTACTCCAAAATTTAGGGAGAACCCTGCCTTAGAGATTTTAAGTAATTTGAGACCTGGTTTTACGAGAAATGTTATACCTCGGATGAATTGAACGGCACTCTCTGTCAGTCAGTGAAACAACGAGGATCGCCAGGTGAACAACGAGGAACTTTAGTCAAACGAACGCTCGACGTCGCCAGCTTCAAGCAGTTCTATTCAAGCTCGGCTTGTGACCCTCTTTCCGACGGTTAGTTATAGTGCAGCGACAACAAATGCACAAACTGAACAACAATTATATCATTGTTATTGCATTAAACGTCACACAATGTTTAAGCTTAACTTATAACACAAGTTCCCCACCTTGACATATTCAAATAGCAAAAGGTTTGGAAACCGATTCAATATCGCAGCTTTGAGGGAATTTGCACCCCAGCTCTTGTCAAAGGGAAACTCGTGGCAGACAAGTTCTCTCTCTTCTAACTGAAGTCGGGTTGTATGTGTAGGCACTTTGTTGATCTAGGGACTGGGAATAAGGACTAGATCCTTGTAAACAAGTGCCTTGGATGGGCGGCCTTTGGTCGACTTAATGTTCTGCTTTGACCTTGCTGGTCTTCTACTAGTGCTTTTCCTACTACCTCGGTTCGAGCCAACTGTCGGAAAGAGGGTCGCAAGCCGAGCTTGAATAGAACTGCTTGAAGCTGGCGACGTCGAGCGTTCGTTCGGCTGAAGTTCCTTGTTGTTCACCTGGCGATCCTCGTTGTTTGGCTGACTGACAGAGAGTGCCGTTGAATTCAACCGAGGTATAACATTTCTCGTAAAACCAGGTCTCAAATTACTTAAAATCTCTAAGGCATCCGCAGCTGCACAACGAGCAGTAGACAGTTCTTCCTCCATGTGACCGAAAGACAAAATGGAGGA
>OX419335.1:11049567-11064567 GCA_948470475.1 Galaxea fascicularis | reverse complement strand
ATTTTGAAATCATCGATAAATTGACACCATCACATGAAAGATAACATTGAGATTGGTCGTTTGACCAAAAAAAAAAGGGTTTTGGGGGAAGCTGTCACAACATTATATGGATTTTGAGCTATGTTTTGGTCTCTGTTCAACCTAAAAGAGTCAAACTTGGTCTTTTTTTTCGACTTTTTAACTGGTGATGGTCCCTGTTAGCTGAGAATGGGTGTTATCAAAGTGCTCCCTATTAATGCCTGAGTAATTCTACTATGAGTAAAATGCCCTCTTTACTCAAGATAGTGAGTTCAATCTACTCAGTATTTTGAGATTAAAACCACACTCAAAGTGTGAGTATCCAATACTAACCATGTTAGTAGACGTTTACTCCAAAATGTGAGTAAAAATTGTTCATGTACTTAATGTACTCAAAATAAAGGGTCATTTCAACTTTCTATTTTGAGTAAGTCCACCATAACTCAAAATATTGAGTAAAAACCTGATTTTACTCAAATTAAGAATTAGGTTTACTCATGCTTTCTTTGCTGTGTGCGAGTTCCTTTTATGTACAAGAAGTGGCTTTAGTACCAAGCCTGTTACTTTTCCTGCTCGCCACTCAAAAGGTGTTAGGACGCGTGGCTGAGCTAGATTTTAATGAGGCAAGCAGAACCGATTTAACTATATATGCGAGTTCTGCTGCAAAGGTGTGAGCGTTAGTGCGCCCTAATCAAGGTTCGGTTTAAAAATTACTCATTTTCAATTGACGGCGGAAAACACCTTTGAAAGAGCACGAGTTTCTCAGCACGCTGAGAACGGCAAGGTAACCGTTTACTTAATTTAAACAAGGCTACATTATCAATCTTCATTTCACTGACAAAATTTATGAATATCAAGAGTCGATCACTAAATGAATGAAATATCAAGAATGATTAAATCTTAAGAGGGCTATCTTTAAAACGGAGAACGGGGAATCGGAAAATGAGAATGGGGAACGGGGAACGGGGAATCTTTAAAACGGGGAATCTTTAAAAGCGGGAATCTTTAAAACGGGGAATCTGTAAAAGCGGGAATTTTTAAAATGGGGAATCTTTAAAAGCGGGAATCTTTAAAACGGGGAATCTTTAAAAGCGGGAATCTTTAAAACGGGGAATCTTTAAAAGCGGGAATCTTTAAAATGGGGAATCTTTAAAACGGGGAATCTTTAAAAGCGGGAATCTTTAAAATGGGGAATCTTTAAAAGCGGGAATCTTTAAAACGGGGAATCTTTAAAAGCGGGAATCTTTAAAATGGGGAATCTTTAAAAGCGGGAATCTTATCCTGCGAACAGCCTCCCAGAAAGGATGTAAAAAAAACTTTATCGGCGAGCGCGACATAGATGAATGAACGAAGCGATCGGGGCGGGACAGGGAAGCTTGTAGACTTTGATTTTTATGTAACAAATCAGTCAAGGAGGTAATTAGACTTGTCAAGAGGCAAAATTTTCATTTTCTGCACTTGCAAACAATTCTAATCCATCTAATCAAACAGCCGGGCCCGGCGTCATAGAGTTCAATAAGGTAACTTGTTTACGGAATATTTTAAAGTTTGTCCCTCTTTTGCAATACCCAAATGAGCCTTAAGAAATTATAAACACATTTAGAGGTACCAAACTCTGCGAAGCGACATGCAAATAAAGTACCCTTCAGAATCACTTGAGAAATATTAAACGAAAGGTCGAGAGACCGAAAATTAAAAAAGTGTGGCAAATGCACAATTGTCACTGTAGGGCGTTCAACTGCATTTTACAAAGACTTGTCAAACGTTTATCATAAAGATGTCAACAATCCACAATTTAACCAATCATAACTTGACAGCAGGAGCTGGTATCATAGAACGGCGGCAGAATGTCTACAGGCTCCCTTGCTTCGTTCGGGCTCACCTGGAGCCTGTTCACAGGCTACGATGTTTCTTCTACCGAAACCGGTCTTCAAAAAGACTTCGGTAGATCCAGAAATACCACAGTTTAAGTGGGAAGACCTAGGCAACAAAGAAGAAATTGGTCGTGGTTCGTTTGGAGCGGTTTATCGTACGTCATTAGGTGAGAAGGAGTTGGTAGTAAAAAAACAGTTCTGTGCTGGTGATGAAGATTCGCAAAAACAATTTCTCAAAGAGGCGAAATTAATGATTTCGCTGAAACACGACAACGTTGTCCAGCTGAAAGCTATTTGTTTGCAGCCAAGTGCTATTCTGTCGGAGTTCGTCTACTTCGACTTTCAGTGTTTTAGCGATGAAACCCGTGTTTACAACCTGGCTGAATTCCTACGCCATGTCAACAGAAACTACAACTGCGAGGGATTCACGCGCGTTATGCCTCATATCGCAGAAAGTGTCGCACGCGGTTTACAGTATCTTCACAGTAAGGACATTTTACACCGAGATGTTAAGCCAGGAAATATTCTCGTAATTAACCAGCATTACTGCAGCATCACTGAAGAAAAAGAATTTCGAGACCTGTGGGAATCAAGGCCGATTATTTGCAAGCTTACTGATTTCGGCGAGAGTAAGTCTCGCGAGATCCAGACAAAAACTTTGATGCAAACTAAGACAGCCCGCCTTGACAGAGGTACACCCACTTACATGGCGCCAGAGATCTTGTTGTTAGAGAACCGAATTAATGTTGAAGGAACCATTGAAGACCTTAAAAAAACTGACATTTGGGCATATGGAATGGTTCTTTTTCTCGTCTGTAATCCCCAATTAGGATTCCCTTATCAGGAAGACGTGAACAAATGTCAAAACAAGATAGCTGGCATTGAAAGCTTGCTCAAAGATGGCAAGAGGCCAACCTTTGGCGAAAAGTACAGGCAACTTGTAAAGACGGGCGAATGGCGGCATTTATATCGAGTCCATGAGGCATGTACATGCTTTGAACCTGAACAAAGGCCAACAGCTGCAGACATCGTCACACTGTTGCTTGAAAGAGAGGAGGAGTTCCCAAATTACGCTGTGGAAGTTTCAGAAGTGAGCCAGATCAGCCAATCTGTATCCAATACCCATGCCAATGTACATAACCCTGGCACCGGCACTACTGCAAATTCAATGACAGTTGTCAAGAACAGTATCGTGGTAAATGTAGACGACGAAGATGATAGGTGAGTTTTCATGGTCAGTCCTTTCAGGTTTGAAAAATACATCAGTAGTCAGCTAGTAGTCATTATACTTATCTGCACTTACATTCATTTTTCCGCAGGCAAAAGGGTAGCAAGCGTCGTCGATGCGAGACACAGGAAAACTTTGTTTCCAATCTGGAAAAGGTTGATGAGGTAAGAGGATAATGACAGTCGTGACAGAAAGAATAACACTGAATATAATGCTAAACTTAAGCACATGTTATGGGACATTTAGCTATTAGACTTTTGGTCATTAATTTCCCCTCTTTTATATATCGTCTTTTATATATATACTTTAATTTGTTTTATCTTACGTTTTTAACATGATGTATTGATCACCGAAAAGCCCCTCAGGGGAGTGTTCAATAAAATCTCACACTCTCATAATGCTTTCCAATTGAAGAAAGTTACGAGATGGTTTTGCCATGGGAAATAAACTCCCTAAGGTAAATCTCAGCGCTCTTTATTGTCAGAAGTAGTACTAAATAGTTAAACGTTTGATGTCCAGCCTGTTATTTCGCCCGCTGAAGCAAAGTCGCCCGCGACTTAAATACTCTCAGAAATTGAAGAAAATTTGCTCTGAAACTACATCCTGTGGCAATCAAGCAATATTCAAATGCGTTACTTTATCTTCCCAAAAGTTAAACTTGCAAACTGGAACCAATTTTCTCGGAACATCGCTGCTGCTTAATGCTTTTTTCTTCGTTTCAACTGGCCTTTTCCTTTTGGTCAACTTTTTGTTAGTACATGTATGGGTGGTCAAGGCTTAAAAAATGCGTGTTTGATAAATGTGGCACTTTAGTCAAAATGCGTGTTTGATAAATGAGGCACTTTAGTCATGAGCCTCTGGCTCGGGTGATCACCCAAGCACTCCCTGTGTTCAGTAGACGTTAAATTTACCTTAACCAATATCTGTATACAGTTGTATATCTTTCAAATTGTACGAGAAAAAAGGATTCGGTTTACTTGTTAATGATGGACTTCAATTATTTATTTATCTTTATTATCTATCAATTATTTATTTAATTATTTATTTATTATGTATTCATCTTAGGAAAATATGCGAAAGTGTCCACAAATCTTCGTCAAGTACTCGTGTCACCTTTAGCAATCTTCGAAATATATTTTCGGAAATTGTTGGAAATTGCCAACCTTCCATTCGGACTTGTTCACAAGTCTTTAATTTATCATCGGAAATCTTCGGAAGTCTTCGGTTTTCCTCGGAAGACTGAGACCCTCCGAATGATCTTCGGAGGCTTCGGGTGATCTTCGACCAGCTTCGAAAAACGTCGGATTGCCGTCGGCAGTCTTCTAGTTTTGTGACTGGAGTTCTACTTTCTGCGACAAATTTTAGTTTTGCTGCTCGTATTTCCACTGAAGCTGCAACCTGTCTTGCAACAAATTTGAATGCGATGCTTGTGATTGGCTGTCGCGAAGTGCGGCAACGCGGCAAACAAAACATTTATGGCGGACGGTGAAGACGAGCGAAGAGGACCAGTAATACTTGGATAGTCATAATTTTGCCCTTTACAAAGATCTCGAGGGCTATCATAGTCTTTGGGTCATCTCGTTTGTCCCTTCAAAACAAGCAGGACAAAAGGCAGAAGGCTTGGGAAAACTGTCGCAAAAAAAAATTCGCCTAGCTATCTGAAACGACACTGAGCTTCTACACACGACTTACCATACAAATACGTGAAGAACTCCGCAAACTTACAACACTGTATTCTGCTGCGCGACAAGTTGTTCACATACGTGGTAATACACGCAGCAGAGGGTTTTAACATGCAATGAAACAATGTTGCGAGACAAGTTGAAGAAAAATGTCGCCCGTATTATCGGACCCTCACTTTCGAGATCTTTATTGTACAAAGTAATTTGCACCCGTATTGACTTTGCACTATGTTTTGTTGCAAGCACAGCAAATTAGTTTACACAGCTAGATGTTTTCCCTGTCTGCATTTTATTTTTCATTTTAGAGTATTGAGAGGAATCTAGTAACAAAAATGTCATATCACAAACCAAAACAAAGATTGATACCACTGCAACACTTAAATCTCGGACTATCGTTGATCAAATAGAAATTTTGACAAAGGCATCATGTTAATGATGAATTTTGCTTGGATTGCACCACAATTTGTTATATTTTTTTTTTGGACGCAAACCGTTGTTTCATTCTGGATAGGTATTTCTTATGCAAGCTGCATGGGAATGCCCAGTGCTAAAGGGTGTGGTAATTTGTCCGCTTCGGTTTGAAAAAGGGTATGGGTTTTGACCATTTTTGTTTTAAAGAGCATAAATTTGGCACTCTTGACTGGGACTGGCTTTCACAAGTTTTTCATTTGCAGTAGGGGAATTTTTTCATTACATTAGGGAAATTTGAAGCGCTTCTGAAATGTTTACGTAAGTGTTCGCAGCGTGCCTTGGCCTAATTAATACTACCATTTCTCTTTTTTAGCTCAATGTCATTGATTTGACAAAAGAAGCCGTGGTGGACGATCTTCCGTTGAGTCCTCTACCCAGGTCAGTTGCTACTACGCAGGCTTTATTTTGTCACGAAATACTCAACCAACTAGATTTTCCAAATGACTGTGAAATAACTCTAGCCAACTGTCACGTCAATACCGATCCGCCCAACCTCTAAACCAACTGCATCCCTCCTCGAAAATAAGTACACAATGTTATTTCTCCAATCAACAGTCCAATGAAAGTTAGTTACCGTAAACTGATTTAAGGTGGCTCGAAACAGAGCCACCTTAAAAGTGACCCATGAAAATATTAGTACTGGAAACTATTTCGAGCCATCTTAAGGCAATCTAGAACAAAGGAAGGTATCGCTTATGCCACGAGTCCTTGTGAAATGTCAATTCGTGTATTTCATTAATGTTAAAAACATAGTCCTTAAAATATTATTCAAGTAAGAGGAACATACTATACGAGACTTTGATCACCTTAATCAAATTGAAATTGGATTGAAATTGAAATTGAAATTGAAAACTATATGAGCGCACTGAGATATTGCTACAGCAGACGAACGTGGCATTGCGTCACGGAGTAAATCAGTTCGGGTATCTGACAAAATAAAATCTCCAAAAAATTCTCGATTACATACATTGTCATCTAAAAAATAATCAGGTAATCTGGGGCGAGGCCATAAGTGACTTGTAAGTGACCATACTGGCTGACTATAATTTTAGTTGTACAGAAAGTTTTTTTCAGCCAAGTCTTACAAAGAGATCGTCAGCACTGCCATTGTAGGAAGAAGAGGTCAATGTACTATTACGCGGAGCGTGTGATTACGGGAAACTTCCGAAAGTAACGAACCCCCCGAAACCAACGTCAAAAAATTGTGGCCCCTAATAAATCCTGAAATTAGCGAACTCTCCGAAAGAAACGAGCTCATCCCCTTCCCCCACCGAAAATAGTGAGGCTAACGTTCGGTAGTATATTTATTTGTTCAGTAACTAGTCAGATGAAAGTTACCGAACGGTCGCTTGATTTAATATACTGTACAATAAAAGAAGGTATCACTTATGAAGTGTTGCGCTGTGTTTTAACGAAACCCGCGTAGAATTTTCATGAAGTAACAGGAATTCGCTAATAGGAACTTTACTTTAAATTAAAGTTCACATCTCTGTATCATTAACAGGGAAAACATTAACCGGAAAATCTCTTCGACTTCGTGTAAAGACAAGCCCAATGAGGGTAAGCCTGTATTTTAAATATTTAACATTTCTTTTTTTTTGGTCAAATAGGAACTTTTCTTCTGGTTGATTAGTATATCTTAGTTTCCAACTGTAAAAGTGAAGTTGTGGCACACGCTTAATCCCTATAAGGGAAGCAAGTTCTCAGTATTGAGTCAGCTCTCTTTTTCACCTTTCACCAACAAACAGCAGTTTTGTACTGTGTTCTCCATCACTGGTCAAACGTTGGTAGCTTCTTTGCCAAGTTTGAGGAGTTTTAATGTCGTCCCTATTTTTAGGTCTATTTGTACTGAAGGGATCTTTGTGCGGTTGTGCGAGAAAACCAAGTTGGTATTGGTTGAGACCTTTTTTAAAAAAAAGTAAATTCACACATGACCCATAGAAGCCCAAGCGTTCAGTGCTTATCCCTGTTAGGTTTCCCAGGTCAATTAACTAAGAGTACAGTTTCTCCCACCTGGATGGTTTGCTGGTCCATCGTTTGTTCTTATGCTAATAGATGTATGTAAGTTTCTTCTAATTTAAACAAAGGTCAAACGTGGCATGCCAAAGTAGAATTAAACGTTGTCTTCCCTACTTAGATGCTACTCGTGCTGAGCACTCGAGGATTCCTGTGAAACAATCCCAGTCAAATAACGGAAACCGCAACGAAAGCCAAGATCAACGGGGCGAGGCGGCGAGTCGAGAGCAGCCCAATTATTCTGGAGGTAAGCCCATGTTGGAAAAACTGAACGCATGGCTTGATCGTGGTTTAAATGAGTGCCGTTGGTTGTGGTATTAAATGAGTGTAAACCCCTGAGCCATGTATGCAAAAAAGGATAGCGCTAAAGTGTAAATCTATTGGCACTTTGAGACTGAAACGAAGAATCTGGTTTAATCTACTGTATATACACGGGATAAATCACTATCCAGAGGTTGAGTGCTGGGTGGGGAAACCAATTGATGTTTATTTAACTGTGTGATAGCGCTATCCACTTTGTGAGCAACTGGCCCCAGGAGATTGGAAAAACCATGTCAGATACTTACAGAATAACGGTCGAACAGTGGAGAGAGCTGTCAGTTTGGCCCGGTGGAACACTTGTGTTCCTGAATTTAAACATTTTAAGGTAACGTCCCTTTTCTGCGGAAACAAAACTAGAATATTGTCCATTTTCATTAGGTGTTGCGAATGCAGGCCACTCCGGGATTCAAGTGGGAGAATCCCAGCAAAATAACGAAAACAGCAAGAAAAGCAAAGATGAGAGAGAAATAAACAAGAAGAAGAAAGGAAGGGAAAGTCCAGTGTCGAATCAAGAACACCACAATGACGCGGGAGGTAAGTGCATGCCGATAAAACTCAACGCGGGTAATGCATAGGAAAATTGGCCTTTTAAATATAGTACTGTTCAGACGCTTTAGGAGTGTATTGCCGAACATGCGGAGAACTGTGATCAACGTCAGTGTTAATTGAGGGTGAGGCGTCAAGTTTTTGACTATATCGATCAATAACATAAGGCTTTTGGTTAAGATAACGTAAGCTTCGTTTTTTAGTTTTGCCGCGACGCTGGAGCATTGTCTTGTTCCTTTTAGATGTTACGAATGCTTCCCAACCCGGGTTACCGGGAAAACAATCCCAGGGAAATAATGAAAACGACAAGGAAAGGAAAGATGAGAGTGCAATAAGCAAAAAGAAAACTCCGGCGTCCAGTCAAGAACAGCACAATGATGCGGAAGGTGAGTGTATCCCGGCAAAACACACCTTGGCCAATGTTGGTATAGCAAAACTTGGACATTTTATTATAGTACTGGGTAAGATGCTTTAAGAGTGCCTTCCGGAACATGACGAGAACTGTGATCAAAGTTATTAATTCAGGGTAAAGCCTCACGTTCCTGATTATCGTCGAGAACATAGGGCTTTATGTTAAGATGAAGTTATTTCCGTAGAAAACTGAAGCATTGTCTTGTTCCTTTTAGATGTTGCGAATGCTGGCCAACCCGGGTTACGGGTAAAACAGTCCGCTAGAAATAATGAAAGCAGTGACGAAAGTAAAGATAAACGGGAAATGAACACCGGGCAAAACAGGGTCAACTGTCCGGCTTCGAGTCAACAACGACACAGTAAGGGTAAGGGTATCCCGGCATAACTATATGCATGACTCCACTGACCTAACTCGCAAGTGAAAAAAAAAAAAAAAAGAAAATAGAGAGATTAAAATTGTGTATCAGATGCTGTAAGAGACTCCTGAAAATGAGGAGTACTGTTGTCAGCGATGTAAATACAAGGTGAAAGACTAACTTAGCTGAGGATCGTTCCTTTTCTAGGATAACGTTTCATTCAGTTCAGTTTGTATATATACTAAAGCATTGCCCTTTCCCGTTAGATGTTACGAATGTTGGCCACTCCAGGAGTCTTGGGGAACATTACCAGCGAAATAGTGATGACAGCAACGACACAAGAGGTGAAAGTAGTATGAATGTCGAGTCAGGACCCCTGCAATGAAGGTAAGCGTTGATTTCTCGTTGATTTCACTGACCTGCGTAAATGATTCATGTGGGTAGTTCGTGAGAAAGGAGAATTTTGTCGTGGAGGCTGAGCGACGCTTTTTCTAAGGACGAGTTTTCACGGAAAACAAGAACCAAAATAATTAATGGTTCCACCTAAAATCGAAGGAAAACATCTCACAAAAAAAATTGCCCGTTGTAAGTGGGCCTTTTGATATATCTGCCTTTTGCTGGGAAATAAGTTACATGGCATTGAATACAGGCAGGAATTGAGGCGCTCTGTGAACGAATAAGCAGCGACGGTTTTTTTTTGGTTAAATTAGTTTACTAACTTGATTAAAGAAGGTTACTTAATTTTGATATTCTAGAAACCAATCCTAGTACATATGTGATTTTATTTTGTTCGTTAACAAACTTTATCACACTTGTGATCCAAATACATTTTGTAAGCTGTATTTAAACTTGTTCCTTTGATACAAGGAAAAGACTTGCGATGTTGTGGATATATGTTGAAAGTCTTTTGTGTTTAATTTCCTTTTTGAACAAAACATTTGTCGCCAAAAAAATCAATTTCCTCTATCCATTAGATGATATGACGGCTGTTCACTCATGGATTCAAGCGGAGCACTCCCAGAGACACGCCTTAACTATGAGCAACATAGGTGAAGATGTTAGTGACATTTTTATTGTGAAAATGCCCTGGGAAATGGACAGGACCGACGCGAAGGTCGACAACGCCAACACTGACTCATGTGTAAGTGTCGCTTTTTTTCTTACGCCTCAGCACTATATGGATTTGTAAAGTGCTCAGACTCAATTCATTCTTCTTGATCCGCCCAAATAGGCCCCTCCCGATCCATTCCTCTCCCTTAACCCTACTCAGCCCCCCCCCCCTTCCCCATCGCTAAAAAGTTTAATAGCTTCAAAATCATTCAAGCCATGATCACCAAATTTTTGCCTCTTTTGCAGCCGCGAAATTGCCTTTTTCCTATAAAAAGGATTTAAGAGAAAACATAAGTATCGCGTGATCTATTTGTTAGCTGACAACATCGGGTTTTACTTTCATTTTCAGGCTGATTCATGTACCGATCTTCCAATTACGAGAAAAACAGACAGTCCATGGACAGAGAGAAGAGTATCAAGGTATGAAATGTCGAACAGACTGAGCTGAAATGTTAATGACGTTTTTCAGCATCATCACAGTATCAGAGTACGGACACGAATTAAATGAGTGCTATTATGAGACTGTATTAGAATAAGAAACACAATTATAGACCAATACATTTCAAGCCATGTCAAGGTGTTGGGTGGAGTGGTTGAGTTCTTGCTCGAACTGTACAATAGTGAACAAACTAGAGCATCGCAGGTCTTTCCGTACACTTACCCACAGGTCGCGTTCAGATTTCTTTTTTGCACTTAAGCTTGAAATTATATTTATCTCAACAATGGGAAAGAGTATTTAGTACACTGTGCACTGATACGTTTTTAACCCGTGTGTTTACAGCGATTGCGAGTCAGAGGAAATTAATATCGAGACTTTACAGCTGACTGGAATTCCATACAAAGGAGATGCCTCTGTTCCCGTTTTCAGTTGGAGTAAAACGGCTTTCACTGGCCAGACGTTAGTTAAGCTACTCTTAACGAAGTATGAACCCGAATTTATGTGTGTTTCCCAGCCTGTAAATGTGGGAAATAATGTCTCTTTCCTGGTCGATTGTTCTAAATTGCACAACCAAGAAGACATAAAGTGCGACGATATGGGCGTGTGGAAACACAAAGGGTCGCCGAAAAGATTTTTCTTTGTGGAGAGGGACAGACACAACGACATCATAAGTATTGTGCCTGTTACGGAAAAAGACCATGTGCAGGATAAAGGAGTGTACATGTTAAGAAGATCGTATTCCGAGAACGCATCTGACAGCAGTGTACGAAAGGTGTTCGCAACATTAACAGGTTGGGGCCGTTTTTTTTAACGGTGTATAAGGGGCTTATAGTGTATGGGGAGGGAACCTCTGTTATGAAAAAGGACCCTTGCGTCTCCTTTAAATCAACTTTTTGTACCTTTCAACAATGTGACCAATTCAAGTTCAAACAACCCGCACAGAGTATTATGTGCAAGTTTTGAATTGACCTTTAACTATAAAGACAAGTCAATACACTATAACAGCGCAAGACAATAAAAGGATTAACAGAATACACCACAGCTTTAAGGGGTGGTTTAACCCTTTGATACGATTCTCGATTTCTTCATTCGCCATTGTGATATTTATATAATTTACAATTAGCCATGATCATTTAATGTGAACAGTTTAGATTTTCTCATCAGAAGGCTATTTTTAATTCTCGGTTTTCATGGCCCAATACCATACCTGGAATCATTTCACTCTGACTAGGTTGTGTTGTACCAACGTGATAGGCTCCCGTTTTCTGATGATAACACAAACTTAGAATTTCTTTACTACAAAGCCACGCACTCTTGTAGTTATTGTTGGAGTCCATGATACACACTCTATATTGTCTCGGTTATAATGTAATACAGGATGTACTCTTCAATTGACTTAACCGTTTATTGTCTTTTGCTCCTGTTTAGATAACAAGGGAATGACGTTGCCATATACACTCGTACAGTACTTGTTCAAGGGTGAAGAACATGAACTACGACAAATCAGACCACACGGAAACGCTAAGAAGAAAAAATCCTATAGGCGTGTGCTATCGAGCACTCGCGATAAGCTAAAGGAATCAGCATTTATAAAGGGCAAGACTGCCAGAGAATCTCTTGATGAGGTGTATCGTTCAGTCGGAGACGTGACCAAAGCCAGATCCATGGGACAGCTTCCACGAGGACCAGGTGACTTGTACAATGCGCGTCATTCCGCCAAGAAATCAGCTCCCGAAACCTTTCAAGGTGAGAACGGTGTTGCTACAAATGGTACGAAAAAACACGTCAGCCTGAATAATGTGTGGACACTCCTAGAGCGGGCCAAGCGAGAAGAGGAAACGTCCAAAGATGCAGTCTTTATTCGCGAATGCTCCATTCACCCAGACCTGTTTCTTGTTTTGGCTAATGACAGACAATTGCAACAGGTCAGCCAGTTTTGCACAAATCCCAAGGAGTTTTGTGTCTTTGGCATTGATCCAACGTTTAATATCTTTGATAAGAACATCAGCCTTACTGTCACCACCTACCGTAATCTGAGATTGGAGAACAAAAACACTAATAAGCCGCCAGTGTTCATAGGTCCTCTCCTGATGCACCAGCACAAAGACTGGAAAACTTACTCTAAGTTTGCACATACATTAATTGCTGAGAAACCACAGCTCGAGGGAATATTGGCATGCGGGACCGACGGAGAAAAAGCATTGATAGATGGCTTGAAAAGAAACTTTCGCTTTGCGATGTTTCTGAGGTGTTTTCTCCATTTCAAGGACAATATCAAAAGAGAACTTACCAGCAGAGGCCTAGACGAGAAAGTGCGGAAGCAATTCGTAGAAGAGATATTCGGCAAGCAAGAGGGAAATGTTAAATTTTACGGACTCGTAGATTGCAATTCAGAGGACGAATTTGAGACCAAATTAGAAGCGTTAAAAGAGGTGTGGGAAGAAAGGGAAAAGACCTCTGGATCAAAGGGCAGCTCACAGTTGTCGTTTTACAACTGGTTTCGAAAAGAAAAGGTATGAACTAACATTCTTTACCACGATGAAGTTCAGAATCTTCAGCAAATTTCCTTTAGTAACATTAAGAAGCTTTGTGATGTATTTTATGTCTTGAAATCAAAATTTTGCATTTAATCGTAAAGTAAGGCCTCATTATTTGACAAAAATGGTCTAAAAGATTTAATCGTAATATGCCAAGTGAATTCTTCTAGGGTTGACGCGAGTGCGCATGTTCTTTCTTGAAGTCGACTCCCGATAACTCCAACCTTCAGGAGAAATAGAAAAAAATTCGACTTGTGAGAGGTTCGAGTTATTGGAAGCTCGATGAAGATAGCCGAAAGTAAGGAAACGAACAGTTTTTACTGCACCGTGAACATTTAAAACACATTAGATGGTGAAAATGTTAAGTAAAAATTAAAAGATACTTCTAGATTATAAATCTGAACATAACGTAACAATACATTGCCTAAATAGAGCATGCGCTCTACTGTTTTGAGAAGAAAAGCAGTTTCACGTTATATTCGTGACAAACAGCAGCGTTCTCCACTAGTACCCTATATGCCTACAAAACGTCAAAATGAAATTAAAAAATTAAATGTTCCGAACGCCAGTTCATTTTTTTTCCCGATTTTTTTAAGGGCTCAAAACGTGGTTCGCGTTATCGAGGGTAAAAAATAGTTAACAATTATTCACCGAAGTGGAGGTAAATATCCACCACTTTCACCGACACTGAGGTGAATAATTGTTTTAGTATATACCACACAAGCTGAATAACTAGCGACCCAAAGAGTAACCTTATTAGTTAAAATATAGCGACAAAAGCCATTTTGTTTTTCTTCGGCTGCTCGGGGGTGAATAGTACTTGGCTAATCACCTCCGAGCTAGCCAATCAGCGCGCGAAAAGTACTATTCACTTGTGTGGTATATACTAATATAGTATAAAGCATAGTATATACTATATATAGTATATAGTCAAGTATAGTAAAGTACTTGAGCCTACGACTCAGATATTCCCACTTTTGTTAAAATAATAGTTATATCTATGCACATCCATGTTTTCTTTCGGGCTATAAAAGGCTCCTCCCCTCACCTCTCGCCGCATACATCCACATACATACACCGATAATCAAACTCCTTACTTAAACGTGCGTTTGTTTCGTCAGGCCAACGACATGAAGGATTCTATGCTGAAGTCAGTTAGGATTGACGCGGGATTGGGCAACCCTCCATCGGAGTACACCAACAATGACCCCGAGGCAGCGAACTTTATGATCAAGCATGGGCTGCAATTCGATTCCAAGAAACCGCACGAGTTTATCCAAGAGATAAAGAAAATCATCGAAACGCAGCAACGTAACGAGGACCGCGCCGTCTTTGGGAAAGGTCCATTCCAAATTCGAATGGGTTTCAAACATCTTGTCGTCGATGACATAATGTGGGCACAGTTGACTCATGAACAACGTATGAGAAAACTGTCCACATTTCTAAAGGCAGAAATAGACGACAGGAAAGACCCCATCCAAGACCCAATCGAAACAGCGCCCATTGATACTTCTCCATCTCTTACCATTGATGCAAAAAGCAGTGGTATAACCACCATACCCGCTGCTATCCTCGAAGCGATGTTCCAGAAGGCGGCTAATTTGAGTGCGACACCAGGAAAGATCATCCCGAAACCTGGGGCAACAGATGGATCTTTCATAGTTGCCGGCGTATGCAACAAAATACACGTTGTTACCCCAGGTAAAGGTGGCTCTTTGGTCTGCGACCGTGGTTGTATAAACCACTCCACAAAAATGTGCGAGCATACCCTTGCCGTGGCACAAGTCACCGACAAGTTAGAAGGGTTTATCAACTGGTATAAGCGATCAAGAAGGGGTCCTAAGATGATAGACATGGCCGTTAGTGGAGGTCCAAAATGTGCAGGAAAAAAACCAAGCAAACGGAAGAGGACAAATGCCAAATCTCAGCCTGTCCACGAGACCGCTGATTTACTTGAAGATCCGTCAGCGAATTCTCCTAAACACGCTAAG
>OX419335.1:11032067-11042067 GCA_948470475.1 Galaxea fascicularis | reverse complement strand
AGTGTGTGGATTTTTCTAGCCAACCTTGTGAACATTGTCAGCAGGGTTGGACCTGTAAGTTACTGTGTGTTTGTTTCATATTAAAAACTGTCACCATGTTCTTTAAGTTTGATTGTTGGCAAATGTGTATCATGTGGACTAACTATGAGTTAATCTTGTACCATTTATTTAGAAGGAATAATAGCAGTGGAGAGCATAAAGTACTGATGTCAATAAAGGTAACTGTCTCTTTACAACAAATTTGCATACATTATACACAATAGTGATAATTTCTTTCCTTTGTCTACATATGTTGCAGATCAATTATTTAACGGTTGGGAAACAGTGTTGTTAAACTTGTCAGTTTAACTTCTTTGACCAATCCAGCCTCTCAATGGCTGTAAGGACTTAAAATCAGGGATCTTGCTTGAGTTTTGCTCCCACAGCAACCTCAATTTGGGACATGATGAATCCCATCTTTGCGATACTTTCAAAGGTGTAAATGACTTCATTGACTGCAAACAAGCAAGTGCCACTGAAACAAACTCTGGGTTAATTTTAACAAGAAAATAATTGGCACTGTTGCTTTCTGGATGGTACGACATCAAGACATTGTATTCTCGGCCAGAGCAGTGCAGTTGAAATTGGCATTGTACATATTGATACTTTTCTACATGGTCTAAAGGACCTGTAGCATTGAAGCTCCTGGTCTTGATTTCCAGCAAATAATTCTTCAAGGAGAGTAAGCCATCAGGACTTGCACCTATTTCACCATTGGTAAAAATTCCACATTCAGAGACATCAATTCCTGTTAGATAAAATCACAATTAAAAACACATATACATAAGACACCTGTGTGTGACCTCTCTCAAGATAAGATTATCGAAGGTGAACAAACTCAGCCAGTGTAGTGAAAATACTGTTTATGTGGTGGATAATACTGAAAGTGCGGCATTTTCTGGCAAATATTTCACCATAACACTCAGGGGTTTTAAAAAATAATAATTTTGTTACTCTGTCTAGAAAAGGCACAAAGTATAAGAGTATCTAGCACATTTGCATGCAACTTGAATAGCTCTGAAATGATTGCACAGCTGTAGAAAACGTTTTTGACATCACCTAGGAATTAACAAGTTTATTTAGTTGGTTGCACTTGTATATTGTGAGTTGTTTTTAAAAGCTACTTACATGTATATCCCTTTCCCCTCATACAAAACAAATAGCCCTGTGAACTACCTTTAAATAATTTATTACACCTACCAGACTGCTCAATAAAAAGCTTTCGTGCCTTGTCCTCGTATTCAATTCCCCTTTGAAAGTTTAAGAAGTTTTTCTTTTTCTCCACTTGTTTGCCCTGTAGGACTGCCCAAGACTCTTCAAATTTGGTTGTTCCACCAATGCCTAGAAGATCTCCAATTACTGAGGCAGTAATTCTGTTTGTTCTTAGATGGTACCACTGGACTGATCGTTGCTGTACAGGGTAGTAAAGTATGCTGGTTGCAGGCAGATTACCTTGCTGCGCAGGTATAACTGATGGTTCAGGGAGGTCAAAGTTTCTTGTAGCAGCCGGTTCCTTATCCACTGAAGATGGCGGCTGGCAGTAATCGTGGTCATCTTCAGCAGACTGTGTAATATACCTATCAGCAAGCAATGGATACAAACCACCTTTGCATAGTGTTTTGTTCTGTCCAATGGTCAATAAAAAATGGCGCTCAACTTCGAATGAATTGAGTTTTTCTGACATTTGCTCCACCTTTTCATGAAGGTTTCGTTTCATGGGAGTACTTTTATTCTTTTTAGCTGTATTAGTTTCCCTTGAGACTTGAGACTTTGATGATTTAACAGTGACCTTGTTTACTGATGTGTACTGTTTAAGGTTCCTTTTTTCCCTCGCCTGTGCCATTGTTGTGGCTGGTTTGTGCACTGTATTTCAAGCTTCAAGTTCCCAGTCTTTGTCACATGAATAAGTTGGTGTAATATGCAAATCACATGAGCACAAAGACCTGAACGCCCAACTGTACAAGAGCATATGCCTCCTACTGCGATTCCAGATTGATCAAACTTTACGTAAGCTGGTCTTTGTAAAGAGCCATAAGACTGCCTTATCCAAGCACGGATCCAAGTTCCATTTCCAGTATTAAATACACGCATCGTAACCATCTGTTTAGGGTAGAAGCATTACAAAAAGTGAATAGAAGAAATTTGGAATGCAGGTGAAAATTTTAAGATACATCACACAGTTTCCATGAGACCATCTGGCAGTTTCGTAAGAAACTTAAACTGGCAGTTGTCAGAAGAATGTTTAAACACGTACATGTTTTAACTTTAATCATCCAACTGCACATTGAATTGTTCAAACAACACGCAAAACGAATACACTTTATACAGGATTTTGTGCCAGGTTATTTTATTGTTTTTAACCTCCTAGTCCACATGTTTATTTGCTATCAAAAGGTGTCATACAGCTCTAAATTTCAACTGTAATAATTGCATGATCTACGCTGAACTCTTACCTTTCGGCTGTTGAAGAATCTTTCCCCTTTCTCCAGCATCGATTTCCTCCCTGGCAGTTTTGGTGAAGCGTATTGAAACAATTGATCTTTGGTAAAAGTTGGGAAGGGACCAACCATCCATCGCTCTTGTGAGGAAGGGACTTCATCCCAACGTATTTCACGTCCAAAAATTCTATCATTCCTCTTCTTCGCTTCACAGTCCTTTTCTAGCCGGTTTGCAAGTTTGGGTTGGTTTCGAAACAGCTCTGCTCTTTGGTGAACCTCTTCAACAGTTCCAGATATTTTTTGTCCAATAGAGGTAAGAAATATAACATCCAGTTCTTTTGCAGACGGTTTGGACGGCGTTTTGACGGCGTTATCTTCTTTCCCCACATTTTTACCCTTCGTGTCCGCCATATTGGAATAGCGCGCAAAGGACTCTGGGTCATGAAAGCCGGCGATCCTCAACATTTTGTCTATCAGTTCGCATGTGTCGCATCTGTTCCTTGCACTTACCATGATGGCAGTCTGGTTTGAAAGTTCTCAGGAGAGAAACGCTATTTGTACCGGTAGTGACGATGAGCGAGTGCAGAACGAACTTGGTCAAGTGGAATTCGAAGAAACTATCGTGTCGAAATGGACGAAAAATATGGAGCTCAGACAATTTCTACAAAACTGTGTTTACGAGAGACGGCGGAAGACAGACATCTTGAAGCTTGTGAAAGAAAGGTTCCCATTTTACTGCTGGTCTCTTACTAATCTAACAAGACGAATGAAGATTTTTGAGCTGGAATCTGTGAACAACAAAATTCCTTTGGAGAAAATAGCTCAGGCTATTCAGATTGAGCGGCAATTAATCTCTTGCTCTAGTACTTCAAGTTCAACTTCAACTGGAAGGCCAAATTTGGGTTATCGGAGACTTGTTAAAATCTTGAGGGAGCGTTATAAACTACCTGTTTCAAGACCAGCTGTGCAAAGGGTTTTAAAATGTCTGCGGTCGTCCGATCAAGCATCAGTCGGTAACATCGAGCATTGTAGGGAAAAAGTAAGTAAACTTAAGAATTATAAGCTCAAATATGTTTATTATTAAGTTTGAATCGAAAATTTTGCTAGTTGGCACATTCATTCATTGTATTCAAGATAGCCATATTTATTCACACGATTCGGACTAAAAATAGTTATTTTGTTCTGTACACGTGCACTGTAATGAGTATATATAGATGGTTTGCTAATATCCCATCTGTCTTCCTTAAAAATTTACACCCCAATTCAATTAAACTCAATTCAATTTTATTCAGACTTTTATAAAAATATTTACATTAATTATATATGGTAAGGTAGGAGACACTACAGTGATAAAGAAGATCAGGAAGAAGATTAAGAAAAAGAAATTAATGGCTTTGATGGAAGTGTGCGGTGGTCAGAGGAGCTTAGCTTTCGAGCTAACCACCACTATATTATGAGTGGGAGTACATAGAGAGTACGCTTGGTGCCATGGCGACTGTGGACAATTATATCAAATAGCCATTCTATGCAAAGCAGTCATTTTAAAAGTTATCATTGAGAGTTAAGCAGAATTTGCTTGTATTCTTTTTTGAACTTATGGTAGCTAAGTGCGGCTTTTATCTTAGTAGGAATCTCTTCCCAGGTTTTGGTTATGGCAAACTTAAGCGTGTGTGTGCCATAATTTGACCTTACACATGATTTGAGGCATATCTGGTATTCTGCGCGTGAATATCAGACACCTTTAGGAGGTAGTTTCGAAACACTTCAGGGATATTGGCTACATTTTGTGAGATCTTGACATCCATGCTCCATCACCACAGACAGGCATATTTATCGGCTGCTACCATCAATAGGAATTTCATGTCCCCACCTAAGAAAAATTTGATTTCTTCTCTGTCCATGGATATACTCTGCTTATCTTTAAGCTCATTCACTTCTTGAAAAAAGGGCCAGTTTTGTATGGACTGTAAGTCATCTGCCAAATACTGTGGTAGACCACCCAAGACTTGTGATACATATTCAAGGAGTGGGAAAATTTTGGTACAATAGACTATAATGCCAACCCCTGTAGGCAACCTTGCTTTTCTACATTCACGTAGATGATATAATCTCTTTCAGGCTTTCTTTATTGTTTGCTCGACATGGTAGTTCCAATGTAGGTTATTTTGCTGTCATACTCCAAGTAGTTTAAACTGGGATACCCTCTCCACTTGTGTGTTATTTATTTGCAGAGTTTCCGGCTCAATAGAATTTTTGCCAAAGGAAATCCACATATCTTTAGTTTTCACTAGTGACGCAAGCATAAGAGCAAACATAAGCACAACTACAAGTGAAAACAGCAGCAATGTAAGGATAAGCAGAAACATAAGCCACCTCCAGACACACAAATAGTCTCAGCAAGCTTCCTGATGTCATGGTCACCTTTGACTACAAAGGACGAACAACTATTAAGTTGCAACTCACATGTTCAGTAGTCGATATGGAACTACCATTAACAGCAAAAGACTTGTGTACATAATGCATCTAAAGGGGATTCAGTGGTCTGTTAAATGGTTATACTCAGCTATATAATTGTGTTAATGTCCACTTCAGTTTTAAGTAAATGGTTGATTTGAGTTTAAGCATTTTTTGACTAAATAATTGTAATGATCTACATTATACTTTTGTCACTGTACCGACTATTACATACATGGTCCTTTTAATTTTCAGTTGGTACAAGAAACTCGAAGTGATACAATGGAAATGAGAGATATTGATGATATTCCATCTGAAGTTACCATGGCAACAGATTCTGTTTTTACCATTGCAAGAGGTGAGAGTACGTCAAGCACTAATTTGACTGGTGAAATGAAAAGATTCATCGATAATATTTATTCCAAACGACTTATTCTCCGTAAAACACAAAAGCGTGTTGCAGATGAAATTTCTCAATTAAGTGGTCAGAAGTTCACTCAATCATTGATTTCTAACGTAGAATTGAAAACTATTTCAGTTTATCAATTTCTAAAATTCAAGCCATTCTTTCAGAAGTGGCTTAGACAGCAAGAAATGCCACCTACAAACCATGTTGAAGTTTTAAGTGAGAGCTGTACTCATGATCATGTTCAAAAAAGTGAGTGTGTGTTGGATTGTGGACAGTGTGCTGTAACTGACGCTAGTTAAATGATGAGGTACATAAACAAGAGCTTTCTCACTGCTTGCATTTTGAAAATGTGAACAATGACAAAACTCTTGTTTTTAATTCAAAAGACTGTTGTGTTCTTTCTGCTTTAGTTCAGTGAGTATATAGTGTAGTTGAAATTAATGAAGCCCCAGGAGGGGTACTCTGGATTTCATCTGATGATAAAATTTTTTTTTTGTGACTTAAGATAATTCGATTGTAGCATTTTCTTTGGTAACAGAATTTAGCAGCCATTTTTTTCTGTTGCTCAATTAAGTAGAAACTTTTTTCGGTGTTGAAAATAATAAGATTCAGAGTAATGTCTGTAAGGTAGTCTGTGCAAATCTCGGGCTATGTTTTGCACAATAGTGGACAGCTTTTACACTAGCATGAATAGCATGTCAGATAGGGCTTTTGTTCACAAGCTGATCGTGGGAAAATTTTGGGACAATTTCTTTAATGGATCAAAGTTGCACTGAGTCGATCTTTAAAGGGAATCATCACGAGTTGTTTCAGTTGTTGGCTGCATGTTTCTGTTCACACCAAGCTGTAGGATTTTTCATGTAGACATGATAAGCTATCAGGTATAGTATAGAGTGACATAGCCTCAGCTGTGTACTTCTCAAAATAAAAAGGCTGTGCAATCCTTTCTGGATTTTTTCAGTGCTAAGAGATTTGGCAAAGAATTTTTTAGGAATTAATGTTTGGTCAATGGTTTTTTTTTTATGTTGTGTTTTGCCCTCATTTAATTGTCAATGTCATTTGAAATCTGGAGTATATAAGGCCACTGAGGTTGTAACACAGTTTGATGTAAGTTTTTCATCATCTTCTTACTTGCACTGTCTAAAGTGGAACGCGAGTTTGGGGACATGGGGACACAGGGATGTGGATCGAGACATAGGGATGTGAGGACGCAGGGACGTGAGTTGTACCGGATGCGGGAACGTGATATCAGTGATGTAAAAAAAAACATGCCAATGCAGTAAAAAAAAATTCGATTTATGTTGTCAATTGATATGACTGGCAGGCATTAAAGATTTTCAGGACACTAAATGAGCAGAGGTAATTTAGTTTTTGAAATCCAGGCGTGATTGAGACAACCCACGGCTGATCAATGTTTTCAGAACAACAAATGGCCATAATTCTGACTTGTTTCATTTAGTTGAACTTACGTGATCATAGCTATGATATTTTCAAGTCAGACATCCATAACAACGTAAGGTTTTAATTGTAAATAAAAGTCTTGAATGAGATGAATTCTTTGCTTTTCTTGCATGTGTAACAACAGATCATTTAGTGTTTAATTTTGACATGACTGACATGACATGACTGATTTCCCTGAAATTATTAAGGTAGTCTGAAAAGCTGTGAGCAATATCAGTTGACAACGCAAATTGAATTTTTTTAAAATTTTATTTTCAACTGCATCAGCATGTGTTTTCACATCACTGATATCATGTCCCCATGTTTCTGGGTCCTTGCGTCTCCACGCCCTCAAACACGCATTGCTGTACCCCTGTCCCTGAGTCCACCTCCCACTTTGAGACACAGCCTCTTACTTGGTAATATTTCAAGAAGATAATTTTGTCAGTATGTTCTGTGTATCAACTGAGCAAGTTGAAGATGATTTAAATAACTTTAAAAGTTTATTATATAAAGGTTAATGATTAGTATGTTGAAATAAATTCATTATGTTCATGTTATAGATATTAATACAGTCAACTCTCTCACAGTGACCACCTCATGTAAGCGACCACAAGAACAGGGTGTCAAGTTCCTATATTTTCCTATTTTGTGGCCTGCCTCCTATTTTTTTCTCGTATTTCGTAAAGTGCCATATATTCCCCATAGCACACATCCAGGGAATGATATGCACCAATCCCATATGACCATTGATTCTCCCCTATGGGATTGCTATGGGTACCTTTGATTTCAAGTCCTGGCCATGCCAAAACCATACATGATCCAGGATTTACTCCACAACATATGGGAAATCTATGGGATACAACTTCAGTGAAACAAGTACAGCTGTACCCATAATTTACACACAGCCTTGCCCCTATAACACACTTCACTCATGCAGGTAAATTGGCTGAAAGGCTGTAAACCCTATTTTAATAAATTTTGTACTATCTGTCAGGTGCAGAAAGCCTCATTTAGTACATTGTTATCAACAAGTGACCCAGACAGTTCTTATACACCCTATGCATAAATGGCCGCCCTGCCATTTTTGGCTTGGTTAAATTTTTAAAAATAAGAATGTTACCTGATTACCAGGCACTACAAAATATGTTATCTTGGGTAGTTTCAACGTCTTTTCTTAAACAGCTGCAAAGTTAATTTGGCTCATTCAAATTTGAGGAATTTGTGTGGGAGATGATAACCTAGGCCAACTAGCCTCGCTTTCATGTTTTAGCCAGAATTCAAATGCTTATAACTTCTTGTCAAATGAGAATGTGACCTTGAAACTACACACAAGGACTCATTTTGACAAGTTCTTTCCTGGTATTCACTTCTTTTGTAAGTTGCAGACATTTTAAAATTTTCAAAATTACAAGGCAGTCATTTATGCACAGGGTCTATTCTTCACACAATCTTTAATTGCTGTACAAAGGTGACCACTGAATTTCTTCAACAATCAATGATATTAACAGTCAAAACTTCTTGTTACTTGACAAATTGCCTCACCCTCAAAAGTTCCAATGACCATTTTACATGTAAAGCTATTGCATGGTTTCTAGTTTTTACTTAAACAAATTATTAAGACTTATTTTATACACAGTAAAAATCATCAGGTACAATAAATTCCAATAAGATGTCTAAGATTCTAAAAACCTAAAATCCTAATCCTAATACTATACTAACTTACAACAATATGTTACTTATAAACCTGATTTCCATAAATGCCGTGTGCTTGAAAATTATGATAGAGTAAGTGTTCAAATTGATTTACTAAACCAGACTCTCTTAAATATTTATACAGGGTAAGCTGTTCCAAAGAGTTGTGCCGCTGTAACTAAAACTATTTTTCATATAGTTAGTTCTTGGAAAAGGAACAACAAGTTAACCGAGTCCTTGAGATAATAGTTTGATTCATTTTGCGTTAAAAATTTAGACGTGAGATATTCGGGAACCAGACCGTTTAAAGACTTGAAAACCATTAGGGCTTTCTAGATTTGACGTTGAAATTGCATGTAAGCTGATTTGGTAAGACAAGGAATCGACATCAACGTCATAGCTCGATGAAGTTATTACTCGTGCAGCACGGTTTTGTAGCTTGCTTGATATTGGTTTGCCACAGTTAGTCCAGACTAGGCTGCAGAAATCAAAGAGAGATTGAACAAGTGAGTTGTAAGCTTATATGCTGTGCAAGATGGCTGAGTGAAGCACAAATTGCTAAACTCGCTTAGGCTCCAATAATTGCTGAAGCGATCTTTTTATACAGCTTATTTATGTGGGAATGCCATGTTAGATATTCATCGATATATATATTCCAAGTGATTTCACAGAGGTAACTTGTGTGGAAATTATCAATGGAGAATTCAAGTGAAACCGGCTGTTACCGTATCAGATAGAGTATTTAAGCTTAAATTCAGTCTTTGTAGCGTTTAGAGTTGATTAAGCTTGCCCTTTTAGGAAACAAAGCTTACAGGTGATAGATACAGTGTAGCACCTTAGTCCTAGGCCTTTTAGCAGATAAAAGAGTTCATCCTATTGTGAAGAAAGACTCAAAATTTCTGAAAAGATTCAACACAAGTTACACGTGCAAACGTGATGTGTTATGCTATCGTATGAATCACTTAAGCTTACCTTCTCTAAGACGTGCTGGGACACTTCTTTTCCTTGAGTTTCGTGCAGCCATCAGTCGTATTTCAATGAAATAGCAACACCAAATAAAACAGAAAACTCACTCTGGAATGTATTTTCGAAGAAGACTTGCTGAAATCGATGAGTTCCGAGGGTCTCCCAGGGGGGGTCCTTGTTCCCTTGTTCCCTTCCAAAATTGCCCTATGTTCCCATGTTCCCACACTTTTTCCTTATTTGTTCCCCTTTTAATAAATTTACTTGCCACTTATCACCGCCCTGAATTCCCTCCCGCAAAAAGGAAAAGACACCAAAAACAAAACTTATAAAAGAATAGAATACATTTTATGTGACGTTTAATTTGTCACATCATCTCGAACAACTGAGTGAAATTCACAGTCCATCAGAGTGGGATGAGCATTAATTAGAACTAACCTTAACTCTCCTTGTCAATCATCATAAAACATAAACTCGTCGTTGGATTTCCGTCTGCATATGTGCCAGCCCGCTTAGCCTGTGCTGAATTGCTGGTGTTGGTATAGAGGGTCCCCTATACCAC
>OX419335.1:10902067-11027067 GCA_948470475.1 Galaxea fascicularis | reverse complement strand
TGGTATTTTTACAGAAAGTGAGCAGATAACAGGTTCATTTAAACTCAGGGGAGCTTTCAACAAACTCCTTTCTCTAAAGGAATCAAATGATGAAGTCTTTTTAACACAAGGAGCCATCACTGCTTCGACAGGAAATCATGGCGCAGCTGCAGTAAGTGCTTGTTATCATCCAGTTATGGCGACTAGTATTTTCTGTTTCTTTAATCACCCTACCTCACTTGGCATCTCCATGCTACATGTAATGTTATTACAGGGGCACCCAACGACAATTTTCGGAAAATATCTGTTCGGAAGACGATTTGACATCTAGAATTTTTGGAACATTTGTTGTAAAATTTCTTGCTTGCCTGCCTCTCCTAAGATTTTCGAACATCTAAAAACTACTTTAATTGCCCATTTTTAACGGATTTTTACTGTTAAAACGTCACCTAGAATTTTCGGGAGCCTTTTTTCTGGCTGAAATTTTCGAAAAGGTGAGTTTTGATCCCTATAATTTTCGGATCTCTAGACTTTCAGCTAGGAAATCTGAACAGATGAAAAATTTTTAGGGGATAAAAATATGCTTATATCTACTGTTTAAATACTAAAATAAGTTTAACAATGCTATGTTTAAGTGGTTTTGAACTATATTCTCGTTGGGTGCCCCTGCTATTTTACATGTATGTACTTAGTGTTGGTGAGCCCATTGCTTATCCCCTTTTCAGTGTAACTGTGTGGTACATGATAGGTCATAGGTGTGCAGGTTGTTTTATCTGCCTTATGGTAAGGGAGACCAACCCAGTGGCTTTCATCACTGGCTTAAATGAGGTGATCATCGGAGCTGAGCTTAAGTTGAGCACACAGCTATCATGATCTTACGAGTTATTTCATAGTTAAAGCAATTGTTAACATGGACACTTATTTTTGATCTGTACTGTAAGTGTTGTTCACAACTATTTTAATTTTAACTTCAGGCTCTTAGTAGATTAAAGGCCTCAGATAAACACTAATTTCTTTTTAAAATGACTTATAACTGGGTTAAATTAATGCAGATGTTGTGCTTGCATCTTGTTAGTTTGACATCAAAACATCTAATTCTCTTTTTCTTTTATCACCAATAACATACAGGCATATGCTTCACATGCAGTTGGAGTCCCTGTTACTATATACATTCCTCAAGCAACTTCTCCTGCCAAGTTGAAGGTGATAAAACAGTTTGGTGGCTCTTTAAAGTTCCATGGGGAAGATTGTGTTGAAGCAGAAATGAAAGCAAGGGCTGTTGCTGAGGTAAAGCTCAACTTGGGGCTTGCATGTACATGTAGTTTCCCATTAAATGAAATTTATTTTAAATGGTTAGCTTGGCTGGGAAACTTATTTCCTTTATTAACCTCTGTTTGTTACAGACAAATGTGCCATAATGCAAATTTTGGAGCAATCAAGTTCAAGTGAGTTCGGTGACCTTCGTTTTCTATTATTGAATTGCAACCAAGATTCATTTTTCTGTTATATAAGTTTAAAAACTGAAGTATAGGTTCAGAGCCACTTAAGTTTTAGATAATTACAAGCAGCTTTGAACCTACAATACAGATTTATTTAAAACTTTGCAAAAAGGTGAATCTTGATATGCTGATTGCAATCGGGGGACTCACCGAACTCGTTTTTGAGTGACGGGAACACAATTTAAAATTAAGCCTCTTTTTTTAAGAGGTTGTATTGTTGCTATGGGAACCCTATATGTCAAAATCAATGATCACAACTTGTTGAGAAATAATTGGGCATCTTTTGGATACCATTTTCAAGTAAACAAACGAAAAATTGTGGTAGTATCGATCCATCAGAGAATTGGTGTTAAAAAAGAACAGAATACGAAAACGGCCAATTGACTAATGTTGAAACTATATGTTAGATGCGATTTTAAGATCTCGGGGAAACTCGTATGAGACGAGCAAAAAACAATAAATTCTTCTTTAACCTGAAGAATAGCTGATAACGAATTTTACAAATTTTCCGGCAGATCCTATGTTAAATTGTGTTAGGCCATATTCGTATTCTCGGTATTGAACTGGATCTAGCATGAAGTGGAGGCTCTTGCTGGGGAATACATTTACATATGAAAAGATTCCCCCCCCAAGAGCCTCCACTTCATGCTATATTCGTATTCTCGGTATTGAACTGGATCTAGCATGAAGTGGAGGCTCTTGCGGGGGAATACATTTACATATGAAACGATTCCCCCACAAGAACCTCCACTTCATGCTAGATCCAGTTCAATACCGAGAATACGAATATGGCCTATTGTAGACCTTTCGCTTGGAATTATGTGAAAAGTGCAATGACGCTTCATAGTATCCAAATTTCATATCGATAAACCATCGAATGTTTAAAGTAACTTCAAGTTCAAGTTCAAGCTTATTAAAGACTTAAAAAACATACAGAGATACTCACTGCTCGCGTTAGCAGCAGCTATTCGAGGCGAGCAGTGGATTTGACGCATAACAAATAATTTACAGCAATAGGCCATATTCGTATTCTCGGTATTGACCTGGATCTATCATGAAGTGGAGGCTCTTGCGGGGGAATCTTTTCATATGTAAATGTATTCCCCGCAAGAGCCTCCACTTCATGCTAGATCCAGTTCAATACCGAGAATACGAATATGGCCTATTCAACTTTACAGAGTGAAATAAAGTAATTTACAATAAAATAACAGGTAAAACAAGAGAAACGAAAATACAATGACAAAGAACCAGGACTAGATGTGTACAGTTAATAGAGACGAGATTAACGATAACAGGAAAATACATAGCTGATTACGTAACGATATTTGGAGTAAAAAGGGAGGTTATATTATTAATATTACTTTGAGTACTTAAGTTAAGCGAACTGACATAAACATAGAACGAAATATAATGTACAACGTCGTTAGATAATGTTGACAAGAGCAGGATGGATTATGCAAATGTAATATACTGAGTTTTCAAGATATTTTCAGTTTTTTTTAACAAATCAGGTAGGTCAATGTAATCGTCTGCCTCCGAGAATTTTTGAAGAAGCAAATTATGAATTTTGCCGTAGAATTTTAAAAAAACCTGACATTCTCGCCTATTGTTTGAAACACTGTCATGTACATCGTACATTTAAGGAAAGTTATCTGCCTTACAAAATATTCCATATTGAGTGAAACGTAAACACAAAAATTACATCGATCCGATGTTTTAAACTAGTGGTTACAGCAAGTTCTTCAGGATGTGCATGTCAAGGGATGGTCTATTTCGGATGCGGTGGGAAAATATGTGTCTTTAGAATTCACAAAAACTGAGAATTCGAAGCTACCGGGGCTGTTTGTTAGCCTTGGACTTTAAAAAGGGCTTTGTCTCATCGAATCGCTCTTCCGCTCGATATATTAAGGTTTTAGAGCGCTTCAATTTCGATAAGTAGTTTATCCACTTTAAAGAGGGCTGATTACTCAGTTTGTTAATTCACTTTGTGTTGCAAAATGGATACGGTCTTCCATAAGTCCCAGTGCCAGTCAGTTTAATCAATCGTTGTTCAGATATTTATGGAATGTGACAGATAAAGTGCCACGACTTCAGTTCAGTAATTAAAAGAGTACGAGAAAGGTGACCTGAAAAATTAATGGTTGACCTAGACACCTTGATCAAATCTTTAAGGTTAGCTTGGTTAAATGTTCAGCGAAAGTAACTGATTGAACATGGAAATGATACGAGAAATGAATTCCTGTCATAGTTTTGTTGTTCCTTCATGTTTGAGCTAACTCTGTTTTTATCGGTTGACATTTTTTTTTGTGATGTAATACTGATTGTAGCGTGAAACCATGAACCATAATTGTTAGCGATATTTAATTGTAATTGTTTGCAGTATTTACCAACTTTTCAGTTTTCTTTTGTTTTGAGCACGTTCGCACGCTTGTTGACAGAGCCTATAAGATCAACAACACTTGGTTGGGTTTTCACGTGGACATCATGAAACTTATCAAAATCCTTCAGAAGAATTTATTTCCAGTTCATCTGGTTGAAAACATTATTAATCACTACCTCACACTTACTCGCCAAGACTGTAATCCCCCAGTTTCTGTCTCTGACACTACACATACCTTTTACTTAAATTGCCTTACATTGGTCCTTTCTCTATTATCGCGCAGAAAAAGATTCGCCTGTTTGCTAAACGCTATTGCAACAACATTGATATTAAGCTAGTTTTCTCATCTTTTAAAATCGGTAACTTGTTTAGTGTAAAGGATCCTATCCCTCGTGGGCTCCGTGCGGGTGTGGTATATAAGTTTTTGTGTGCGGGCTGTAGTGCCTGCTATGTCGGCGAAACCACCCGGCATTTTTCCACGCGCGTACGCGAGCACATTTTCAGTGATAGGACCTCGCATATTTTTAAACATTTGCAAAATTCTGAACATTGCCGCACTTTATGCTCTAGTGACTGTTTTAGCATCCTAGATCACGCTTCCACCACCTTCCAACTTAAGATAAAAGAGGCCATTCTTATTCAATGGGAAAAACCTACACTCAATCATCAACTTTATCATGTTAATTTAAAACTTTCTCTGTAACAATGTACATTGCCATGGTTCCTTTTGTTCTAAAATGTCTTTTGATGTTTGAAATTAAAAGGAAGACACTCCAGATAAAATATATTTTCTTGTTTTTGTCAGGAAAGTAAATTACACTTTGTGTCTCCTTACAATGATCTGATTGTGGCTGCTGGACAGGGCACTATAGGGTAAGTCTGTCTGGTGTTATTTCAGTAAATTGTTGATCGACTGTTGTATGCATTTATCTAGCCTGGTTATCAGGCTTCTCTAGGGTGCTGGAGGGGGCAAGGGAGATAGGTAGCTTCAATTCTTCCCTAGCCACCTCTCCCTCAAGTAACAGGCCTAGCATTGTCAGAAGGCTTTAAAGCTGTCTACCTTAAGTCCTGACAACGGCGGAAATGTGAGCGCTTAGTTTTTCTGATATTTTTCATTAGATTTTTCTAGTTCTTCCGTTCTAAACTGAATAATCTGGGCTTCTCTCTATGGCGGCAATATGAATTTTAAGTGTCCATTTCTTAGCCCGCGGGATGTTTCGTACGGTGCTGAATATTTGAAAAGGGAAGTTCCTTTTATGATCTTTCCTGGAACTTCACCAACAAGTTCTAACATTTCACTAATTCAACTTTCATTTAACGTCATCACTCTAGAACTATATTTCTCTCCATTTCCAAACTTGTTTATCATTCTTTGTATTTTCCTTTTTCTTGCTTCTGCTGCAACAGTTGGAATTACGAATAAAATCCGAAGAAAGCAATTGTTTTAAATTTTTACCTTTTAAAATGCTACATAAGAATCGTGACCTGGAATGGATCGCCTTGTTCACCATTTCGAGCTTCGTAAAGTTTCCGATTGCCTGCATGGTTTTTATAATAATATTGGATTTGGAAATGTTAACGACAGAGGTGTAAATGGTTTTATTTACTCTCTCATTCTTAACTATAGTTATTTCCAGAATGCAGACATTGTCAAGGTCGAGCAGGGACTAAATTGTTACTGTTAAGTTAACGTTTGTTTTTGACTGATTCGTTTATTCAGGGTGGAGATTTTTCAGGACTTGCCTGAAGTGGATGCTGTGTTTGTGGCTGTTGGCGGGGGAGGGCTTATTGGAGGAATAGCAGCTTATCTCAAATCCGTGAAACAATCAATCAAGGTAATGTACAAAGACAGTAAAAACAGAAATCACATCATATCATTGTCGTAATACCGAAGGTCTCATAAATATTAACAGAATGATCTTACAGTATTCGATAGTGTAACATAAAATCATGATGAGCAATCTGTTCTTGTAATCTGTGAAATGTTAAGGGGGCATTCCGGTTAAATGTCTTGTTTGCCATACATATCAGCCCTTTTCCTCCAAAATCTCACCTCGACTTCATTCAATCGAAAAACGGCTCCATTAGGTTGGAGTCCTTGCTACAGGAAATGTTTTTGAATTTTTGGACATGTTGGATAATTTTTGGATTGTTTTGAAAGAAAAAAAGTTGGGGGCGGAGTTGAATTTTAAATTTAAAGGGAATAATTAGTAGACATAGGCCAGGTAATGTGCAACCATAACAAGGTGCCCCTGAGTCCACTGGCGGACGAACTGATTTATGTGTATACTCGTTTCTACTATTCTTTCATTCATTCTCAATTCACCCCGTTTACCCAATAATTCCTTCGTAATGCCTCCTTAACATTGTTCCAGTTAACTTTCAGAGTTAGGGAGTCACGGAAAATTTTTAAGGGGTCATAAGACACGGGTCTTCCCTAATTTTCTTACTTAACAACTCTTGTGTGTCGGGTCAGGGAGCCAGATTTCTCGGGTTTTTGACCCGAGACCCGCCGCTTATCTGGAACACTGCTTAAACCATCGAATAAGGGATTGATCATTCCACTGCAAAATGTTACTGCTATTTTGGCTATTCTTGTATCACCCAGGTATTATCCAGCCGCATAGGGCGCGTTCTACTGTTTTCTTACGTAAAGAACACAAAAATCCAGCAAAATGTCTTTAATTTGACTGAATGAAATGGAAAGATACACAAGAAGTGATCACCGCGGTAGACGTAGTTGTGAGCGCAAAACGTTACTCACAGGACGATCGTTTATCCCACGTTAAGACAGAAAATTCTTGACGCGCTTTAAGGACTTTCGCTACAACAATGATGTTCACGACGATGAGAATGTAGACGAAGTTTATTGAAGCGAAGCGATGAGACGTTAACAATGTTGAAAAGAAGCGATGCTAAGCGAAGCGATGATTACGAAGAAAACGATGTACAAAGCGCGTCAAGAATTTTCTGTCTTAACGTGGGATAAACGATCGTCCTGTGAGTAACGTTTTGCGCTCACATTCGTTTCGAAAATTCTGTGTCCGCTTTAGGGATTTCACAGCGTTGACGTTGAGCCTTACTTTGATCTTAACACGATGACACGTTGACTAGAACTGAAAAAGTTTCTAGAGCACGTTCGACAATGTTAACTAATACAAAGGATAATAGCTTTCTTTGTTTGTAAATCGTACGTTAGCAGGCATTTCCGCGGCGAAAGCCACAAATACTATAAGATAATAACGCAAACGAAACAAAAAGGGTTCGAAAGGAAATGCGAAAAACCAGAAAATATTTGGCAGTAACAGTAGTTTTCAGACTTCAACCGCGTCGAAAACCATTCGTCTGATAGTTCATTATAGTATTGACTCTGTTGTAAACTGATCAAACCAAACTCGTACGGTCACTCTCAGCTTTTGCGCGTTCCCTCGACCATCATAGTACTGAAGTAAAACTAATTGTTAGTCTTAATTTTGGCGACAGATGATTGGCTGTCAGCCCTCCCAGTCTGCAGTAATGGCAGAATCAGTAAAGGCGGGAAAAATTCTGGATCTTCCTTCCGGTGACACCCTGTCTGATGGCACTGCTGGAGGGATCGAGGAAAACTCGGTAAGACACACTTACCCTTCCTGATTCAGTGGTGAAATGTGTTAGAATTAGCAGTGTTTTTTTTTTTTTCGGTCTGATCGTATCTCCTGCTTGATGTAACCAGGTGACGTTTGATCTATGCAAATCGTTTGTTGATGAGTGGATTCTAGTAACAGAGGAGGAAATAAGCAAGGCAGTTTACCAATTTATGGAAAATCATCATAAAGTAAGTGAGAAGCAGTTGTCATTTGTTGAACGCAAATCTGTGAGAGTTTCCAGTTTCGAGTTCTCGTAGAAGTCTCACTTCAGTTACTTGAAGTGTGAGAGTTTGATGGTAGAGCTCTTTGATCCCTTAACAATTTAATTAAACGGTTTTTGATTAGCTTTTGACAAATTTGACGTTTTTGAGAACTCCTCCTTGCTTTGGTCTCAGTCGATCAAAATCCAAGGTCTACAAGACAATTTTCAGTAAGATGTCGAAGATTAGACAAATAATAAATACACTAATTTGTGATGATGAGAAACGTTACACGTCATGTCTCGTTATGGAGTAATTAGGAGGCAATCAATGAAACCTGAGTGTATTTTGAAACACGGGCAGCGGTCAAATTGTTAATCCTGTTTCGACTCAGCTTGAACGTTGTACGATGTACTGATTGATGCCCTCTCTATTTTATCGATCATTGTTCTTTTCCAGATCGTTGAAGGCGCTGCTGGTGTGGCGATTGCAGCTTATTTGAAGGAGCAGGAAAGATTTCGTGGAGAAAATGTTGTGATAATTTCATGTGGAGCAAACATCAGCATGAAAAAACTAAAGGACATAATTTTGCAGTGGGGCTGAATGCAGTTGCATTGATAGATAGAATATATTTTTGTCATTGTTTAAACATCATATCGTTTAATTCCTCTGTAACTGGGGCATGAAAACTGCTGACAAAAATCCTTTTGAAATCGCTTGTTGGAATTCGGAATTTCCACGCTAACCAAACGCCTCTATAACAGAAAATTGAATTAATATCAACTTAAACAATATTTTAACTTACCGGCCCGAGTATAGGTTACCAGTCTTGTTGGCTGAAAAAGTTGGAAACATCCAAATTCCTTAAATTCCGTGCACATTTATGCTAAAATCAGCTCATTGTCACTCATTGTCATTGTCACTATATTCTCTTGATGTCTGCGATACGCAAAAACAGTGCTTAGGCTGTTCTTTTTACTTGCACACGTAAATCAGTATGGAGTACCCAGGTTGTGAATTACCACACCACCAGTGTCTATTCTAACTGGGACTATTAGTCCCAGTCAATGTAAATCCCCGCCCCGCCCCCCCCCCCCCCCCAACCCGGGAAAAGCGGGGACATTAGCGGGACAAAATCCAACGTGTGACATTCGAAACTGTCCCGGTATGCGGGGTCTTGGACGAGATTTTCTTCGGTACCGAAAGCGGGAAAATCTGCCGAAGGTTGGAGTGAAGAACTATATTGCGAAGAGACTGGGACCAAACCTAAAAGGGACTAAATATGGCGGAGAGAAATGTGAGTTAAACGTGTTTCTTCATAAATCTGTTTTATCCTTACATCTTGCTTGCCATCCTTCTCTTAATATATTGCTAAGAATATTTCTTGTGAAAGCTTGATACACTGTTGTTTCTGTATATACCTTTCCACGTAGGGGCTTTTTAAAATTTCTTCTTTAATATTCATGTGCCATGTGATTGCGTTGTTTTGATTCGCTTGGTTGATCATTCGTTCACACAAAACTGATGATACACGGTACATGTATGTTATTCAGGCCCTCGTTGAGTTCGGCGAAAGCCGGAAGATTATTCCTGTTGCTGGATTGACGCTTTCAAACGCCTTTCCAGCAATGAAGGAATCATTTTCCTTAGACAATTAATTAACTCAAAAGATGCATAAATCATTAAAGACACTGAATGTTACTTTGCTGTCTCATTTATTTTCTTATTAGTGATGTTTTTGACAACACTCAAATAGACCTTCACTGGTAGGCGGGGACAAGCAAGGACATTGGAACGAAAACATTGCCCTGGGGGCGGGAACATTGGCTCACTTTCGCCAGTCCTTTTGTCCAATTCCCCGCCTATTCCCGGGTTGGGGGGGGGGGGGCGGGGCGGGGATTTACATTGACTGGTGCATAACTACTTCCGACTATTTTTAAACCATTGCGAAGGTAAAACGCAGTGGAATAATTTAAGCGCACAAGGAGATTAAAGCTATGAAAATAACTGCGATAACACGGCGCTAAAAATATATTTCTATTGTTTAGTACAGTTAACTCAAATATCCCTTGTAAAACCCCCACAACTGTTCAATGTCTCTCGCAAGTTATAAAAAAAGCCACTGTGAATGGGCGAATTTCTTCTCCGTAGCACTAATAAATAAATAAAAAGGTGGAGAATTACCAAACCAAAGAACGGTGTGAGTTATGCTTACGTATGGAAATACGTACAGTAACAAAGCCTCTAACGTTTGACAAAACTGTGGAAAATATAACCCTCTAAGTCCCCCTAAAAGTCGCGAAATCCTTCTCGATGTGGTTCACAAATAGGTGGTGTAGACCTCGCGTTTTGATTTGTCTAGACGGGTGATTTCGATTGAAGTACATATGCGTGAATGAATATGTTACAGAATTTGATTTCAGGTTAATTATGATTTAACCTATAATCATGGACAAAAGTGTTGACACATTTGAGCAAACCAAACGCCTTCTATCAGCGTCCATCCGCTCTTGATAGTCAACCCCCCCCCCTCTCCCCCTTTTCAATGTTGAAATACGTGATTACAACATTGAAAAGGAGGGGGGCGGGGGTCGAAATGTGAGAATTGGAGATTGGAAAACTCACGTGTTTAACGAAAAAGGTATCTTTTTTTGGGTAGTGTCTCAACTACTTTTGTCCATGATTGTAGGTTAAATCAAAATTGACCTGAAATCAAATTTGACCTACAACAAGTATATATAGACTACTTCGTGGTGGGGGCACGCGCACGGTATTTTCGCACGAGTTGGTGATGTGTCAGAAATCGAATGAGTGAGCACAGCGAATGAGTGAGATTTCTGATACAAACCAACAAGTCCATAAGTATTTACAAGTCGATATTTATAATTTTAACTTGGTCAATAAACCAACACCTCTTCGTGTTTTGGGTGGGGTATATTTTTTTGTTCCTCCGTCAACCTCTCTACAGGTTTGTCCGATGCAGCATCTTTTGTTTTTGGATTTTTCAGCAATCTGGGTAATTGATTCAAGTTTGAGAAGGAAAGTAAAGGAAAGTACTAAAAGTTAAAAATAATTTTTGTTTTGAATGAGGTGAACAGCGACAAAGCTGCCGCGCAAAAGCACGATTACGTCTTGGCAGATCTGACAGGTCCTTTGTGATTGGAAGAAACTTTCTCACACGTGAGAAAGTCGTTTCACCATTCTGATTGGTTAAGAAACTTTGCGAAATGGGTGTACATACGGGAAGATTCAAACTAAAAATATCAGTTTTAATAAAATTGAATTGAGCGTCGTAAATCAAAACAAAGCAAGTATTGACCAATCACAAGAAAGGCAGACAGCTCAGTGAACCAATCAGAATTTGAAGTGGCGCCAAGCGCGAGAAAATAAGCGCGTGAAACCCGCGATTGGTTTTGGTATTGTTTCTTATTGGCTAGGAAAGTGGCGCGAGTTTTGTCAACCAATCACAGAGCGAAGTAAAACAAAACCAAAGCAAAAGTACTCTAAGCCGATAAATCAGAACGTCGTGCTGCTGCAAAGGCCTGGGCTGGAACACGCGCAACTTCGAATGAACAATTTGACGTAACAATTACTGATCAGTACAAACTTGTCAAATTGTATTTGAAAACGGTGATATTTTAGGCGATGGTTGTGAGCTTATCGACTGCCCTAAGGTGCTACAATCACCCCGAAACGAACGCATCTTTCCAATGCTTCAATTGCAAACTAGGTAAGAAAGCTGGATATTTGTTTACACTAACAAAATGCACGCCAGTTATCGAATCAAGTAAAAATGGCGAAATAATTACCCCTGTGTCCTTACATTCGAAAACGAAAAAAATGTCAAAAGAAGTGTCGCGGAAACATGCTCTTACTCAAAAGATTCTGTCACCTAGGAGAGCTTATGTTTAAGTCCCAATTGAGAGCTTTAAAAGATTCAAGTCTTGTTAAATTGAGACGCATGTGGAGATGCCTTGGCGCTGTCTTTTTTACCATTTGAGTACGGTCGGACGTGTCGGACGTGACTTCTAGAAAATTCAACAGAGCTTATTTAAGGAGCTCGTCATTCGTTTGCACGAGTACAAGGCCGATAACTCGTCCACACCTCATCGCGGAAATCGTGTTTTCTCAAGCGAAAGAAAAACATCCATTTTCACTAACTCAGTTTATTACGTGAGATGCCATATAAACAGACCACGTATAGAATTCGTTCAAACTTCGTCATCATCGTCGTCACATATGGTAATTAGCCACGTGCTTGTGCTTGTCACTGATAGGTTTGCTACTTGGATGGGTGACAACCTCTGATACCCCGCGTTGTTGACTTTTTTCGTGTCTTCTTTTTTCGATTTCATTCCTGTACTTTGAAGAGTAGTGCATGTGGCACTGGAACGAACCAAACAGTGCGGTTAGCCAATCAACCACAGTTCCTCGTTCTTTACATGGTTGACATGCTCATTTGTTGAAAATTCGTTTTTGCGATCCGGCACCAGTGTTTGGAACAGTTTACCACCAAAATTACGTCATGTCAATTAAAAAGGAATTACGTGTATATGTGTCTCTACTTGATATTCTAGAATCAGAAAATGAATATATTGGTGTACCTGAACTTATCACGAGGTTGCCTAAAGTCAAATCTATTTTGTTGTTGTTGTTGTTACAGTGCGACGCGCCTTACCGTGGCCACCCAACAAACATTTTTACAAGTTAGCCAATCAGGGTACGCGAATTTGATTGACAGACACGCCTCCATTTGGTTGTTCTGTGTTGAAACTTTCTATGGAGGCGTGTCTGTCTATCAAATTCGCGTAACTTGATCAGTGATCGTAACTTGTAAAAATGTTTCTTGGGTTGGCCACGGTAAGGCGAGTCGCACTGTAAATAGGTTGACTACAACTAATTGATTTGTTCCGTTCATTGCTTTCGTTGGTGTTTTCAACCGTGAATAATTGCATTCCAGTCGAGTGTCCCTCGAACCACCGTGTGTTTGGCTACCCACAGAACCAGTCGAAGTCAGAAATTATGATTATTAAGGCATTCCACGTCAACGCCTCCAGGCGTCTTGTTATTGTGACGATGTCCAAATATGGTAATGTTGGACTCGTTATTGGTCGCGCGTACTCGACGGATATCCTGCTATATTCGGTGCGTAATTTTGTGTGTCGGGGAGAAAATGGGGGTTTTTAAACATTTTCCTGTAATAAACTCCGTGAAATCTGCTTTGTAAACAGTTTGTGGAATAATAAAACAATTATCCTACTCAATCCTGCGGAACATCTCCTGATTTTACCCTATTTACCTTACGGTCTTGTATCAGGCGATTTTCCGTGCGATGTTTATATAAGTTACCACAACCAGCATTTACAATCCCGATAACCATGAATTAATGTGTTTTCTCTGCGAGCTGTAACTGATTTACGTATTGCTCCGATTTTGCAGATGACATCATCAATCTTTGCACGACTTGCAACTCACGAGTGCATAGACTGAATTACTTCAAGAACCACAAAGTTGAACCTTGTGGACGAAATGTGAGAGTTTTTAAAATTTGTATTGTTTGATAGTGGAGAATAACCATACAAGTGTCTGAGCCGGTATAGGCTTCGATTGCGAGCAGTCATACTCTCTTCTTGACTCGCGCCAACGCAAGCTAAAATTTTGCAAACTGAAGAGAAGAAATTACTGCTTGAAGCCCATCACTTGGAGCGTACAACTCCCATACTAAGCCTATGTCACGCCATTTTTACAGAGCGATTTATTTTTAGACTATCCGTTTCCTGTGAAAAAAGGTAGTTCCGGTACACGTGATACCTCATCATCATCACCTTTCTTTAGTTCTAAAGTTTTTTAGCTTCGCAGAGAAACTTTAGAACAAAAGAAAGGTCGAGGAAAAATTTCGCACGAGAGAATGGAGCTCCAGAGGGACTCCCATATTGATGGAAAATTCAATCTAAAAATAAATCGGTGTGTGAAAACCCCGTGATAGGAAAATAGGGCAGTTGTAGAGTGATGGGCTCCGGTCGCAGTCCAGTGTAGGCTGCTACTCCATACGTAGCGTGTTCACGGGTGCCCTGATGACGTTCCGGTCTTTGCCGCCATTGAAACGTCTTTTAGCGAGCCATTGCTTCAACATTTTCAGGGAATCGTCGTGTATTGTGATTCGTAACGCTCTGAACGAGTTAAACTGGCTGCCGTGTATCGCTAGAATTATAATCCTTGTTTAGACAAGCAGTCTTTTTGTTTTGTACAGCAGAGTGCTATTCCGGTGCGCTTGGCACAAAACTTCACATGTTTCGGTTCCCCTTTTTATCCATAGAAGCATTCCCGCGGTTCATCTTCGGGAGCTGTCATCACACTGCCCCTTCCAGAGCAGCGTAAGGAGAAAGAAGCACTTTCATTTGACGACCAATTTTTCGGTAAGATTGATAGTAATGCGGTTTCGAAATGATAGCTTATTCATAAGCTGAATAAGTGGGCTTCTTGGATAATATATTTTCTTATTCGATTCTTTTAACTTACTTTTTTTTCTGATCTCCTTGTTTGTTTTCCTTTTCTCTCCAGATCGGTGAAGAACAGAAAATATTCCAAAGACAAAACATATGAAATCAGTTTTATTGCACAAAACTTAAGGCTTGTAGGGGCATCTTCAACTAACATTCATCCTCTGGCGGAGAGTAAGCCACAGTCCTGTTAATGGTAACGCGCTCGCTCTCTATACTTTCCGGCCAAAGCTTTAATTGCTCGTTCTCTTTGAGGCTGAATTCAGTCATTCGCGCCTTCGGTCCTTCGCTTGATCCCTCGACTCTGTACGTTAAACATTTTGTATATTCGCCCACCAGTGCATAACGCCTGGAAGATATTCCGCATATGTAATAAACTAAAATCCAACCATGAAACCGTACAACAAAATAACGATAATGGAAACGAGAAAATGAAAAAAACAACTTTCCTAAAGCAACTACACAAGGCTAACGAAAGATATACAGAAGAGGAGGAACTTGCCTTTGATAATTTTGTCTGGGATGAGCGGAACGGATAGATGTGATGAAGATTGTTACACTTGCCGTCTGGCAGGAAATTTTTGCGGTGTTTTCCACTATCCGCAAAAAAGGGTTCCGACCCGCAAAAAAAAAATCATGCAAAAAGTTTCCACCGCAAAATTTCCTCTGGTATTCACCTTCCTATCAAAATGTAAATAAAAGCAAAAATCTCTTTATCAACGGAGTTGATAATGTAAATTCACCACCGTACAGGGATTCTTAAGTTCTTCTGGGAATCTAGAGATTTAGCCGGGGAAATATGACTTGGTTCTGGGACATTGCAGAAAAGGATGCCGTGAGCAAAGTTTGACATTTTCGGGAAGACTTACTGAGTTACACACAGTGCTGCTCGAACAACGTTTGTTAGAGTTGTCACCCGCCGTTATTACAGTTGACAGGTTGCAAAGCTGTGACCACTCCCCAAAGCCGGGATTAAACAACCAGAAGATGGAAGTCATCCCCGTCTACTGGGAGAGAACATTTAAAAATCAAAAGAAGCTATCGCAAAAGTTTACCGTTGTTCTTGAGTCCTTAGTTGCTAAAGGTAACGTTAGAAAAAATGAATTAACCCTTTTTGCAAACTAGCGATAGTGCTATCAAAGAAAACTGCCAGGAGATTGTGTACACGTAACTAGGGATTTCAGGAGTATCCAGTATCGTAATTGATCTTGTAACATAACATACATTGTCAAACTAAAATACCAGGAGTCATTTTTTTATAGCATTTTATTGTCTTAAAAATAACATCTTAACTGTAAAAACAAATATCCTCTATCTATATTTTTCGACTGTTATAAATAGATCTTTCTATATTTTTTCCATCTTTTTGCGTTCATTATATATGCCTGGCTGAGTGGGAGGAAGGAAGGAGAAGGCCTGGGGAGATTAATGATACAACAGCAAAAAATATTTGACTCCCTCCACTCCTATGCCTATATCTTTTAAGTAATTCTCTTCTTTATTCTTAATTTTTTCGTGATTTTCTCATGATCCCCCGTCCTTTCTTGTCAGCCCCCCACCCCCCTCCCCTTGGGCATAAATAATGAACGCTTCCTTATTTAGTTTTTCCACTTCAGTTATCAAACTTAAGTCATAAGTTGAAGCGGATCATAGAGGACTTAACAAGCTTCTTTGCTCTCTTACGAAAGTTTCTACTTCGGACACAATAAATAAAAGGATTTAGAGACGCATTCGCGAAGTATATGGTATTCATCCAGTTTTGTATGAGTGGGAACCTTGGATCAGCTGGCTTTACAACAGCATAAAACACGACCGCTGGTACCCAAGCAGCGATGAACACACCCAATATAATAACCATAGTTTTCGCTGACTTTCGCTCGCGTAAGAAGTTTGTCCCCCTTTTTATGTTCGATACCTGTAACGCGGCTATTTGCCTTGCTTTCTTCAACGCAAACACGAAGATGTGTATGTACAAAGATATCGTCACAAGGATCAAGAGAATGCAGTACACGGATTGAATGTAGAAAAATTTTACGTACTCGAAGACGAAAGATACAAAGGCTGCGAGTATCCAGGATAAAAAGATACAGACCATGGTCCTACGTTTCGTCACAATTGTAGCGTATTTGAATGGAAAAGAAATTGCAATATATCTGTCCACTGCGATCGCAAATAAACTGGAGACAGCCGCAGCGACGACAAACTGCACAATCGCACGTTGCAACACTTGGAAGGTTTCAGGCACATGACAAAATCCCATTCCAACGCAAAACATTTTGTAGACAGCACCAGGTACCAAGTACGCTGTACATAATAAGTCAATGGCGGCCAAGTTTCCGAGGAGTAGATTGGACACCGAAGCAAGGCGAACGTTAAGAAATATGACCAACAGAACAAGAAGATTTCCAAGAGTTCCAAAAATACTCAGTAGTATGTTGATTGTTGTAGCTGAGATGACTGAAGGAAGATTCACGACCGGTGCCATCGTCGTTGGAGGACTTGTTATATTCCCGCGGTCTGGAATGGTTGGCATCATCATCAGAACTTTCTGTCTTTGCGACCTAAAAGTTTTGCAAGCAGGGGAGTTAAGAATAACCTTTTTCTTAAGCGAACTAACGGCATTGGTCACCACTGCATATCTGCAAGGTTCTTTTGTGGCTATAATTAATCCGAGAACTCGGTGTAAACCCTTGGCGGTTCTATCAAATAAATATGTAAAAAAGCCGGTGGTCTGGAAGTGGCAGAAGGGAGAACTTAATTTACGCTGTTCTCGTAACGTATGAAGCAGTCTAAAAAAAGGTGGAACAATATGGATTAATTAATAGTGAAAAACACACGTTACTCATCTTTCAGATTAGGTTTTGCTAAAAGCAGGCAAGCGACTTAGCGGCCACGGCCCGCGGTCCGCGGCGCGCGGTCCACGTTTTGGAATGACGTTTTCGTTGCCGTCGCTGTCGCGGTCGTCGTTGCTTAACTAGGGAACTTAAGCAACGCCGAGGGCGACGGCAACGAAAACGTCATTTCAAAATATAACTTCTCGTTTTTGTAACTTTTTCGCGATTATTCTAATTTGTTTAACATGAAAAATGCTGGCGGACTGTCTAGGGTCTAAATTACTGTGAACGGTGTTAAAACAACGAAAAATGGTAATGGTAATGGATTTATACACCGCATTTTCTATGTATATATATTCAAATGCGGTTTACATCATCCAACCCACCCAACCCATGAAATCATGAAATAGCAGAAAGACCAGACCAGCACACCGGGAACTTCATGCCCTACTCTTTCCGATTAGTGTGTGGGTTCTTTAACGTCCCACAAGGTTATGAACATTGAAGTGTTGTGAGACGGGACCTCCGGTTTATCGTCCTTATCCGAGAAGACTAGAAAGTCTAACAATTTGCAGATGTCATTACAAAGGCAGCACTTTCTCCTCAGTTATTTAAAGACCCTGAGTGTTGGTCCGGCCGGGGATTGAACCCACGACCTCCCGCACGGTAGTCCGGCACTCTACCAACTGAGCCAACCGGTCGGCGGTAAAAAAAAAAAAAAAGAAAGAAAGAAAAAATTGCCGTCGTGCGGTCACATTCTCGAGAAAACCCAAAATGTGGTCATTTGACGTTGTTGTTTTGCACGTGCAGAGCGATTGTTTTTGCTAATCATTTGCCTATTGTTTTGTGGCGTTCTCGGTGCCGTTGCCGTCGTTATCGTTTAAGTTCCCTACTTAAGCAACGACGACGGCGATGGTCATTTCACGTTGTTGTTTTGCAGAGGACGGCAAAGGAATGTACCAAAAGGTAAACGCACGTGCAGAGCGATTGTTTTGTGGCGTTTTCGGTGCATTTGCCGTCGTCGTCGGTATTGCGGCTCACAGCCCAGCGGCCCACGCCACGGCCCGAGGTCCGGCGGCCCGCGGCCCGGCGGCCCAGGACTTTGTAGATTTTTTGTCCAACGATATACCCACGGCTTCTGAGAATAAAATGAAGTATGAAGGATCAAACGTTCTCCCTCGAACAAAATTCAGCAAAAAGAGCCAAGGATTGAAGACGACTGTCGCGATTTAATGGACCGGGTGCAATTCACGATCGTTCATTTTACCGCCTTCCACAATCATATGTCGGCGATGCAAAACTGGTTATGCCTCCTGGTATATCGCTTGGCAAAACATTAACAAACTTGTGGGCCGCCGGACCGCAGGCCTGCTTTTAGCAAAACCCCTTCAGATGTCTTAGAAAACACTCGTTCTATTTACTGTAATGCTGTTGATCACGGGCCTATCTCGAGAAGTTCGTTTTTAGACGTGTACCCTTTACCTCGCCCAGCTGAGTTTTGGCATGTTGTCAATTCTTACATTGGCTGCCAGTGGTCCGTTTCAACAGAGAAGGAGTTATACGTAGAAAATCCGCTGTATTGTTGGAGTAATGTTTAAAAGGTTTGGTTACCTCAAAATAACAAGTTTGGTTGTTATATAAGTATTCACGGCCTTCCTTTTGAGTTCGTGTTTTTATGCATGTGCCAATTTGCCATACTTATTTATTGACGTCAGATGTATCTGTTATCCAGATTCTATTTAAAATTTATTTCACTAAAAAGGGAAGTGTTTATAAAGTATATTTCTTTGTCTTTGCCGAGTAAAGTGCTTGTTCTTATGCACTTAATAACAACTGAGTAATATAACGACAGGAGTAGCACGTCCCATCGCAACTTGTTTCTAATTCCTCGAAAATGTTTTTTTTTGTCTGGTTTGGTTTGGAAGTTTGATTTCGTAGCTCATCCGGTGTAATTCTATCATTTGTGAGCCACGTGATATCCAATAATCCAAAGCATAGCATTTTTGAAATGTCCTGGTCACTGCACAAATCAGTGTGTAATAGTGACCATGTCGTAAAATGTTGATTGAATTCAACGGAAAAGAATTCCCACATGATTCTGTAAGACTCACAATTAATTCGATATTTGAAGCTACAATGCAGGGTAGACATCGATATATTCTTCAGTGGTAGTTCCCATGCATCTTACACTTTTGAGAGACAAAAAGAGCCACAGATATACAGGATGTCTTGCCTTCTATGACCAGGGAGTTGGTTACGGCAACACACATGCTGGCGTGCGATTTTGTGAAGGACGCTGGAACCAATGCAACAGGGACAGTGTTCTTACAGTGAGGTCACAGTTTAGTGTTAAAGTAAACCATATAATTTATACTGGTTAATAATGTCATAGTGTCCAATATCTTCCTACTGCAGGTTTATGTAAAACCACAAATAAAGGAAGGAATAAAAGACAAACATTTCGAACATCTCCCGAATAAACAGAATTCTAAAGAACAAAAGCAAATTTCGAGGATTAAAGCAAATGTATTTTACACCGTACTTAGTGGAGAGAATATTTTGACTAATTTTTGGAGAAATAACACACATTGCGTTAAGTAAGTTGGATACGTTTCAATTTTTCATTTAAAGAATTAAAGGGATTCTATTAAAGTCATTAAAATGAAAAAGGTGACCCAACAACCCTGGAAGACTGACTGATCCTAGTTTTGTGGTTTAGAATTGACCAGGAACTGCACGAAAAAAAGGAACGAAACAATGGGAAATGCTTTGATTAAAAAAAATCAAACAGGGTAATACATTACTTTTGGTATTAAGTGTTCTATCAACATGAAATCACAACATTCGACGTTTTCGGACAAAACCGTCCACCTAAAGAAGAAAGGGACTTCTAAGTTATCAATAGATTCACGCTTTGTTGGAAATTGAGTTGAGTTTGATTTTTGTCAACTAAAAACATTGTTTGTCAACTGAATAATTTTCTCCATCAGTGGTTCTTTTGTACCAGATCAGTAACATTACTTTTGTGCTCTTCTCAACAAAGTTAACAATGAGCGTTTATGAATTTTGTTAAAATAACTTTGGAGCAATTTACATGTGAAAGATCGTCATTGTTTGCTGATAAAACAGGATGGTTTTAACATTACGAAACAACCACCCTTTAAGGTGGATAATACATGTATTAAAGCGTGCGGTTTGCTTCCCACGACGCCGTTGAAGGGAGTGAGGGTATTGGATTTCCGGTTGCAAGCATTCAAATATAACCTACCTTTTTTAGTACACTATAAATAGCCCCTCTGTCTTCGAGTTATGCAAAACTCTCCTTAATTCTAAAATTCATATTCACAAGTCACATTGGAAACAAGAACTAAACTTTTTTTAAATTTAAAAATAATTAAATCACGCTAAAAATTATGAAGGCATTATAGCAGCGGAATGCTGGCTGAATATTGACGTTTTGCTGATTCATAGGCACAATATTCCCTTATTGACAACTTTTTATCGATTTGTGAACATGGCTGAAGAACCACTTCCAAAACTTCTACTTCAGTCTTGAAACAGTTTTCAGTGTACAAAACAAAGTATACCCAGAACAAAGTACTCATTAAACCATGACTGTCGCAAACCAACTGAAAAAAAAAAGGGAAACTGACTAGTGTTCTTTCAAGAATGGCCATTTCAAAATAACCCACAAAAGAACCGACAGCCTACGCGAAGTTCTTTCCAGTAGCTTTTTTTTTGTGAACGGCCAAACTTAAGGTCATACGAGCGTCCCTCATACATGATCCAAGGTTTGTCACTGAAATAACAATTTGTTTAGTAATAGTAAAGCACCATGTTCGCTTCTCTTGAAGTTAACTTTAAGACCCTTTAATAATGACTTTCACTATCGACAGAGTCTAATATTTACACATACACCTTACTGCCAAAAAACATGCAGGAAAACATTTCAACATTTATTCTGATTTCGACAATTTCTGCATCTGTCTTGCTAATGATTTTGCTTGTGACTTTTTTACGAATTTCTTGTGGTTGTGGGATGACTTCTTACTAAACAATCCTTAAACAAGTTCTGTTCGTGTTTTATTATTTGTATAAACTGGCAACTGGCAAAACGAATCATTCACGAACAGAGTTACGCATCAAAACGATCCCATAATAAAGAGACAGAAGTAAAGACCTACCGTCCGAAGTGTAACTATCGTGTTCTTCAAAGTCTTTTATCTCAAACTTTTTTCCCGGTTCCTGAGCCAACCAAGGCGGCAACTGAGATTTAAACAGCGGAATGTTTCACAGCCAACGACCGTGGGGGTACTCTGATCTTTACAGGCATATTCTAAATGTTGTTCGTTTTGTTTAAGGCTTTGGTAAAGTGTAATACCACTGCAGAGCAGACTACCATTCCAATCGATTCGTCATTTCAAAATTAGTTCCGGTAAATTTTTACGTCACTGTGTTAACCAAAACACCACGGGTCTGGCTGTGTGAGCTTGCATTAAAACCGACATAACAAGGACTTAAATGCCATACCCTTATTAAAACTTCTGCTTGCTTCTATCTCTTCTAAAATCTGATTTAATATATTAATATATCAGTGCCCTTTTAATAGGCCCTGAAGCAGTGATTGGTACGTGCAAAGGAAATACATGAGATATTGGCTTAAGCTACGAGTGTTAATAGTGGAAATTGGTTTCATGTTTTTTTCAAGGCCTCGGCAGTACGGTTCGTTCGATCCTTCGGGAAGAAAAACAAAATACTAAGCGAATTGTTTAAAATTATTACGTTTCGATCATGATCTTTGTAATTTGCCAAACGCCTGAAGATTTTAGGTACAACCGGGTAATGATGCGTTAAATTTGGATTGTTTTCAACTTGTGGCTGGAAAAAATGTGAAAATATTACATTGTTATGACTCTCCTCGTTAACCTTTTTATGAGCCAAACAAAATGCTTCAACCATTTAACGCCAAAGGATAGGAGCAAAAACTGTCTCGGCCTCTGCCCCTGACGAAAGGTACACATCGACAGGAAAGACGTGAAAAGGTGATACAGAGAGAGTAAGTTAGAACTGGAAACTTCAACTCTGCCAAGTCATTACAAGTGATAAAAAGTTAAGTTAATATTATTGTCGCCGGTCTATATTGGTCTTTATCAATACAGGGTTTGTCTTGCTATTCTCCGGTTTGCGTGATTTCAGCCGAAGCCTTGAAGATCCTGTTTCAGCTTTAAAGATAAATGGAAGCTCTCCACATTTAATTGAACTACCACTGATGGAGTGAACGAACTAATTATGACGGGTACATATGAATCGAAGGCCATAAGATCAATTTTGGTTTTTTAAAACATCGGAAATAAGCCTCACCTTTTTTCCCTTTTTACAAGCGTATTGATGAAATTGTTCCAGAATGGTCTCTCATTATTTATGGCTTATATGCTGGAGAAACTTCTGATGCTGTTTTATGAACGAAAGTTTCAAAGAAAGGTAATTTATGATAAATGTAAAGAGAAGATGTAACTAGCTATAAACGTTATAGAAACGTGGGGCAACCACATTTTCCCATGGGAGGTCCACCGGCCCAGATATGTTTTTGAAGGTGCGATGTTATACCTTCCACCATTGGATAAGAGCACGTCACGTGTAATGCCTCGTGGTTTCCATTAAGAACTAGAAGAACTGAACTAATGACGTGGGTTAGAGTGTTAATTTTAGGAATGTATAACAAAAAAGGACTTTTAAAGTGAATATCAGAAGAAGATCTTTTAGTCAGTACCAGAAACTAATTAATTTCGAAATCCCAACTGTGAGAATACAATATGTAGTTTTTTAAGGTCAAAGTGATCGAGAATTTATTTTTGGTTTTTGTTAGTCACATTGTTGAGAATTGTTGAATGTTTGTAAACTTGAATACACACTCAGTTTGTGTATTGAATAGATCTCGGCAAACGTGCATAAAAAGAACTGAGAAAAGGAGCTTGGTTTGCAACGAAGCCGCTGTGGTGTTGCGTCCACGGGGGAGTGGTGCAAGAACGTTTGGTTTTATCAGCTCAGTTATGCTGCATTTCGAGCGTTAGGCCCTCGTTAGAACGAATTCTAACGAAGGGCTAACGCTCGAAACGTCAGCTTTTTGACTGAATCTCTTTACGATAGCCAGTTTACATTGTCAACTCAGTTGATAAAACCAAACAAACTTAACTGATTTTTCTGAATTTTCTTCCCCCTGTTTCACCAATGCAACATGTTTTGTATATATTTACGTTCATTTGCTTTGCAGCTGGCTAGCGCTTTAGTAACATGGAAGGTGCCGTGGAGACGAAATTCTCTGTTTACTGTACCTCAGCAACAGCCATTATGGATAAAAAGTGGCAGTGGCAATGGCAAATGAGATGTTTGAATATTCTTCATTTCCCAGTAAACCGCGCGTGTTACCAAACAAATCGTGAACGCATGACAGTTACGAGTGGAGTACACTGATGCGCACGTCATTTCGATTGATTCTTTGATAGACATGAATTCATTTTGCCTTCGCTAACTGGGTGATAAAACCAGTTTCTCAGAAATTTCTTATAAAAAAGGTCGATCGTCGTACTCACATCCATTTTGCGAAATACTGATTATCTTAAATGCCTTTTCAAATTAAATTGACTATTTTAAGCTTTCCACAACTGATCAAAATCATTTCAGTGTACAATTGTTCACGGAGACGCCAGTTATTTTTCAGTGCAACAGTTTAATATCTAATTTGATTTTTCATAAGAAAATTAAATGCTGTTGAGCCTAAAATCCTCGCCGAAGGTAAGACTGAGATTCGATCAACTTGAATCCTGGAAGGGTTAGAGGAGTCAGACTGTGTAACACGTGATGCTACTCATCACTTGAGCAAACGCGGATTTATAGATCAAACTTAACGTATAGTTCGTTGCAACGTATCCAGTCAAAAGCTGGAATGCGGAATAGTTAAGTTATGTAAAAAATGAATCATGATGTCTGTAACTCAAGCTACGAAGCCTGCTATGACAAAACTCTAGTTTGTGTAAACAAGCTGTCCAGTTTACATAACTTTGAATAGAAGTTGAAAGGACACTTTAACAATAGATACAGAAACTAGCATAATATGATCTAGTAGTAAGGGCACTTACTTTTGTCTGGTGCGGGACTTGACACCTTCAAGGACAGCTATGGAGAGATGCTACCGTCTACTCAAACGTACAGAACCAACATGGCGACAAGATAAGAAAGCTGATTAAAAGAAACACGTGCGTGAAAAGTTTAAGTGGCTGGTATTGTTACATAACCATCACGGACAGGAAATTACGCGATAAAGCAAAATCAGAAACAAAAATAGATCACTTTTGTGACCGTGGTTGATAAACGTCTTCAAATGAGATAGATTTGCGAATTGTAAAACAAATGTACCACATACCATTTTAACGTACTTTACACTTGCTGGCAGATTAATGATGTTTAAGAGCATTAAGAGAAATGTGTTACACCGGTCTAAAACAGCATAGGACACATCACAGACTGACAACAGTTCTACTCGATGATGAGTCAACACCTCACAACAACAAGCCGTTGTTCTTCTCATACCACAGCGAGAGGTACAAGTAACTAAATGCTGGCTCTTGGCCTTTAAGTTTGCCACAAAGTGCTTAACATTACTCAGCATTTGGTCAGCTATTAATAAACAGGTGTGACTATATATATTAAATGGTATACTAATACTGATTAAACAATTATCATTTCGCCGAAGGCGAAGTAAATATTGGTGTTTACCTAGATGAAGACCAAGTAAAAACAATACCAGTACTTCGGCAATTAAAGCGAAAAAAAAAAAAGCGAAGCGGCATCTGTTCTTACAAAGATAACAATGACTAACGGTTTTTGAAAGCTCCCTACTGTACTTTCATTGTGCTCACTACCCATTTGTTTGCATTACTTTCGAGACAAATGCTTTATTGGTCATTTTGCTATTTTCGCCTTGTCCTAGATCAGTACAGTATGATCAAAGTACGGAAATTTTCGTGACAAACTTCCCGCTATGACGTCTGCTTTGGCTTCGCCTGAAAAATCCCGGTGCGTACCGCTGACCGCTATATATTACAGTGGGACTACCGTGTGGCAGAAAATCTTTTTGCCATTTTTTGCGGCTTTTTCCATGATCCACATAAAATTGTTCTTGCGAAATAAAGTTCCCGCAAAAACTTTCTCCACAAAAATGTACTCCACTGGCGAAATTATACGGCATACAAACACCAGCTCTCATGTCATGTGGAATCTTGTTGGTGCCATTTATTTGCAACGCCTCTTTCGTTCAGAAACAAAACGTTCAGAAATAAAACGATGAATTTGCCCTCCGGCGGTGAACTACAGGTGTTACATTTAGCTGCTAAAAAGTTTTATTGAGAATGATCGTCAGCATGTTGTTTCACCTGTCGATTGCATGAAGTTTAATAAAAAAGCAGTAATGCTGTAATTCCAATTAAACCCGACTTCTTAAAAATAGCACAAATTAATACACAGCAAGAAAAAAACAGTCTTGTACAATGACAAAAATAAGTTCCCGCAAACTACAAAAAATTCACCGAGCCGCTAAATTAAACTCCCGCAAAATTTTGTGCTGTCGTATTTGTCAATCCATCAAATCAGCTTAGCTAAGGGAGTCTGAACATAGTTTCTTGACTCGTTAAGGGCTGTTACTTAGCAAGTGTTGCTTGTGGTGGGTGTCGAGTTAGAATACCGAGAAAATAGTAAATTACAGCGAATGCTCAAGGGATTGCAATGCACGCAAATGTCAATCAATCAAAGTTCAATAACAGTAACGCAACAGCGGGCAAACGTTCAATATTTTTATTTGGTTATTCAGTTTCGCCGTGTTGAGCAAAACTTCGTATAGTGAAAAGAAACTATATACTGTTAAAGTGAGGACACCGAACAAGGAAGAGCTTTATATAAAAAGAACCCGTGAGGTCAAACACCGTGTCTGCTTGAATTCATAAGAAGAGACAGAAGCTTTCTATAAACAATGTTGTTATGAGGATCAGAATTACTCTTAGTTTATCTGTCATGCAATTCCAGACTTTTCTAGAATTATCTTATAATCTGTAATATTCCAGAAATAGCTTTGATGTGACTCAGCAGTTTCCACAAATAGTAGACCTTGTAATACACTATAAATAGTAACAGAACGTTCTAGATACTTGAAGAAAATGTATAACAGCAGGCTTGTAAGTAATAGAAAAAACTCTCTTGCCCGAGGGCTTACCCTCGTGGCCGACTGTGATTGAGATTTATGCTATGGATGCTATACTGTGACGAAGCTATATAATCAACTGCTGTAACTATAGTGGAGCTATAACCTTTGACCTTGCCATATCCGGAGAGTAGAAAGAAACAATAGCAGAAAAGAGAAGAAGATAAAGAGTTCAGAGTTTATTATGAAGTCCTCCGTATGAGTTTGTGTGCACAGAAAAGCCAATGAGTGGAAAGGATCCAGTTAATCTGAAGAAAGTCAAAAATTGTTGTCTCTAGACGGTGTAGGCTCGATTACATGCCGCTGTCCGGGAAAGGAGCCCGCGCTCCTCACCAGACACGAGAGGGCGGCGGAAATCGAGCCTATAGACGGTGGAACTTGGAGTTCAAAGTGAATGAAAGACAGTAAGCCTGCTTTACGAACTGCTCAACTTAATCGTTAACCTTATTAGTTGTAACAGTGTATAACTAAATAAACAATAGTTAAAAGGGTAACTGCTCGTTGTCAAACTTTTGTTGTGTGCCTTATATCGTGCTCGGGAGCTCTTTTCACTTATGTCTTGTTTGCGGATATCTCTTGGTTATTCCGGCACGTAACAATGTCTCCACCGTTAACTTTTCCTCTTCAAAAATTTTGCCGCTTGAGAAAGTCTTTAATAAGTACGTAGGTGAGCTAAAAGAGGCAGCCAGGGGGCTGATGTGGACCTACTGTGAGGGGCTGTTTACATGGAGGTCGGGGACCCCAGGTAGGTGAGGTTACCCGCCTCTCCATACAATCTCTCATTTTTATTTGATCATGTTTACATGATAGGTGGGGTAACCCGCCTAGGCGGGTTGCCCGGTCTGCCAGGTTGGGTAACCCTGTCAGCCGCGGGATCGCTTTTTGCCATGTAAACGTCTCAAGGTGGGGTAACCCGCCTAGCCGGGGTCGAGTTGCCTGAGCAGTTAACTGCCTTTGGCGGAGGCATTGCATTATCAAAAGTGACAATAAAAAGCCACAGCACTGAAATCATTGTTGCAGCGAGAGCAGCTAGTGAGAGGAAAAGAACACTGACCGCCAAAATGCGTCGTTCGCCCGCCATTTTCTCTGTTTACGTGCTTAGCGACCACACATCAACCTCTAGAAACTTCATCCTGGAACCCTAGTAGGCTTGTACTGGTTTGCATGTAAACGCGGGCTATTTTTCGACCATGGCCAGGTGGGTGACCTCACCTACCTGACGCTAGCTTAACGTGAAGGCAAATAAATTGCATAATCACCCGTTCTTGATGATTAGTTTCCGTACTCTCGACCTCATTGCTCACGCGCTGCCACATAACGTGTCCAACTCGGTGTCACATTGTTTGAGCCCTAGCGCACCGTCGCGTTTTAGCCTGCTCACTCCCCGCTTGATTTTCTTTCCTCTATTTTTCGCTCGCCTCAAATATCTGAGGGGGACTGAGAGCCTGAAACGGTCTCCGCCGCGCGAGGGACTGAGAACTATGAAACTCGTTATGCCGGGCTTGGGACGAATAAAAATATTGAGCATGTGAAAAAACAGATGGCGTCGCGAGAGAGACCCCGTAGCTTTCTAGACGCAGTCTACGATTGGAGAACAAAACAATAGATGATACAACACAAACAATACCCCTAGCCCTGATAACAAAAGAAGCTACAGGTCATAGGGACCGATGAAAAAAGAAGTCTGGAAGAGCTACAGGATTACTCCGTCGCGAAGTTTGTGACTGTTTGATACATTCGATCTTTCCGCCCGAAAGAGTAATCAGAGATGAAATACTGCATGGCTTGCATATGGCTACATAGAAAGTTTAACTAAAGTGTTAGAAATATGAGCTGATAAACAGAAACATGTTTACCGCATGTTTACCTGTCTATGCTTATTACCTAAAATGGAGAAAAATTTAATGCGATGCGCATGTGTGGTTAGCCCCTGCCCCTGAAAACAAGTGTAGCGCTGAAATTATAGTAAAACAATTATTCGCCTCATGCTAGCTGAGTGAAGATTGTCGAATAACCATCTCAAATTCCGGCAAATTCGTCTCGGAGATTATTGACTTTCAATTATCATTCAACACCGTGCGACAGTATCCAAATACGCTGTTCCAGCTTCTCTGCAATAAGCACAGTAAATTGTGGATTTTTGTTAAGGAGTTGAATAATGAAACAAATACCGATATCCTGGTCATTCTCTGCGGCCTTCAGGCGATATTCCGCGCTATTTCCCAGGATATTATTTTGGTACAGTATATAAAAACTATTCTCCATTTGGCGCGAAAATATGCTCGGATATACGTCCGTGGACATTATTTGTTCCTAGAAGCGAACGACAACAACTGTAAGCGGTCTAAGGAAAATATCCGAGCATATTTTTAAAGCTAAATGGAGGCTATTGTCTTTATTATCCTTAAGAAACCTTCAAGTATTTTTAATAGGCAATATTCGTATTCTCGGTATTGAACTGGATCTAGTATGAAGTGGAGGCAAGAGCCTCCACTTCATGCTACAATCTTGGACAAAACTACTTGAGAAAACTGGCCTCTTCGCGCGCCCAAAAATCGTTCACGAAAACCTCTGGCTCAACAGTATTACTATAGTAACTTCCCCCTCCCCCTCCCCCTCCCCCTCCGCCTCCCCCTATTCAATGTTGAATTTAGGAAGCCGCAATTCTTAAGCAAACGTTTAGGAGCCACAAACAACATTGAATTGGGGGGAGGGGGATGGTGAAACTCGGTTGTTAGTGTTCTCACAAAAAGAGACTTTGGAGCTCAATTTTCTCAACAGTTTTGTCCAAGATTGTAGATCCAGTTCCATACCGAGAATACGAATATGGCCTATTCGCAACACACATTTGGGGAATATTACAGGATATTCCCTAGTTTTAGCTGGGGCATATCCGTTTAGTCACCTGATGTGTTTAGACCAATCACGTGCGAGTGAAAATGTATGATGGATTTACGCCAGTGATCATAAAAGCGTAGGGTTGTGATGGAGCTATTTTTACTTGCAAATAATTGCTGTACATTTCTTCTTTCATAGATGCTTATCAGTGGGCAAGGAACATTTAAACTATAGCTAATGGCGAATGACAAGGGCAAAGCAATTTTCTCATATCCAGCCGCGGCTACGCGCAAGTTGTTTAAATTGGTGATGACACGTTCTTCATGATTTGCCTTCAATTTTCTGTTCTTGCGTGAGACAGAGCTACAAGGTTTGCCATTATGGTCGCCGCAACTACCCTTGCATCTGTCCTATTTTGTACGCTGACAATTCCATCGTTTTATCGGGAATAGTTTGGCCCTACGAATTGTTCACAAAACAAGATATCATGCACACCCCAACTATTAGCAAACACGGCTATTCGCAATGCCATTGCCATTTTAATTTCCTTTTGCCATGTTGACTCTTTAAAGTTTTGTTTGGACATCCGTTCGCAGGTTTATGACTGAATGGTTTATGGAGTGCCACATCCCATCAACTAAACTTTTAGAACAGGACCCAGTTGTTCAAAGGCTGCATAGCGCTATCCACCAGATAAATATCTATCCAGTGAATAGTGCAATTAGCTTTCCCAATACTTATCCGATGGATAGTCTGGATAGTTATTTATCCGGTGGATAGCGCTATCCAGCCTTTGAACAACCGGGGCCAGAAAGCGATTGAAATAATAAACTCCACCATCTCGCCACGAGAAATGAATTAGCATTTAGATCTAGACCTGGAGTTTGATAGAAATAGCAAAATGATTTTTGAAGCACTGAAGCCTGATTTAATGAGTGGATAAAATATTGACAGGCCAGTAAGTTCGTTGAAACACGATAAACTCGACTCTATGTACTTGTGCCAGCGGGCATGTACTAAAACCCGAAACGAAACGACCGAAACGAAACCACCGAAACGAAACCATCGGAACAAGCGAAACGAACGAAACAAAGCCACGAGCCAGCAAAAGACAGAATTATCTAACATTTAGGACTTAAAGAAAGAAAATGGTTTCGTTTTTTTTTTTTATGTATTTTTAGGGCGGAGCACCGACCAAAGCAGGCGGGAAAAGAAAAGAAAGGAAAATAATTGAGAAGTATTCACTGATAACGTCTCAGTCAGTATCGCTACTTGTCTCCCTGAGACTACGTTTAAACTGTACAGCAGGGGAGGGGATTGTGAATTACAAGGACAGAATATAGGAGACCAAAAATCCATGTAATCCCCTTGTTTCGGTGGTTTCGTTTCGTTGTTTCGGGTTTTAGTACATGCCGTGCCAGCGGGTATTTGTTGCACTTTCGGGCTTTGAATGTCTTATCACTCCAAATATGCCTTGAACGTCTGAGTGGACTGGAAGCGACATCAAGGTCTTATGTGTTCTAGCTACGTGCAAAATTCACCTGTTCATTCACATGTTTGACGTCTTTCTTCATTAAACCAATGAACACTGTATTTCTGGCAGCCGTCAAAGAGTGACTCCGGATTGGTGACCGCTGGGCTCAAATAGCAACGGACAGCAGGATGCTGACAAACCGTCCATTGATCCACTACTGAAAACCGCCCAAGAACATATGCATTTCCAGCCCAATTTAATAACAGCTTCGTGTAAATGTTCTTATCGTTAAATCTGCTTCTTCAGTTGATACTTCTTGGTATAACAGATGAGCTATGGTTGAAGTTGATCGCCTTCAACTCATCCTATTTTGGACAGCAGTTCCATTTCTTGTCGTTGGGTTTGTCGGCAATGTGTTGGTTGTACGCATAGTCCATAAAAATCGAGACGTGCACACGCCAACAAATTTTCTGTTCGTCAACTTGGCTGTTAGCGATGTCATCACCATTTTGCTGTGACCATTTTACTTCTTTGTTGTTGGGGCATTCATTTGCAAGTTTGTAGTATTGATTGAAACCTCTATAGTGGCTTCCTCCATAACTATAACTGTGCTTGCTGTTGAAAGATATCACGCTTTGTTGAGACCATTTAGAACAGGACTGCGACTCTCAAGGGACAACATTGGCAAAGCCATCGCCTTCATCTGGATCGCAAGTGCCATCACATGTATTCCAGAATTTTTCCTAAAAGAATGGAGCGACACACACGAGACTTGTGTTGGCCCATGGACCATACACAAGAACCAGGCCACCAAAATTTACATGATCACCAACGTAACTTTGACTTTTATTTTGCTGGTGGTTGCTCTGTATTGCTATGGGTCTCTAATTAGAGCACTTTTCTTTACAAATACAGTTTTTTCAGAAACAGTTGCAGACAGAAGTCTCGAGAGAAAGAGCCTAGCTGTCACATGCATCCTCGCGAGTGCTGCCTTTTTTATTGCGTATACTCCGACCATGATATTTTACACATTTGTATCACCAACAAACAAGGACGAGGAATTTAATCACTATCCTTTACTTACTGGTGGTGTCGATTTTTTGTTCACTTGCAGCATGTGTTTTAACCTTATTTTATACGCTTTTCGCGGCAGAAAATTTAAAGAAGAGATAAAGCGCATCATTTTGTGTCGCGATCAAACACCAACAAATGAACTTGGCCAAGGCAGTTAGAGTAGACTCTTGAGGTGCCGGCCAGATATTTTACTTGGCTATTATATTGCGCCGTGTTTAGCAATTAACATCCCTTACAGCGAAAAGGAGTCATTAATACTTGTAGATAACTTGGGGGAATAAAGAATATATGGACCTACTAGGTCCATATATTCTTTATTCCCACAAGTAAATAAAGGGCCAGATGGTCGGATGGAGTATTTTCGTTAATTGGTATAAAACGAGACAGAAGCGCTCTGTAAGTTTTTTAATCCTTCCTCAGTTCAGCTCTGTCTTTTGGAATTTATGGTTAAATTTATTCGTTCATAGTGTCGTGTGATCGGTCACAGTGCTTGTTTTTGAACTATTTTTTATTTCTTTTACCTAAATAGACGAAATAACATTTTTTAAATTTTAAACTGAGGAGAATTTATCCATTAAAATGTTCGTCTTTTTAGTAGGGTTAGCTAATTTCAACTTCCTGTCAAAAGATTATCATCCGGTGAAAACAATGTCTGTGTTTAAGGTTTGTATTTGACTGTCTAAGTGGTTGTGCACTCTCTAAAGCAGATGATGAACATAATATTATTTTGGCTTATAGATGGAAACTGCATTCTTTAATGCTCCAGAGGTAGTCAAATGACCAGCGAATAATAAAGCAGAGTGTCCATTTTATTTGCAGTTTAACTAGCTCAATTTGACGAGCTGTCACTAATTATGAGCAGGTGAAGACTATTCATTTGCAAACTTTTCTTAAGCCAAAGTGCCTTGAAATTATCCAGTTTTGGACAAACACATTTGTATCCTCTGATACAGAGGGAAAGGTTGTCCATTTGTATCAGAGGATTTTTGACAAATGTGTTTAATTTCGAGCTGTACACATAGGCATACATGTGGCATTTTGGGGGACATAAGTGGGTTTTAAATTTTGCGGTAAATTGAAAACAAAAATTAACGCACTCTTTAAAAATGCCGATTGGTAATATACTTTCAAAACTTCTAAACAATCCTTAATTAAAGAATAAAGTTATGCGTTTGAAGCCGTTGGCAAATGTGCAAATTAACTCTGAAAAGTTCAGTGCCGGTGAGCTCTCGTTAGTGGTATAGTTTCTGAGCGACCTGCACCGTTCGTGCCACTTGACAAGGTTGGTTGAAAGAAACAGTAGACAAAATAGTGGAACTTATCCCTAAAACTAGAAATACTTTTTTCGGGTTTTTACGCTTTTAAATACCTGTTTATGACAGTGTGTATTGAATACAAATACAGGACCATCGTAGCAGCTTTTAAAGTGCGGGGACCGCTCACGCCTCTTCAATTGAAAGGAGGGGACTGACTCTAATAACAAAGGCTCCTATGAGCCAACTCATGGATGAGGAACATAACAATACTTTGAATTTACAACAACCTTATTTTCTAAAAAGATATGTGCAAGAAACCTGTACATTCGTTTGTGTTTTGTGGAAGCACATCCTTTTCAGACCCACCTCTTGGTAAAAGAACCGTTTACGCGCTAATATTTTCCGCAAAATTACGCAGTTGATTGACAGGCGCTAGAAGCATTACATTAGACGAAAGTAATTTGAACCGGCGATGGAGCACAAATATGCAAATTTGTACACGGGCTATAAAAATAACATTCAAATGTGATCGCTTTGTTGAGCTATTTTGTGTAAACAAAATCGCTCTATGTCAGCATGAAGCTCGAGAAATTCTTCCGTGGTCGGATGGTTCTGCCTTGAACCAATGAAATCAAGGTTTCTTTAGATGGCATTGCTTCATCCAGCGGCCAATCTAATTCCCCGTTTTAAAGGTGTTTTTGAAAGCATGTGGTCAGTGATGGTCAGCACTGAGATTAAGTTATGCATGCGTGTTGATTACGCTCAAAGGAACATCAAGGTGGAATGTCACGCGTCATCCATCTACTGTTGCGTGATGTATTTATTACTATCACGCCAAGGGGTACCACCATTATGGTAGTCTTTCCGGAGAAAAGGGTTTGTATATTTAACGCATGCGTGAATGACAACAATAGGCGGAGACACTAGAGTCAGATTAGAATGAAGTATGAGTTGTGCTGTTTCGATGGATGATGAAGGTAGTAAGGTGGGGACGAAAGTATTTGAAGTTTACGGCCGCGGTTTGTTGGTTATAACAACCGTGTGTTTAGTCTCCTTCGCAGACGCTCTTTTGGTTCGTCACGCAATCTTTCCTCCCCAATGAACGTCTGATTATCGGAAATAATGCAGGCGGTGAAAAGCGCAAAACACGTTAAACGAATAACGCCAGTCGTAATTGATTCAGCATCAAGGTAATTTGGTTGAGTGGTTCCTACTCGGGGAACAAATATTTCGTTTCGAAGTGGACGAGTGCTTAGTTTTGTAATTTTTCTTGTGTTTTTTTGTTTCTTTGCTAATTTTGTCAAAACTGCAAGAACATTGTTAAAACTGGAAGAGCATTGTGTGACGAAAATAAACATATGTTTGACGGATTTGAAAACTATAAATATTAGTCTAATCAGAAGTGGCTGTTTCCACAAGTGATATTTGTACGGAAGAAAAATGCTATGGAAGGGAATCCTCAATCTGGATATTTGTTCCCCTTGAAGTGAAGCCGTTTCTATGTTAAACAATGAAAATGGTGATTTCAGATAGTGAGAAATTTCATTTGTCAAATGGATTACTTTTGTCTCTCACGTGTAAACAGGCTCCAAGACATACAGCCCTGTTTATCAAATGCGATTTTCAACTTTGATCTATCACGTGCATACGTTTGGTAATAGCAAGTTCGTTGGTTAATTCCCACATGAATATGTTGGTAGGCCTGCTGTAATTGGTCAGCAGTGTTGCGCATGCGAGTGTGTGTGTGTGATGTGTGTAGAAAGCATGGCCGACAGCCTGAACAAAGTATGCTCGTTGTGTTAGCCCAGTTGTTCCTGTTCGTGCCTGTACCTGCTGGTCAACAAATAAGGCAGCTCTGTTGGTTAAATGCGACTCCGAACTTTGATCGGTCACGTGCATCCAAGATGACCTTTGATCAATCACAAGATTTGCACGTGGTCAATTCAACTTGTTTACAATAACATCTAATTGAATTTATTTTCTGTTACAATGATTGGTCACTTTTAACCGTTTTTTATTGGTTACTTTTCTCAATTTCAATTTTCTCTTCTTCTTATTGGCGGATTTCGATCCGTTGTTTGTCTGTTGATCGGGTTTTTTAATATTGTACAACTGTTGACGCTCCTAATTCGGAGGAGCTTATTTTGGAATTAATTGGTGGTTTGGGAGGGGAGCAGGGTTGGCGCAGTGGTGAGAGCGCTCGCCTTCCACCAATGTGTCCCGGGTTCGATTCTCGGGCTCGGCGTCATAAGTGGGCTGAGTTTGTTGGTTCTCTACTCTGCTCCGAGAGGTTTTTCTCCGGGTACTCCGGTTTTCCCCTCTCTCCAAAAAACCAACATTTCATTTGATTTAGTTTAATTTGAGAATTGTAAAATAATTTAGAATTGCAAAGAATTGTAAGGCGCATTTGATCATATTCACATGCTAATTTGCGCCTAATAAGTAATAAATTATTATTATTATTATTATTTGTTTTCGAGTCGGTAAGTTTAATATTGCCCTTCTTTCGGGATATAACGCGGTGTTACGCTCATTTGCTTACTGTACACTGACGTTGTCAGCAAAAGGCCCAACACTAAAATAAGAGCGTTTGTTTAGGTCGGGCCATTTTTGCTGTCCGAAGTAAAAAGCATAAAGCACTTGAAAATCAGAAATTCATCGTTACAGCAATTATATCTATATTCATTATCAGTACTGTATTCAACGTTGATTCGGTCTTTGTGGTCTCATATATTGTAGTATGTTGCATAGTTCGTCTGTTTGGAAATATTTCTTCACATGGTCCTGAAACCGTATCAGCACGTGTACGTATATTTTGGGAATTTGAGAGACTGGACGAATATAGTGTTTGCGAAAGTGCGGAGAAAGAAAATGAACAAATAATAGAAAATATATTACATATCGGTTTTTGCGGAATCAATGAAACTCTTGTTTCAAAAAATGTAGGATGAATGGCTACTAAATTGGTACAAACAGGAACCCAGTCTTAAAAATTAGAAAACTAAACAAAAATCGAATGAAAAACAGTTTGCTCGTACTTCTCCGATACCATAGCAAAAACCAAAAGCGCCACAAATAAATGACTCACCATTCAACCATTTTCTGACTTCTCCCTATCTTATCAACATTTTACCACTCTTCACAAAATAGCTCAATCACGCATTGCGTGCCTATGTTTAAGAAGTGTGACAGGCAAGTTAAAGTTTCTTACTGCTCGACGGCTCATTTCAAGTTAGTTTTATAAACGTATTTGGTCGTAATAAAATTCCGACTATTCTGAATGCGAGATAATATCACATTATTTTGTGAAAGTCCTGAGGGAAATTAGTCACGCTTTCCAGTCACAATGTTTTTGAGCGATTCGGGGTCCGGCACAAAACTTTTGCTTTGTAAGGTGAGACATTCAATCCACCTATTTATGCTTTGTGCTACAATTAACTTTCTAAACAAGATCATATTTGCAATCGAGCGTTCACCATGAAAAGAGCGTCTTCAAAAATACTTCATTACGTACCTGCTTAAATCGATCATATGTTGCTCATAAATCAAATGCGTTGCTTGCCAGAATTTTTTTTGGCTAGAAAGTCTTTCTCCTGTTTCCTTTTTTTGCCGATTTTCTTAATTCTTCCTTCTTCCATCATATTGTGGCAAAAAATTCTCGATTACTACTGCCCCAGGTACCGCACAGTGATAAGCTTTAAAGTTGCTTTCGCGATATCTCGAAGTTCATTTTCGCTGCTCTGAAGATTTCAAAGTTCAATTCTCGCAGCTCGTGTTCTTCATCTTATTAACTTCATCTGATCACTGATCCTTAAACAAAATAGACCTTTGTTGAGTTGGAAAATCGAAACGAAAAACCGACGCCATGAACATTAAACAAGTAAACAATATCTGCAGAGCAAAATTCTCCGCCTTTGTACTACACCCTGAAATTTGCAAACGTTGGACCAAGAAGACCATGGAGACAAAAGCAATACTTACCAGGGAAGGGACCGGGGGAAAGTTTAATGAATAAATTAATCAGAATCGAGTGAGTGAGTGAGTGAGCGAGTGAGTGAGTGATTGAGTGAGTGAGTGAACGAATGAGTGATCCCCTGAGTGAGTGAGGGAAATTCAGACCCACAACAAAACCTCATGGCATGACTACGTCATCCATGAGCTAAAAATGATTAGAACCCATCTAACTCAGTTTAATTCACGGCATAAACTTTGCCCAGCCGTTAACGTATTTTATTAAAGTCAGACTCAAGTGATATCCCTGACCGTAAAATGTATTTAACCTTTGTCAACTCGTTCAACACTTTACAACTCATTTCAAGCATTTGAAATAGACCTCGCATCTGTAAAAGATGGTCGCTTCATAACTTTGGCTAACGACATTGGATTATTTGAACGACAAACAAATTCGTTTCCCACGTCTGAGCAAGGCAAAGTCTGTCTGTGCTCTCTTTGTGAGTGTGTAGTAATATAAGATTACTAAACCTTTCTTAAGTCATTGTTGAGCCGGGAGCCATATTTTTAATCTTCGAGCCGCTGAAGAGCGGGACCTTTCTCCTTCTGCATTAATCGCTGGATCTACCAGCAGAAGCTTTCAGTTCATGACAATTTCATTTATCATTACTTCCACCAACAGAAGACAATTAGGATCGATATGGACCAATCATAAATTTGGATGTTTACCCGCGAGGTTTTCCAGCTATTATCCCTTGACATTACTTTTTTTGGAAATTTCTTTTACTTAATTCAGTATTTTTGCGCCTCTAAAAAGGAAATTTTCCACGTGCACTGGACTGAGATAGAAACCAACTTGAGCAACAGGAAACGTTTTCCTGTGTTTGCATAACCTAACATAAACACGGGGTTGGGTAAATTCGAGAGTTATGCAAGTCAAAGACGAAGTCAAGGGTATGCATAACTGTCTCGAATTCTCATAACCCCTCGAGAGTTTAAGTCAGGCCATGCAATCACAGCGGAATAGGTAAAGTCAACTTTGTTTTCATTTTTTCAGACATTCTCCTCTTCAGGGCTCTTCCTTTTGCGCATGTCTGACGCCGGTAAGAACTCTGGGCAAATCTACTTAAGCGTAGCCAAGATCTAGCTGTTTCCGACCAGTCGAGACTTGAAATTAATGAAATTGTCATTACACGGATTTGTCAGACTTTAAATAAAGTTCGTTTTGTTAACTTTTTTCCCAAGTTAAGCGCTTCACAAAGGAAACCCTGTGCGCTCCAAGTTCACTTTTTCGCGCGTACCGAGCTAGCTAATCAGAAGTAAGAGCCTCCAGAGTTTCCCTCCCTCTCTTTTTGTCGTCAGAAACACGTAAAATGGAAAGTCTCCGGGGTTTACGGAAGAGACGACATCAAAAAAGAGTTTCGAACACAAATTTTATTCCCCGTGTCCAGTGGTCGAGAAACGAGCGACTTTCCCGGCCGGAAGTACCAGAATATCACACTTCCTATTGTACTAGGTATGCTTAGCGGTTCAACACTTCAAGGCGTACTTTATGGCATATTGGATTTGTTTTACTTGTACTTCAGATACCAATCAAAACTGCCTATCCCTGAACCTATTTAAGACTCGCTCATTTCTTCTTAGGGTAGAAGAGGAACGAGATTAAAACAATCAAAATAGAAAAAGCGCAGATTTTAATGTTGTAATTCCGTTAAGAATTCGCATTTAATTCGCAAATTTACTTTACAACACCAACAACTCACAAAACAACCATTTATACTCAAGACCTCGGTCGTCAGAGTCTTCACTCTCTCAATCCGTCTTCTAAAGGAATGCCTTCTTCATGTAACTATACGAGAATAAAATAACTAAACCACTTTGTCAGAGGGACTACACCATCTACACGGTTATGATCGGCTTGCGGACACAACGAAGATATCTAAGGCAGGCGTACGTTTTTCGCGATCAGAAAAGTCAGAAAAACAATAATTCTAAAACGGTCTTTGAAATTTGCTACATTTTTCCTATTTAAACTAGGTTTCCAAATTCGTGTAAACTATTTTTACATATTATTGTCTTCCAAAATTTGCAAAATCAATTCGCCTAAAATCCCGCGAGAAGATAATATTCTCCCCAACTAGCCAGCTAGCTTAACAAGAAACAAAGTGAGTACTATTTGGGAATGAAAATTACCCACTAACCGGTCTTACATTCACGAATTGATTAAGAAACTAAGTTTCCAAAGCCGTTTTAAAAACCTGAAGGAAAAATATCAAGCATGTTTTTAAATTTCTGAAGTCGTTTGACGATAACCGTTAAATCTACATTTATGTTCAATTAACATTATATCCTAATTATTCCAAAAAATTGAAAGCTAAAACTCGCGAGAGTTGAAAATGCCTCTACTTTAATAAAGTGCAAGAAGTCATTTCCTAATTCACTAACTCTTCTTGAAAGCAAGACCTGGAGCAAGTTTTTGATACTGTAATTAGTTTTACTCATTTTCAAGCGAAAGAACGAGCACCACACCTCGTTTTCACAAAGAGGCTAAAAGCCACTCGCGGAAATGGCGTATTTCGTATGAATCTACGTCTTATGGTTAACTTACTCGACCCTTTAACTTCCAAGATCTGATTATTAATTCTCCTTTCTAGCCGCTGTGTATCTCCTTGTACATCAGTTAAGAGAATTTGGGGTTAGATCAAGATAGTTGCCTCTGGCTGATAAGTTTGTCTATTCTCATCACCTGTATGCTGGACAATGAATTGATATTATTAGAGGAAGTTACTTGTTGATGACTTCTGGGAGTTAAAGGGTAAAGCTACTCAAGTCCTCGATGCTATTTCTTGGTGATTTGGATGTCATTTCGACATAACGTGAAGCTATAGCAGCTCAACATACATACGTTATCAGCATAAAACACGTACAAATCCCCTGAGAGGTGATGTGAAATAACTCTAGTGCCCAGAAACTTGCTTGGGCTAACAAAGCTGATAATTCGTAATCTCGAATTACAGGTGTAGGTAATAGAAAAATTGCAAGAGAATGAGTAAAATTTTCAAAGGGTTGTTTGTGGTCTTTGAAAACTTTACGACTCATTTATTCCAAATTGCACGAGAAAAAGTATGAGTTAACTTATTAACAATGTACATAGAAAAATCTCCGACGAGCTTTCGTTTATTTCGTGTCCGTTTGGTTACGCACTGTTGCGTAAAAGAACTTCGAGAAGTTTGTTGAGTGCCTCCGGCTCATAGCTTTCAATATTTTGGTCGTGGCCTTATTGTGCTGCCCAACAACTCCAAACGTTTAGCCAGTCGTTTTAACTTTGTTGAGTGTTTTTGTTTTTTGCATTTCACTTCCTTTAAAGTTTCAATTAAAATGCTGTTACTCTTCAAATCTTCTGAGTCAGCGCACTCTACATACCTACCAATCATTTAATTTCATTTGTTTGCAACAATTTCAAAATTTCTGCCCTCAATTTCACGTCCTGTACTTCATTTGGAATAAAATGACACGCTCTCCTCCAAGTACATTAGTAAAGCGAGTATTTCGAATTGAAAAAAATTAACCTGGTAATTTCAACAAAATGTTTTTCGTAGATTAATCTACGAGGGAGTTAAAATGATCTAAACGATCTTTAAACTTTATAAACTCAGTGTCTCCCCAGGCCTCCCAAACCACCAACTGATAGCGCTCAGTGAACCTTTCCTCATTCTGACTTCCACGCGCAGGCTCCAGACGACGAAGACACACAACCTTGTTCGTGCCGTTATTAACAATCTCGTCCACTTGACCGTTTTCGTAACCCAGGAGGTTGTCACTCTCGAGCTGGGCAAACACGTGACCGTGTGGTAGATCGTTATTGGCTGAATTGACGTTCACTGTGAGGACGTCGCCAACGCCGCGCCCAACCCATAAGGAGCCACTGACTAAGAGCAGCGATGTGACGCGGTTTATTGATCCTGCGAGTATGCGTAGACGCGGCCTCCCAGCCCAAGGTTTGGAGGCGGTGGGAGGTGATTTTTCATTCCCTTCGTTTGTTTGCCTCCGCTGCGACTTTCTTTTCTGTGAGCTCATCAACGAAGGTGCGCGACCCGAAGAAATGAAACGCAATTGTAAGGTATTCATCGAGGGGCACTGTTGAGCGGCTGCTTTTTCAGCGACAGGGTTTTTTCTTGTGCCTTCAATGAAAGCTTTCCGTGTTTCGTCTTTGTCCACGAGCTCAAATTCTGGTTCATTTTTGTTAAGGTCTCTGTTAGCATCCTGTGGTTTGTCGTTGCTTGTAACCACATCGTCAACTTCAGTGGCACCTTGTTGGGTGTTTGTAAGATCCACAGCCTCATCAACCTCATCAACTGAAGTTTTGATTTCAAAGTTTGCAATGTCACTTTCGCTTGGCTTGCTTTCATCCGATGCGAAAGCAGGCGAAACTTGATCCTTCTCATCCTTAGAACGAATCTCATCACTTCCTTTAAAGTCTTGCTCGGCCTTGTTTTGATTGCCGTCCAAATGAACCGCTTTGCCAGCCTCGCTAAAAACGTTTTCGAAGATCTTCGAAGCAGCATCTTGATCATGGTCTGGTGAAGCTGCGGTTTGAAAATGACCTGCACCTGGCACAGTGCTTACTGTTGTACATGTGCCGCGGAAAGATGAAACTCCACTGTCAGTCGAACCACCGGAATCAGTCTCGCTTGAGAGAGAGCGAAAACGACTTGGCGAGTTTTTCGCTTGTTCGTTACCATTAAACGACTTTGCTTGTGAGCCGGGAATAATGACAGCTGATGAGTCAGTCTTCACCGAACTATCCAAATCTTCAAGACCAGGATTCTCAGGGATAGCTGTAGAGGAGGGCGTGATGTCTCTTCGCAATGACTCTGACTTATGTCCTTCTTCGTTTTTTCCACGAGCAATGGCCTCTTTAAACATGGATTCTGTATAGGATGGCTCGCCAACACTTGGTGGGTCACTTATAGCTCTGTTACGCGCACGGTTCATACTTCCTCCCTTACCCGAGAAACGACGTTGCTCCGTTACTTCAGTGCACAGAACTTGTCCAACAGGATTATCAACATCACAATCGAAAATATGAGTGAGCTGACGTGTGCTGACTTCCCATTGTAAGATCTTGGTTGATCTTCTGTCCCCACTCCACACGCGCTCACCATTAGTGACCATGATTCTCACGTGTGTTCTCTGTGTCTGGTACACAAATATGTCGTCCAGAATAACCAAGGTGCTGGTGTCGACAATGACGATCTTGTTACCGCATCCGACCCACAGTTCCCTATTGTTACGCACAAGGACCATGCTTTTGGCAGGCATACCACTTTGACCAAGGTTTACGACCTACAGGATTTGCGACAAAATACTACTCATAAATGAAAGTACACATCGCTGATAGAGCGCTTTTTAATTGAGAATCGAAAGTGAATCGAGGACCTGTCTTGGAGGATTCTATTCAGCTATGGGTCTTAAATGCCCTGAAATTAGAAACGATGCTTCAGAATGCAAAGGTGTCATTGAATATAACCAGCGAGATTTCTAGCGAGCAGAAAGGGTGCATGTAGGAAAGGGGGATTTGATACTGAACAAATGTCAGGCTTAACCATAAAAATCAAGCATCCATGAACCAAATGAAATATAGCTAAGAACCTGAATATTAGACCACTTGGTGCTCTCTCTGGTCACTAACTCGTCTTCTCCTTTGGTTATCAGTGTGACGTCAGAGTGAGAGTACCTTCGCCCACTGCTGCTCTTTGGGGCAAACACCACTAGGGTACCGTTGGCAAGGGACGCGTACACGTTTTTAACTTTTGTGCCACCCTGACAAGACAAAAAAATTATCACCAAATGCTTGATTCAAATTTTTTATTGCTGGATAACTACCGCTAGCAGCTAGAAGCGGGGTTGATAGTACTGCCTGTCAGTATAGAGTAAGAGTATTCGCTGTTGCAACTACCTCAGGATTTAGTCATTAGGAAATACCTCGTTCACTGTAACAGGTTTCGGGTACTATTTGGGTTACTGCACCTTGTGCACGTGAACTACAGCATACGTAGCTAAGAAACCCACCCCTAGCCACTGCGTTCTGACCCCCGAAATCGAAGAAAAAAAGTACTGGGGTCTTTTATAGGTTGCAAGACGAATTCAGTGTCAATCAACTCATTCCCCTCTCCAAAACAGCGTTGTCTCCCTGTAAGAAAAAAGCTCTTCCTATCAAAACAAGACTGTGTAGGGAACAAGATATTTCAACTAAGGCAGCATCGTATAGGAGCTAAGGGGCCGTTTCTGGCAATATAAGAAGCAAAACTAGTGGACATTTTGAATTTAACCACTTTAGTTGGACGATGAATTCAGCTCAAATTGTAAGAATATATCAATACCAACACCACAACAACGACCACAACATTGTATGAGCAAAAGACGCCCCCTCTACCTTGGTCGACTTCAACGAGCCACTTGGTTATTTATTAAAAATAGCAAACAAAACAACCGATATTAATAAGGAAATGTTTGTCTAGCGTCGATATTGTGTATCCTACTGATTCCAACTTACAGGACTCACGTGTGGTTGAGCTTCTTCAGAAATCGAATCAGAGGACACATATTCTGTTAGTAATGCCAGCACTGGTGCCTTAGTGATATAGGACCACAGGGTTGACGGCGAACGCCAGGACCTGCGTCCGAACACCTCCACTGAACAACCCTAACAATACAAACAAGAAAAATCACAAGTCATATCAGCTTTTAGAAGAAGGATCTCCACTGCTACATATTCTCATTTTTTACCTAAAAGACCTATTTCCTTTGGAATAGAAATAAAAACGTATCGATGAACAAAGATGAGAATCTGTTTCTTCGATCGATATTTGATATTTGCGCTAATTAAGACAGTTCCGACGATGTTAGGAAAAAGATCTCCGAAAATTATCCAAACATCACACGAAAGCTGAGTAACACTTAGGCCAACTCTTAGTTTGAGAGGGAATGAATGGGGACGTAAAACACGAGTCTGCAAGGGACTGATAATTGACCGACATATCACCATGTAAGTCTAACCTCGGTTCCCAGCCATGTCCGATTTTCCACTCTTGTCATACACAGCACTCTGTGTCCTGCAGATTTCTCTTCGTATGCGTAAAATATCCCTGTCTCGCAGTTAACCATACTGTAGCAACGACTGTCTCGTTCACGACTCCATAGCAGAACAAAGCCTGAAGAATTGTCAGTCGACTTTCCGTCGGTACCCGGGGATATCATCGGATTTCCTACGGAACAAACACAGCAGGTTGTCAGGTTTTTGCGGCGGACAAATTCACCCCAACAACAATAAATGAATACAAGTGATGGAACAGAGAATTAACTCTGAAGTGTAAATTCAAGTGCTAATAGCAACCCATGAAAAACCCACTGGGCGTTAGCCCTAGTAAAGGGTATCAGGGAACCACACGAGGCAAAGAAAAAATTCTTATGACCTCGGTGGGAATCGAACCCACGACCTCCGGATTAGATCTACCGTTGCTCTGCCGACTAAGCTACGAGGTCGGACAGAGAAAGTCGGGGACGATTAAGGTGGTGAATCGCGGCGAAGAGAAAGTAAGGGTACATATATATGTTGTGCCGCGTAGCACTATAAACACATACAAGTGATGGAACAGAGAATTAACTCTGAAGTGTAAATTCAAGTGCTAATAGCAACCCATGAAAAACCCACTGGGCGTTAGCCCTAGTAAAGGGTATCAGGGAACCACACGAGGCAAAGAAAAAATTCTTATGACCTGGTTCGATTCCCACCGAGGTCATAAGAATTTTTTCTTTACCTCGTGTGGTTCCCTGATACCCTTTACTAGGGCTAACGCCCAGTGGGTTTTTCATGGGTTGCTATTAGCACTTGAATTTACACTTCAGAGTTAATTCTCTGTTCCATCACTTGTATGTGTTTATAGTGCTACGCGGCACAACATATATATGTACAACAATAAATGAACACTGATAGAAGTATAACACGAAAACTGGAATATATTGGAGAAAGCATCAACGAGAAATGAAATCAGACGACAAAGGAGTAATGGTCAAGCGGAAAGAAGGCTTGGATCACCATCCCCATCATCACCACTACCATCACCACCACCGTTACTACCACTATCACCACCACCATCACCACCACCATCACCATCACCACCACCGACACCACCACCACCACCATCACCATCACCATCACCACCATTACCACCACCATCACCGTCACCACCACCACCACCAACAACAACAACAACAACAGCGTCACTATCACCATCACGATCATCACCACCACTTCCGAGAGCACCACCGTCACCACAACCATCACCGAAGAAAACGAAGCAACGAAGCAACGAACTCAAGACTGCCAGTCTGGCAGATGGTTGATAAGCTGATAAACGAACGAACATGGGGCAATTACTAAACAAACAAAAAATGAAATAAACAAACAGATGGAGGGATAGATGGACGGATGATTTTGCTTGATCGCACGTTTGCATGGCTGGATAGGCGGATGGTACGCTTATTCACTAACTGCCTTTCTGACTGAGTGAGCGACTGACTGAAGTAAACTTTTGAGGAACATACAGGAAAGTTGAATTGGTGAGCAATAACAGAAGAAAGGGGAATTGAATGAACGACAAAGCGGGCAAGAAGACAATAGCACAAGGCCGAACACCGAGGGCAGAAAATAGCGTTGTCTGTGAATGAAGAGTAACGACTTCATTTCGCGTTTCATTCTTAACTGTTCAGCTAAAGCGATTACCAGATTGTGAGAGACCGTGAATGGTCGTAACTTTCTCCAACAACCCTTCGTTGGTTTGAGGTACAAGTCGACACTGGCACAGGAAAGCAGGCTCCTCCAACTGACGCAGAATCTCATCCGCAGGAGGTCGCTTCTCTGGTAACTGCTCCCAGCATGATCTAAATTTTGTACGAAACAAAAATGATAACTGTCAGTTCAAAATTGACCCCTTTATTTGCATAGCTTTCCCCTTCCCTCGACGGTTGATAGTTAAAAGCTCTTTCCTGTGAAAACTAGACACAATAGGTGTCCCAACCAACAGCAGAGACACTATTTTTAGCTCAAATAAAACGAAAACAAAGAATCTGTTTACGGAGACCTTCAGTGAAAAGATAACTTTGAACTGAATTTAGACCCAAACTTCTTTTTATGGTAGATCCCTGTGAATACTTTTAATCATCCATTTGCTAAATATTGTTGTACGCTAAGTTACCGGTATATCCACAAAAACAGCATCGTGTGGAGCCCGACACCTGGCTGCGTTGCCCTGAGCCAAGAGTTCCACGGCATTTTGGTTGATGGGGCGAAAGGTGTGTCACTGATGAGTCACCGTAGTATCTTTTACATTGTTGTGTGTAACCCAATCGTAAAAATCATCTCAACCTCTTTGTAACGTTCGTATGAGTTGAATAAAATTGAAAATGATTGATTGAATTGAATTAATAGTTTATAAGCAACGGTATGGTGAAACACAGGCAAGTGAAAATAAGCAATAGAAACGAAGGTCTCGGTGTCATCAAGATGCCAATCTCAAGTTCAAATGAAAAACTGTCAAAAAATGATTCGCTCGACTCAAAGCGCTTTAGCAAATTAAAGACGTTGTGCCAGTGATTGTGGGATTTCAACACCTACAGAAAAAACAAACTTGGATGATGTGCTGAAGCGCTTTGACTTTAGCAAGAAAACGAAAATTAAGAACTAGTTAGCAAAAATAAGCTGATGTACTGGAACAACGCATGCCGCTTGGTAATATATATATTTAGGCAAGCCTAAAAGCGGAGCTCTACAGTTCTTTCCCTATTGTATGGCATTTACCGATAAAATAAAATCAAGACCAGGACTCGAGCCAGGACTCTAGTAAGGACTTCTGTATTGTGATTATGGTTTTTACTGATTTGCTGCAGAGCCACAGCCACCATTCAAACATGTGCTAACGTACATTTTCGATTTATCATCGGTCTTTGCCACGTTGGATCAAGGAACTACATGACTATGAGCATAAACGATTTTGCTTCATCACAGTTTAATTACATCCGATTACATTTCAATACAAATGGTGTAAATCTCTAAACTATAGATGAGCAGTCCCAGTGACTCACTTTTAAATCCAACATCACAACCGGTTATGTGCTTTGGCTAAGTCACAAATTTTCTAACATGTATCGTTGACATTTTAACCTCAACAAACCGAATATTCCACAACAAAACAAAATGGTAAAACCTCAAAGTGGGTACTCTTCAACATCACCCAAAAAAGAAGAAAAGTACTTTGTTCGCCTTGTTTTGACTGTTTTATGGAGTCATTTTTGTGATCTATAAGAGTAAAGACGATAGAAAACTGCCGTCTGTGTCCTTTGTACAATAGCACCGAAAAACATTAAGCGAAAATGACTTTAACTTTTCGTTATGAAAAGTGACTGCGGCACGATAAGCCATGAATCAACTCAGGTGATCAACTGCAAATGGTTGAGAGTGGCTTTATTCTTGACTTCGATCAACTACAAATATTGTAAACTACAAACGTTGACTACAAGTCGTGGGCGGTATTATTTTTCACATCACTGTTAATGATAACATCTGGTTGGCAATGACAACAGACAAACAAATCGGTTTCAGAAAAACATTTGCCAATAAACATTGAATTAAAGACGAAGTTTTTACTGCAATTAGCCTTTTAAGTCTGCGATTTTTTAACTAAGAACGAGAATTGCTGTGAGGGACAACATATTGCTGCCATTTCAAATGCTGGAGCTGTTAAAAATCGTATTTACTTTTGTTGCTCTTAGCGAGAGTTTTCCAAATGTCAATCCGGCTCTTGTTCCTAACAAAGCGGAGCCGAGGATTTCAGTAAACCGTCCGAACTTCGCTTGGCTTTTCTTCAACCAATTTTGTGCCCTAAAATGAGCAACAGCAGGGAAAACGAAGAGTTTTAGGATCCAAAATGAAATATTGGATAGAAAACATTTGGAAAAAAAACGAGCATTTTTTAGTCCAAACCAATTTGAGGTAAAAGCGTGAAAACAACAAAACGTAAGAAAACAAAAAACGATACGAATGTTTCTTCGGCGTTTCTTGTAGAAATTGGAAAAATAAGACAAGTAACAAACATAACTCGTGAGTAACCTAGGCAAATCGCTAGTCCGAGTGTTCTTGACATAAGTATCCGTGTAAAAGACAAAACAGGAATACTAACCTGCGGATGCGGACAGTTCAGGTCAGTCAATAATCACTCCGAACGCAGAACTGACATAATAGCCGTCATTTCACACAAAATCATTGCTTTGCTAAGAATTGCTGCGAGGGACAACATATTGCTGGCATTTCCAATGCTGCAGCTGTTAAAAATCGCGTTTACTTTTGGCATAGAGTTGTTATTCTTTCGGCGAGAGTTTTCCAAATGTCAAACTTACCAAGCGGAGCCGAGGTTATAAACCGTCCGGATTTCGCTTGGCTTTTCTTCAACAAATTTTGTGCCCTAAAATGAGCGACAGCAGGAAAAAACGAAATTTTTTAGGATCCAAGATGAAATATTGGATAGAAAACATTTGGAAAAAACAAGAGTCCAAACCAACTTGAGATGGAAGCGTGAAAACAACAAAACGTAAGAAAAGAAACCGATGCGAGTGTCTCTTCGACGTTTCTCGAAGAAATCGGAAAAAATAAGACAAGTAACAAACTGAGACAAATCGCTATTCAATTTTCTTGGCATAAATGTCCATATAAAAGACAAAACAGGAGAACTAACCTGCGCACAGTTTAAGTCAGTCAACAATCACTCCGAACGCAGAGCTTAAGCAGAAGCGGTCATTTCACACAAAAGTAAGTCTTATTACGTCTCATGCCTATCAAGGAAGCTTGTTCAATTAAGGATTTTAGCGGCAAAACCGTCCAGTTTAATACACAGCAAGGTCCGAAGACAGCGTATAATTCTTACTGAAACCTTGCCAGACCACACGATCTTTTCTCTTCATGCAAGCTTCTGCAGGCAAACACGAGGAAAAGCTGAAACTTCCTGACACTTGGTAATGTTTTTACAGCTTGACAAGAGACGCTCTCTTTTTCGCTGTTCCTCACTATAATTTCGTCTCTTTTCTCGAGCTTTTTGTTGTTTTTTCTCCCGTTGCTCGTCAGTACGATTCAGCCTGTTTACTCAAGCCCTTTCTTGTTCTCTCTCTCGTTGCTCGACAATACAATTCAGCCGGTTTGCTCGTGCTTTTTCTCCCGCTGTTTGTCACTGATACTCTGCCTGTTTACTCGTGCCCTTTCTTGTTCTTTCTCCCGCTGTTTGTCACTGATATTCCGCCAACGAATAGACAAAACTGACTTTGTTTTAAAACTGTCTTCAAAATTTGGCCATGCAAGTTCCCGCCACAAAAACGCGGGTTGAGAACTGCGTGTATGGCCAAATGATCTTTCCAAAAACAGTCCATATGGAAGCGCGCCTACATGCGAGCTTGCACACGAAAGGGTTAACTGGAGTATCACATTTGACTTTGGCTTACATGATTGGGTGGACGTACGTACGGTCGGTCGGTCGGACGGTCGGACGGTCGGACGTACGATGACGTCATAACCAAAATTTCTCGGATGGATGGGTTACCATATTCTTACCAATGGTGCTCCGCGCGCGGAGCTCCGCTATAAAGTGCCCGTTAGCTCCACCGCATATCAGACTAGACATGGCGATTTATTCAACCTGTCAGGATCAAACATCGTGTCGAAATTCATTTAAGTATACGGTCGAGTGCAAATAGTTAATTCACTCATTTTTTAAGTAAACGCTTCAAGTCCCCTCCCCCAGCCAATACCTCGGTTCAAAAAATAAATTTCAACTTACCTCATAAGACCTTCCAGTCGGGGAAGCTGCGTATCTAAGTCACACGATTCCAGGGAAGGTCGAACTCCTCGACGAATCGCCTTCTTAATGTCCAAAACGTTGCGAAATTCACGAAAGGGGCGGCAGCCGGAGAGAATCTCAAACACGAAGATCGCAAAGGAGAAAATATCCACCTACGGGGAGAGGAACAAATAATACAAGATTATCTCAACAGTTTTGAAAAAGTAACTATTGACCCCATCTGCGAACTGTGAGGTCTTCAGCTGCTAGCTGATATAGAATTGGCCCCATAGTTTTGGAAATGGTCATTTGAATGTCAAACATTTTAACCCCGATTCGGTCTCACCATGGAAGACAGTTAGTAAAGCGTCTTCAAATTTTCTTCTAGTTCTGTTGCCTTCAAACAAAGCATTTACCAGGCGCATTAACCTGACGAATGCCTGTGAAATAGCTCCACATTCTTTATTGGCAGCAACAGGGCACAGACAGGCGCGGCGATCGATATCCCACGTCACTTTAAAGAGTCGTATGAACTCCTGCATGGTTTAAAAGCTACTATACTCGTTCCAAGGCGTAGCAAATTTTATGGGTAAATGCCGTAAGACGATTTTAGTGCTGCACAGTATAACCGCCGGAAAACTACGCAGGAAACAAATTGCCCCACGTCACGTTTGTCACGTTTGTTACAGCAATCGTCACGCAATCCACGTCTATCACTTCAAGTGAAAACTCCGAAACTGACCTTTTCGTCATATCCAACCCCAGTCCGAATCTCCGGCGCTTGGTATCCGGGTGTCCCTTCCTCTCCAGCTACCCCTTGAGGGGTGGCAAAACAAGAGATCCCGTAGTCTGACAGTTTGACGTTCAATAGATTGTTTTCATCCAAGGACCACACCAACACGTTATCGGCCTTAAGATCACGATAAATAATGCCGCAGTCGTGCAGATACCAAATAGCGCTGGCAACCTAAACCAAAGACAAGACGACGAATACATATAAGGGTTAGGGAAAGTCGCACATGAACGACAGGCTACCCTGCTGGACGGCGGGCGCCGTTTCAAAGAGGACACAAAAAAAGAGGTCCGAGGGGTATCTTTACCCCGTCGCAAATTACTCAAATGCAGTTAAAAGCTATAAGCGAAGATAGAGTGCAAATGGACAAACAACATTCGCCTTCGCTAAAATAAATAGCTTTCCTCGTCAATTCTCCTGAATCTAAACTCTCCATCCAATGTATGTCGCAAATTCACCTGAAATGCGATTTTGTACGACATCTCCCTCCCAAGCATGGAGTCTCTCGTACACGTCGTAGAAACTACGTTATCCTGTTGCTTTGCTCGAGCTTCACGTTCGGCAGAGAGCTCCTCAATCACAGAAGCTAGGCTACCATGTGGCGCGAGTTCCAGCACAAAACACAGAGGATGGAGGGAGACGCCCAGCAGGCGCACTACACAGGGATGGTTCAGACGGCACAGGACGGCAACCTAACAAAGGAAACAACAAATTTGTATTTTTTTATCTCGGTGACAGCTCAGGTACTGTGATTCTTAACACCGCGAGGTTTGAACGTGTGAGGCATCATCAAATGTGACCATGATTGAAATGAGTGCGATTAATTTAATCAATGGATGGCACACGCAACGAAAGATTTCCATTTGTCGAAATTTTGAAAATTTGCCCGCTTTTTCACAGCGATCGATGGGGCCTGGGGAAAAGGTAACGAAGAGCCCGTTTAAGAACCACTAAAGCTGATGAATATGTGAAGCACCATCAAATGTTATTAAAGAGCACAATCCTTTGATACTTTGTACAATGTAGATTAGCCAATAAATGTGCCCAAATAAATACCCTATAAAGTTCTTTGACATGTTCGCAACAGATTGAATTATGCACAATTTAAATCGTGCTGACCTGCCGAGGTGTTAAAGCGAAACGGGGTGTAAAATTGGAACAAGGGTTCCATTCTCAAAACGGCGACAAAAGGGTTAACTGGCCCCTTTTTTAGTTAATAGAGACCTTGCGCAACTACGACGGCGACGGCAACGAGAACAATGGGCTTGATGAGCAATGGCTCTGCTCGTGCGTTTTACATTTCGGTACATTTCTTTGCCGTCATCTGCAGAACGACGACGTGAAATGACTACATTTTTGGTTTTCACCAGAACGTGACCGCATGACAGCAAATTTTTCTTTCTTTTTCTTTACTTTAACACAGACTCTGGACAGTTCGCCAGCATTTTTTAAGTTAAACAAGTTGGAATAATCTCGAAAGAGTTACAAAAACAGGAAGTTTCATTTTCAAACGACGTTTCCGTTGCCGTGGTCGTCGTCGTTGCGTAAGGTCCCTAATGACACATAAACGGACTTATTGACTGCCATGACAAGTTTTCAAAATTATCCATCTTCTTTCGAGATGCATTTACGCGGACTAAACTCTTAACCGGGAAAATTGTTTCTGGCTTCACTTAACTAATAATAAAGATCTTCGTCTCAACAATCGTTGAAAAACATAAATTGTTGAACGACATTCTAACCTCTTGTCTTAAATCCCAGAATGCTTTGACAACCTTGGTCTTCTCCAGTTCCTCCCCCATGTCCTCCTCAGAAAATTCTGAAAACACATCTGATCTGCGCATGCTTGAGCCCTCGCTTAGATGCGATCTCGGGAAAGAAGCTGGTAATGTCCTTGACGCAGTGTCTCCAAACCCACTATCAAACCTAAACCTGGGAAGGAGTGAAAGTGAAAAATACCGACAATTCATCTACTCCTTGCCCTTATTAGGTCAAAGAGTGGATAAGGTACTACAGTGTGCAAAATCTTTTGCAACTAGTAGCTTCTGTCTGCTGGACTGCGACTGACAGTGTAGATAAAATTATCCAGTTGTAAGACGTTAAACAATTTTGGCTTGATGTGGAATAGAACTGGTTAGAGTTAGTGTTCCGTTACGGTTAGTGTAAAGTAATTAATGTTCGAGGGAGGGGGTGGGTGGGTGGGAGGTGGAGCTATCTGGAGGAACCTTTCACGAAAACAACAAAGTAGCATAAAAAACTGCCATACTTCGGCACAAAAAACCTTCCTGCGCACCATTTCCACAAATTGTTTAGCTCAAACCTTTAGTTACGCGCTTAAACTGAACAGAATGGATAATTACCCAGGTAGTTTCGTAGAGTGAAACGTTTTAACAGCCACAGCCGCGTCCCTGTATATCCCAAAGTACACCTCGCCCGAGCCACCACCACCGATCCTCTGGGTTTCCCGCGCTTCAAACTTGAATTGACCCTGATCCACGAAAAAATGGGGCGGTAAATCCGCCATCAGCAAATCTGGGATTAGAAACCGCAGCGACACGACTTTATCAGGGTGGTAAGGGCAAGTGATGGTAGAATAATCCAGCGCAGTTGCTGCGCACGTTGGAAGCGTGAAGTTGTAAGGTCGTGGAGGGTGCAGGGCGTGAAAAGAAGCGGGAAACTCCATGGAAACCGAACGTTTCATTGATGGACGATGCGACGTCATTAACTCGGTGCAGAGCGGGCACGGGATTAAGCGCCGAACTAAAGGCAGGCCGTACATGTCCGTCTCGTCCAGACCTATAAAGGATTTAAGCAACGTTTTGAATATATTCAGTTCTTAACAACTGCTGTGAGGTAATTTGACATTCAGATCAAATGGTGGTGAGTAAAATTTATGCAGGGTCCTTGCACTAAAAGGTTAGATCGATCTCGCACCAATACAGTATCGACCTACATGCCTACATACAGCGACCCAGTCACAAACGGAAACTATTAGACGAAAATCTAATACTCTAACCCACGTCTAACCCTGCGAGAACTGGCCCGCTTCTTAACTGGGTAAGATTAAGACTGAATCGTTTGAACGCCTTTCAAAGAGAGTAGGTAGGGCCATTGCTTAAAACAGAGCACGACGATTTGAATGCTTACCTGGATACCACTCGGAGATCAGAGCGTCGATTTGATCGACAATGAATCCCACGGCAGCAAAGTCTTGTTGTTCTGACCACACAGTGATGGCGACGCCATTAACTTCTTGAAAAACAACATTCTTTTGACCCACAGGAATCTAAAAGAAACGAGTAAGTACACAAATAAACAGGTTAGCAGGATTGAGATAGAAAATGTACGAGTACAAAACGTGGACCCCCCATTTGGACCCCATCTGAACCCCCATCTGGACTCCCCATAGAAAATCAACCTCTGCGCCGAAAGTTACGAGACTGAAAAGGCAACCATTTAGAGAAACAAAATTGAGGAAAACCCTAAACGTGGTTCATAACACTAGCCAGAACGAGTGCAATATGCTGATAAAAACAGAATCCGGTTACAGCAGAGAGTGAGAGTTGTTTTGATATCAAAGAATAAAAGGTATTGTTGTGTTGATCGTTATGGATTCTTTTTCCCATTACGATTTAAACCACTAGAGCTCTGTTTAAAGGCCAATCTTAACTAAGCTAGAGCGGCCATTTTTCCGTTTATCGGGAGGAAGTTAGAGTGGAAGACACGAAACTTCGAAACTCGCCAAGCGTGAGACGCCGGAGCGTGGATTCTCGCACGCGACCTCTACTTTGCGTTTCCTCGTCTGCTCCATGCTTGCCTTTAGAAGACAGCAGGCCAGGTTCATCTCATCGGCCACCGCGCAAAAATAGCGACCGTATGTCGTTTATACAAACAGAGACACCCACAGAAAAAGAAAATTTCACAACGTACCAGCTCCTGGTAAGATTCCACTTGAAAGTATCCTCCTTCGTACACGACCCCAATCCCCTCGCGCCAATAAACCAAGGAGTAGCTTTCTTCTTTAATCTGTTCAATCGTGCGCCATCTTTGGACAGACACTATCAGCCTGGTGATGAGGCGACTCCAGAAGCCGCTGGGTGTGTAGGCCATCTTGTAGTTCCTGCACACTGTAGTGACACCTGTCTTACGGATACTCCGCTGTTTCAACATTTTTTTAAACAAAATAAAGAGTTAATTTCGGCTAAGGCGTGCTAATGTAGAACTTAAGTTGTTATTACAGTGTTTGAAAAATGAGTGAGAAACGGAAATGAAATTTAAAGTTTCAACAGTAAACAAACAAACAAACAAACAAACAAACAAGGAGTCTGAATAATTCAACCAAGTTTCTTTCGTAAAATACTAAACATAATGGCTCTTTAAGCCTTTTCCACAGAGCTACTAAGTAAGAGAATTCCAGAAGGCAGTTTAGATATCAAGTTTCGTTGAGCGGCGCTTTACCTTAGAAAAAACGCAATTAGACAGATCGACAGACCGTAGGAAAAACGCAAATAGACAAAGACAGACAGACAGACAGATAGACAGACAGACATTTATAATACGCGCTGCTCTGTTTTGTAGCAACTATGGATGGATGGATGAAGATCGAAACAGCTTTATGTAAGGGCTGATACTTAAGGCGTACATTTTCACTGGACTTTCTTCTGATCAGCTTTTGCAGTTGATGGAGTTGCATTCCTGGTTTCTCTTTTGGCAACATGGAAGGAATCAACAGCTCTTTATCGTTCAAGGACAGAGCGATCTCAAAACGTTCCATAAGTTGAAGATACTAAAGAATTCAAAGGGAAATCATATCAATGAAATAAACAGAACAAAAATGCACAGTACGGCGTCCGGCTCTGCATGCATTAGAATAACAGGCATAACAAACAGACATTAGTAAGCGCGGTTTCCATATGATCAAAAGCTATTAAACTCAATAATGGGAACCCAGAAAACACAGAAATGGCCAAAAGATCTCTATCGCAAATAACAGTTGAACAGCGATGTATTACACTGTATTCCAAAAGGATCACAAATGACTACAAGATGAAATGCCACATCCTCCCTGTACGCGTCGTTGCAACAAGGAAAATGGCCCTGGCTACAGTACACACTTCTTTAGGTGGTCACAGAGATTAACATTAGTTTGCAAGATCGCACAACTGTAACTGATCGCATAATGTGGTTCTATCTTCTGCAGCCCTCTTCTTTTCAAGATCTCGAGAAGGTGAACACTTCAATCTAACACTCGTTTGTCGGTCCGTCAGTCAATCAACATTTGCGCCCAAGTTACGGCTGTTTTTGCGATCGTGTGTTCTTAACCTTTTAAACAGGATCAAATTTCTTCTTGTACTATTAACGATTTATAAAACAGAGTAAAAGCGGTGGAACAGAGAATTAACTCTGAAGTGTAAATTAAAGTGCTAAGAGAAACGTGTTTATAGTTTATAATTTATAGTGCTACGCGGCACAATATATATATATATATGTACCCTTACCCACTCTTCGCCGCGATTCACCACCTCAATCGTCCCCGACTTTCTCTGTCCGACCTCGTGGCTTAGTCGGCAGAGCATACAACGGTAGATCTACTCCGGAGGTCGTGGGTTCGATTCCCACCGAGCTCATAAGAATTTTTTCTTTGCCTCGTGTGGTTCCCTGATACCCTGTACTAGGGCTAACGCCCAGTGGGTTTTTCATGGGTTTCTCTTAGCACTTTAATTTACACTTCAGAGTTAATTCCCTGTTTTACCACGTGTACGTGTTTATAGTGCTACGCGGCACAACATATATAAAATAGAGTAGTTACGAGAATTAAGGACATGATTACACAAGATGAATTTGCTTGATATTTTAACAACTTCTCCCAACTTCTATGGGGAATGTGTAGAGGTAACAAATGGAAATTCAAATTTTAATCTTAGGGTTTAAAGGTTCAATCATGAGCTGAAATTACCCTGTTACTTTACCTGTGCAATAAATTCCTGTGGAAACTTAGGGTCTCTGAGAACCAACTCCAAATCCTTCATTTTCATAACGCCATCCATAATGAAGGGGTTTCTCTCTCGGATGGTTACTAGCGTGGCGATCAGATCACACACCCAGGATGGATCAATGAAGTAGAGATGGTGCAACCCGCGCAACTGATCATTATAATGAAGAAGAACACCATTCTCGTGTAAGAACCTGGTGGCTGAAGAAACAAAGGTAAAACAATGAATTGGCTTTTTTCTTCTTTCCTTGGACATGACGGGGGTCCACTGGTTTAAGAGAGGCCAACTGTTGGGCCGATTATTTCAACAGAGTCTAATTTAGACTGTGGTTTAAGGTATGTAATGGACATCTGGATTCTAATTATGAGTGATATTTAAAGGAAATACACGTTTTTGTAGTCTGTGACATATGCCTACTTGACTTTGATTATGGTGAAGAAGGTCTACCTGTTCGGGTTGGCCAGATTGAAATCGAGTTAGACCATGATTTTGATAAACCCCATCTAAACGTCGTTTACAATTAACTTGTGTATACCAACCCAGAGTCAGCTCCTCTGTGTCCAGGATGTCATTCTGTGGACTGGATTTAGCAAGCTGTAGGATTTCATCTTCCAGCAGTATCGGTGGTTCCCCTGTGGCTCTCCTGCGCTCGGCTTCCTGGATGACAGCTTGCTGTAGATCGGTGTAACTTTGGGGTACCTGTGCAAGTCAAGATATGAAACTCACTGCGAGAGGTCACATTCTGTATGATAAAGGGGTTGTTTTACGTCATTGGAGTTGATTCTTAAGGAAAAATGCTGTTAAGAAGATGACAAACGAAACCTACAAATAATGGTGTTATGTGTTTTGGAGAAGAAAAAGTTTCACCTTCTTTCCAGTATAGGACCAATAAAAATGATTTTTCTTCTAATGCATGTGCTGCGAACTATCACATTCATGTAACTCTACTGCATGATTTGTGCAGTTATGTCCAGAAATGCAGGCAATCGCAAGAATAACAAATACGAAATCATAAGAAATAAAATAACAGAACTGGCAAAAATAGCAAGAATGACGAAAGTAGCAAATCAGCGAACTAATATGTAAGAAATTTTCGAGACTGAGCAAGGGGTCCCCACAGCACCTTGATTGCGATGTGACATTTGTACAATATTCATAGTGCTTAATACACACAGGTGTTCTATTCATCAAATATCCATTTTTAGAACTCCTAAAAGTACAGTAAAACGGTCTGAAACGCCAATTTAGAAGGTTTTTTTTAACAGAACAATCCTAAAGGAAAGAGATGGCGTATTTGACGACGCTCCTTGTTCCAAGAACGTTTTCGAATTCACTGTACAGGGATCAATTCTAATTTCAAGATACAAACCATCTTTGACGAAATTGTTTTTTTATCTCAGGCCCAACGAGTCAAACGGTGCACTTCACATCAGTCAAGCTTAATTACGGTTTAGGTCGCCCGAAATTACTTAAAGTTCTCCTTTTGACTGAAGCGTCGAACTTAACTAGATCGTGAAAAGTAACAGATCGAGACTGACTTATACATTGCATTTGGTTTGGCTGATGTGAAGAATGGCGTTTGATCCAAACCAGTAATTTCCGCTTAGCTGGCCGTGAAGAACACCACGTGCAGCCGATCCAAATAAAATAAGTCGAACTTGATTGGTTCACACGAAACTAATGGACTGGGTTGAGTACGGCGTTTGACCTGGGCCCAAATTTTCTCAGCAAGTTGAAGAATTATTGTTTCTCTGTAGTTAACTCCAAGCTCTCCACTTACCCTCCGTCCAATAATGGTCTCTCCACTGTCTTTTACTTTAAGCGCCTTACTGTAGATCATCTCTTTCAATTCCGGGATATTTTCACCGGTCACCGGAGACACCATAATGTTACCGACAATCTTCGGGAATCCTTGGTTGTCCAGGTACTTCTTCGCAATGCTGTGCTTCAGCGTGTCCATGCGAACTTGTCGGTTACTCTTCGGCAGTAAGTCGAGGTGTGTTCCGACTATCAGGACTTCGGAAAAGGGCGCCCGAGCCTGGAAAGGAGAAAGCATTATCACTTGTCTGACGAGAACAAGTCTTATAGATAGCTGATAAGAGTGCAGGTAGACCTACAATTCTAGTTTCCCTTTATAAGTCTAACCTCTTGCTTTCAATTGAAATCTTCTCCCCCGTTACAAGGGGTTTCATTAAAGAGTCTGACCCACCCAGTTTACAACGCGCGCGTCTGTTGTTGTTTTTATCCGGGCAAACTTGACATTTCATGCTTTATTTGGGCATCAGGTTTTATTTTGTCACGAGAGAAAACTCCTGGATAATTCAATGGAAATGATGGCACTGGGGAAGATCTAAGCGAAAGACATATCGGTACGGAAAGCCGTTCGTTAAATGCTTACGGTTCACCGTTTGCTTGAGGCCAAAATGTAAATAGAGCCACCGCGAGACGTGGAGGTGATGTCGCCGAACCTCGTAGTGTTGTCAATCGTGTGGTCAAGGAGCGAAAGATTGTAGTTCATTTCTTTGAACTGGATTTAACGGCGATGACTGTAAAATTAACTGCCTTCTGCCTGCAAATGCCGAACCTCGCAGCGTTGTCAATCGTGTGATCAAGCAGCGAAGAAAATTGTAGTTCATTCATTTGAACTGGATTTACCGGCGTTGATTGTAAAATCAACTGCCTTCTGCCTGCAAATGCATGCAAATGTAACACGCCGTGACAAATCACTCGAACAACTGAGAACTTCTTATTGATCCAGAAATATGACATTGTCGATACACACACTCTAGAAATTCAGGTAAAAAATTTAATGAGAAAGCCCGTTACAGATGTTCAGATTTCTTACGTTTCTCACTGTCTCGGAGTGCTAGTTGAACCAAGTGGTTCATTAGTTTCATCTCCAATCCTCCCCACGTTCTGGTGGAACATCATCTCTGCGAACTCGCTGTTGCTGATTGCCTTGAGTCCCAGAGATTCTTCAGGCTTTCATTCCATAATAAAAATGTCGCCTGGCGAAGGTTCACCCTTTTTAACGCTTCCGTGCAGCGAGGACGACCTCTCGGCCTGGTCGAGTTGCCGACATTAGTGACAACACAGTCGTTGAACAAGTCTCAGAGTATTCTACATTATGGTTCTGCGAAGGTCGAAAGATTCCAAATAAACTGATAAACTTAAAGCTTGATATATAAACTCAAACGTGGACGTAAAATAAATGTCATACGACGCGGTCAGGACCGGATGGAAAAAGATTTCTTTCGCTAGCTGCAACACTTGTAATATCGGGGGCCCTAAAAATGGCGAATGAATCGAGGTGGGCGCGCAATGCAAACTGGGTGGGTCCGATTCTTTAATATTGAAGAAATAGGAGGGTATAGGATTCCAAATAGGCGGGGATCCTGGCTTGCCCTTTTCAATATTTAAACAGCAAAGATGGGTACTGTGTTCATAGTACATATGTGCTGCATTACCCGGGTCCCGGCCTCTAATAACAACCCTGTATTACCTTAAAACTAATTACCTTGTGCCATCATTTGCGACTGATCTGTGAATAAGGTACCTGTTTGTAAAGTTTAAAGTTGCTCACTCCCACAAATTCCCATGGAAAATTGAAAGACTATCTCCATGAAAGAGTGCAACCCCACTTGATTAGACCACATAACGAATTCGTCTCACCCTCAGGTCATGGGTTTGAAAGATCGCTAACCTAAGCAAACTGAACGCAAGTAGTATTTCAGTGACAAAGGAAGCATGCTCATCAGCGTACGACACTCGTTGAAGTGTTGCTATACTAAACATATTTTCGGGCTTCTTTAGAACAAGAATCTTTCACTTCACATGTAAAAATGATTCTTCGATCTATGTAACAGTCGCACGTTTTGACGAAAAACAGCCACTGACACCGTTGACATAGCTTTGCGGATCATAGCTCAGTTGTTGAACGTTTGACTTACGTGGAGACTTCGACAAAGTGACAAGAACACAAGGCAAACGATTAGTAATTCGCACAACTTTCACAACAAATCCACTTTAACTATCAACTTCATGAAACCGATTGCGTTTTCAAAGGTTTCGTATTCACTGCCTTGAAGAGATTTTCATTGATTGCCACTGGTTGGGATAGACAAAATTTCTGAAATTTCCCTGACCATAAGACAAACTCTGAAGCACTAAAACCAGCAATTAACATTAGAAATCAATTCTTTTGTACAACTAAATAACGTAAAGAAGGCAACAAAACGTAACAGGCAAAGGAAACTTGTGAAAACGAAGCGGCCATTCTCGTTGGAGGAGTTTGGAACGGAAAACGTGGTGTACACCCTAAGATTGTCACCTTGTTCTCGGAAATTTTCGTCTTATCCGCGTTGCAATTCGCTTCAACGGAAAGCGCGCTGGGACGTCATTGGCACTTGCAGCACCTGAAGGCAACTTGCAGCACGTGACTATGGCTCACCTGTATGTTAAGGAGCCAACGCCTGAGGCTCTCTACGCCTTGCTCTCCATGTGTCACGTTCCACACAGCCAGGTAAAGAGTGTTAGGAGACAGAAACAGTTGATGAGCGGCGTAATACACGTTCTGACCTGCCAAATCCCAAGTACTGAATGTTATCAACGGCGCGTCGGTCTAAGGATGGGAAAAGAGGACAGCAAGTCTTTCGTTGGCCGGTACTCATCAGTGGAACCCCGCCTTACCATCAATTTGTTAATAGTCACCGTTTTTTTGTCCCAGCGAAACGCCCATACATTTTATTATAAGAAAACCCTCTTAAAGAGGCCGCCTCGTTAATACGACCAACGGCCACATAATTCTGAAATCCCAAGCTGTATAATCCTTAAATAAATTAACGCCGTTAATACGGCCTCTCGAACTAACTATGCATTCATAATCTGATAATTGGCGAAACAAAACAAATACTGTATTGAGAAACAATATGGAACGATAACATGGAAATATGGAACGATACTCTCGAAAATTATATCTCATCTTAAAATTGTACTTTCAAGATGCTTCTAAGGACTGCCGGTAACAGTTGTTTACCACTACCACTACTACTACTACCTCTACTTATAAAAAAAAAAAATAAAAAAAATAATAATAATACCCAAAGGAGTACAAAGTGAATGAAGCAAAGCAAACGGAGAATGAATGGAAGCAGAAAAGAATGCATGGGCAGTATGTGAGAGAAAAGGAAGGTATTGACTGGGATAGAACTGGGCAGTGGATTGCAAAAGGATATTTGATCACACAGCAGAATCCCTTGTGTGTAGATTGTGCGGAAGTAAGGAAGAAACGGTGGCCCACGTGGTGAGTGAGTGCAGTAAGCTGGCACAGACAGAATATAAAGGAAGGCACGATAACTTGGCGCGGTATATTCATTGGCAACTTTGTGGTAAATGTGGATTGGAAAGATACTGTGGGATTTCACAGTCCAGTGCGACTGGAAAATCGAGGCAAGAATACCAGACATTGTCTTCATTGATAAGAAGGAGAGAGAGGTTGTCACAACTGATGTTGCCATCCCAGGCGATGACAGGGTGAAAGATAAGGAACTTGAGAAGTTAGAAAAATACCAACTATTAAAAGACGAAATTGCAAAAGTCAGGCATATATTATCGGGGCCGTTGGAGCTGTATCAGTGAACTTTAAAAAGTACATGAAGCAAATTGGCGTGATAGTGAGTTTAGAAATCATCCAGAAAACAGCATTGCTAGGAACAGCAAAGATACTAAGAAAAGTACTGTCCCCGTAAGAAGAAGGAAGAAGGAAGAGAGAGACCTGTGTCCCGTGGTGACTTGTTGTAATCCGCTCCCAAGGACTATAAACCAGGCCGAGTATCCTGCCTGAGTCTATAAGGAATGGACATAATAATAATTTTCTTTTTTCACAATAAAACAAAGTCACAACATACGTGTGGCTTTTACAAAACATGATTGTGTTACTCAATTTTACAGTCGGCGGATAGAGAGACTGGAAACAGCGGGGAGGAAAGTTTGTTTTGCATGGTTCAGACTGTTCTCACTGCCTGCTGATGTTGTTTTTAATTCACCGCTATAACATAGCTTCTCAATAGCGACAGAAGGATATCAAAAATTCTGATGTTCTCTTGTCAAAACGTACTGAAGATCGAGTCAAACTGCATAAAGAAACTGGGAGTATGGCAGGAAGATCGGGACCAAGCAGTGTTTGTGTGTGTGTGTGTGTGTGTGTGCTACAGTATAGACAACAACATCCTACCTGGCTCCTACTAGGCTCCCATCTGACTCATAACTGGTTCCTACCGGGCTCTTACCTGACTCCCACCTGGCTCCTACCTGGTTCCTACCTGGTTCCTACCTGCGTCTTACCTGACTTAAGAAGCGGGGTAATGAGAACCTGGAATTGGACGACACCTGAACCTGCCACTCATCAATCATGATGCCGACAGTAGACAAATTGGGTGGCAGCTTCTGACCTTTTAGTGCCGCCAGCAGGGTTGTCTTTCCTCGGCCCTGAAGAATGAGGACAATACAGCATTGAAATAGGGAGCAAACGTATAGAAAAAAAGATAACTAAAACAGAGCAGGACAATGACGCCGGAACCCGAATTTCTATGAAAGCGTGAACGGTCTCTCAGTGAAAGGATAATATACCTGATATGCAATAAAGCAAACAAAGAGGGGGGTGAATAGGGCTCAGCAAATCCGTGCTAGTTTGTAGAAAAATCCGCCAATCCGTTGATATTTTTTTCGTAAATCCGAATCCGCAAGCCTTGCAGTTCTGTTAGAGACGTAAGCACCTTTGAACATTCACTGACGTTAAATATATGTTTTTTAATTAAGTTGTCACATTTTACTTTTGAAAATGTTTCTTTATTAAAAACAAATGACCAACACGCAACAACAGATTTTGTCACATAGCTCTCTTGTTGATTTGTTCGGAAAGAGCGAGACTTTTGATGGAGTAGCTCGGTATTGTGACTCTGAAGGCATCACCTTTCTTGGGGGGGAGGGAGGTTCTGGAGGCATGCCCCCCCCCCCAAGAAAATTTTGAAAAATTAAAGTAGCTAAGACGTGTTTTCCTTTATTCTGAGGGGAAACGTGGCCCATCAAAAGTAGCTATTTAGAACTTGGACAGCAATGACCAGAACCAGGTTGTTGATCAGGGGTCATTTGTAAAAAAAAAAAAAATGGTTTGATGGGGGTGCTCATTCTTGCGGGCTCAGAAAACCTTGTTCTTCTCACTGTTATTTAAGGGTTTTTATTGGACTAACATTAACAGAGTCCACGTTACTGGTCCGCAATTAGCATGTAAGCATGTGCAATAGTCAGTCAACCCACTGACCAGTAGAATTGGAAAGCGTTCGAAGCCGGTACAAGGGGAACATGGAGTAAGGTATTTCCAGAATGTTGGTCCACGAGGTAGTTACAGTACATAAGCGGCAATTCTCTACCTCAAAATGAATTGTTTAAATTAAAAACCTTAACTGCGTGAGAAACAATAGTTTCAGCATGAGAGCGTAAGATTTCATTCGTTTGCATGAGTCTCACAGTGGCGCTCAATATGAGTCAGACTTGAAAGCTCTTGTGTCAACTTTGTCAAGTGAGGTCCTCTCTTGACCTTGTTTGTTATCTGCCTGGTTTTGTCTGATCACTGACTTCACTGAGACTTTATGAAGTCTGAACCATGCATTAGTGTAAAGCTAGTTCTTTTATCGATTTTGTTAAATCCCTGATGACGTTTGTGTGAGCAGACAAAACTAGTCGGATAACAAAGTATTAACAAAGTTAACAAGATTTGTTGCTGTCTGTTACACGCAGTTTTTAGAAAACCTTTTTAAAAAAATGTAAGAAAAACAAAACAATAGAAAATTCAAAAAAGAAATTTCTAACTCATGTAAGTTCCACGGTCCGTACTTCAAAACAAACAAATCCATAATCCATGCTGAAATATTGAAGAAATCCGTGATCCACTGAGCTTTTAATATTCGTCAATCCGGAAAATAATCCTCAAAATCCGAAAACCGAAAGCAACATTTCAGGCCAAATCCGTCGATCCGCGAACCTATTCACCCCCCTCAACAAACAATTAAACACAACACTACACGATCTTAGCCTTCTAAGCTGAACTGTATTTTGGAATGTTATTGACCACGCCTGGATTAGCGTAAACTTTGGTTTCAATTCTTAACTTTTGGGTGAAAGTTTCTTCTGCGGTTTTCGTTTTTCAGGGTTGACTTCCTCTAATATAAAATTTTACAGGATATTGGTGCTGAACAACGTTCGGGGATACAGAAAAGAAATCCTTGGTATATTTTTAATATTTGATTAGCGTTAATCGGCTTTCGAATAACCAAGCCCTGACGTGTAACCTGGAGTAGCCTCCTTTACAATCTGGTCCCAGTCTCTCGCCTCTTACCTGTAATCCGACCACCATCAGTTTCATGCGGTAATACGGAACTGACTTGCGCAGAGTAGCTCGTAAGTACGCCAGTGTATCTTTAGGTCGAACACCATTCTCACCTAGCAACACGAAACGAAGTCAGAGAGGCCAGTAATACGAGATCCATGACAGTTTAACCTACAAAATGCTATCAAAAGAAATGACTAGTGCTTAAGGGGGCATTACGGTTGAATTTTTAGGAAAATCAGGTGGATTGAGAATGAAAGAAAGAAGTGTAGGAAAGGGTATACAGATAAATCAGTTAGTTCGCTAACGGGGTCACGCGCACCTTGTTGTGGTGGCGGACTATATGGGGTTTGTCTCCTCATTATTCACTTTAGATTTTAATTTTAAACCACCTTCAAATCAATATTTCCAGTTTTCCATAATTGTCTTCACACCCCACCCCCTCCCCCCGCCCCCTATTTGTTATTGCTTCAAAACATTCCAAAAATCATGCAAGAACTTAGAAACATTTACTAAGCCATGGACTCCAACCTAATGGAGCCAGTTTATGATTGAATGAAATCTTGGCGAGATTTTGAAGGAATAGGCCCTTTACAGTTACTGATCACATGTTACAAAAACACCTTGCTGGAGGGCAAGATAAAAAACGAAGCAACTTAATTTGAATGGATGAGCCAATGCACAAATTTGCTCTCCAGCAAGGTGGTTTTGTACCATGTGAGTGCTAACTGCAAAGGGCCTATAGTCGCCCTTTGCAGTTAGCACTCACATGGTACAAAATAAGAGCTGAAGTATATGAAAACAAGGCATTTAAGCACAGTGTGCCCCCTTAACCCTTTCACTTTTCTCTAATCTTTGTACCTGGTCTCACGTGCTTGGGGAGTCCAAGAAGGTTAAGCTTGTTTAGTCTTAGTTGCCAACACTCGCGTAGATTACCTAGTTGAGGGGGGAGAGTTCGCATTTCCGGATTGCTGAAAGACCAAAATAAGTTGTCATACCTAACCAGCCAACCAATGCAAGCACCCAGGTTCAAGCAAGAGTTTAATTTAAAAACTGGATGGCTGTAAACTTAGTTTTGCCTGCCTGCTAAGAGTACATCAAGATAATTTTTTTTTTGATGAAGAATTTGGGTCAGTGTCAGTCTCCAGGCAACTGCGCACCTACCCCTCCCCTAACTCAACATTAACACCAAGTTATTTACTTGTTGTAACTTGTTGGGTTAGGGGAGGGGTGGGTGCGCAGTAGCCCAGATACCGGTATTGATCCAAGAAGTTAGAGCCAAATATATTTGCCCGCCAATGAAAAGCAATTGCCTTACAGCTCAACACATGCACTACCTTGCACAACTTATATCGTTCATATCTTCAAGGAAGTATCATAAGATCAGCTGAGAATGGCCTCTGAAACTCGGGCATGTGAGAAGGGATTAAATTGGTCAGCTGCTTACTTGCTTAAATCCAGTTCAATGAGATTCGATAGCCCGCACACACTGATTGGGACCATCTGTAAGTTATTGTCATTTAATTGAAGCGTTTCGAGTGTCGGTGAGAACAGAGAGGTAGGGATTTCACAGTCTGTCTTGACATTCTGAGGTTCTTCTTGACTGGAAGCCTTGAAAAACGGAAATCGCTTCGGCGACCCGGCTTGGTAATCATCTAGAGGCTTGGCGGAGAGCTGTATAAATTCAAAGTAAATAAAAGAACATGTTGACAAAATTGATGTGCGCGCAGTCCATTATGCTCGCCGGCAAACCCTGTATATTGACCAATGCCTCGTGGCTTCTACGGTTGGGGGCTCGGTTACATGTCTCTGTTGATATAGGCGTATTTTCTTCCCCTCTTTCCCTTCTCCCTCATCGCACCCCCCCCCCCCCCCCCGCCTATCGCCAGCTCCCTTGGTGGCAACCTCTTTCAACTTCTTTCTCTCCCCAACCTTCCTCTGCTTCAAAGATCCAAGATGGTGGTGAAAGAACTCGCGACCCCTGAAAAGACGCCGGCACTGCAGGCTACGTATGTACAGAGAGAGGATAAGGAAACGTATCTTCAGCTTCAAAAAGACAAGGCAGTATTTTGGAATAACACCTGATGAATGGCAAAATTGTGTGCAAAGAGTGCAAATTCGATACTTACAACAGGTTCTTGAGTCGGTTGTTACACGCAGGAAACGAAACACAAAAGGAACTGGAATTTCGATAGCATAGCTGCATGAGACGATAACCTTGTTAGCCTGCGACCATGTTCCCCCCGGGAGGGGGCGGGGGAATTGGGGGTGGGAGTAAAGTGAAGGGAAGAAGGCTTTAACTTTGACGGAAGTTGTTTCGAAACTTATATCAGTGAGAATAGAAAGTATCTACACAAACCCATTGTTTGATTACCTTGTTGTGAGAGAGGCTTAACTTGTGCATGGTTGCGGAAGTCCAAAATTCTTCCTTGGGCAGTTGTCTAATGGAGTTGTGGCTGACATCCAGATCTTGTAGGCAAGACAGCTGGCAGATGCTCCAAGAAATAGTGGCTAGATTGTTATAGGAGAGGTTTAAACGCGTCAAGGAAGAAGCCCAAACCATTTCGACGTTGCAAGAGAAATGAGTAAACTTGTTGTGGGAAAGATCAAGCGTTTGCTGAAAGATAAAATAACCAAAAATTGTTTTAGCAGATGACTGGAAACGAATTGGAAAAGAAGCAGACCAGAATGAACTGCTTCACAGTTTTCCAAAAGTGGCAATTTCGCTTCGGACAAAAAACACTGTAAAAACTGCAAAAGCGAGTACGTTACCATAAACGAAGTAACGCGTTACGCCCACATACCAAGATAATGGATGGAAAGTATTAAAATTTTAGTCCTACTTTGTACGTCATAGTTCACTGTCGAGCGCTCCTCCTAGTCTTTTTGAGGTTTCGAACGGGAATTAATTCGCGGAATTTCGTGTACGGAAGAGTAACGAGGTCGCCGGTACAAATGTCCACTTAGAACGAGTTCCAAACTGGTCAAATTTTCATCACCATTAATCAAGCACTAAGCGAGTTCGTTCTCTTGAACATTATTTTTGTCAACCGGTGTTCTGATGAACGGCTCACACAAATTTCATCCCACGCGCTATACATCAAAAGATTTGATTGTAACTCCGTTCTGCTTTCCCCTGCAATTCTCATCAACGATGTAGTACCAGCGGTTTTGACAGTCTCTGACTCTCACGCCCTCTCATAAGGGAGCTTAAGCAACCCGGCACGACCACAACGCCAAAGGAAAACTTCATTTAATACATAAATCCCTGAAAACTGCTTAGCGATTGTGTCACGAGTTCGTTGTTGTTAGCTCGGGATGTAGTTTGTAGTCCGTGCAAAACGCAGGGTTGTCGGAACGGGAACAAGGATATTTATTCCAAAAGAACGTAGTCAATACTGCTTAGACCATAAACTACATTCCTCTAACAACAACGAACTCGTAACATTGGGGGTCTGCCCGGGAGAAGAATTCAAGAATTGTGTTCAGTTTGTCGTCTGCTATAACCAGGAAAGGATCGCACTTGGAAGGGAGTAGCGGCGTGGAAACGCGTGTTGCATGTAATAAAACATTGGAATTTTAACGCCGTGAAAAAGAGAGATTCATTCAACTTGGTAAAGAGTTCGGACTGCAAGGAAAAAAGCATCTCGAATTTGTGTAACAACAACAAAAGTTAGAAGAAGAAAAAGAGGAGAAACAGAGGCAGTTAGTAAAAAAAAGAGAAAAACGAAGACGCGAGGAAGGAGAGAGAAGAAAGGCGCAGACGTCAGGATGAAGAAAGAGAGGCGAGACGCCGGGAAAAAGAAATTAGAAAATTACAACAGGAAGCAGAGCCGTTGAGACAAAAGGAGGCTACAGAAGCTGGGACTCGAGAACATGAGTTGGAACTTGCTAGGTTAGCAGCAACGAACGCTGATGGTCGTCCTGCAGAAAGAGATGACAGGGCTAAGGCGCCGGACCTTCCAGCGTTTGTGGATGGTAAAGATGATTTGGATGCATATTTGCAAAGGTTTGAAAGATTTCCAGATACAGCCAAGAGGCATAAAACTGGCTGGGCATCAAAGCTCAGGGCTCTGTTGTCTAGGCGAGCACTCGAAGTGTATTCACGTGTATCTGAAGAAACAGTTAGAGATTATTACAGAGTCAATATTGCGTTGATGAAGAGATATGATCTCACAGAAGACGGCTATCGTCGTAAATTTAGAACATCTACACCGGAAGTTGATGAAAGTCCGGATCAGTTTATTGTGCGGCTGGACAGATACCTGCCACGGTGGCTAGAGCTTTTAAATACAGAGTGAATTGCCTAAAGGACTTAATCATGAAAGAACAGTTTATTGACTCCTGTCCTAAAGATTTGGCCATTCACCTACGAGAAAGGGCACCTGTAACCCTAGCACAGATCGCGAAGATCACTGACCTGTACTTGGAGGCACACGGGAAGCATTTGTTTAGCATCGCAAGTAAGAAGCCGGTGGTACTGCTTCCAAAGGATGATATAAAGAATCAACAGAACGATTCAACAACAGTGGTGTGCTTCCGATATCACGCTCGTGAACACAGGGATGCTAACTGCCAAGGGCTTAAAGCCAGATACTGCCGCTAGACGGAAGCCAGTAGGAAACAAGGATGGTCCTCCTCTGCAGCGTGGTCAAGTGAATGCTTGTTGTTTAATTCAGCCACATGAGCTCAAATCAACAGAAGAAGTTGTGATTGCTGGTGACTTCAATATCCACGTCGATGCCCCCCAAGATCCTGATTCAGTCAAACTACAGGATCTTTTACAGTCCGTCGGCCTCCAACAACACATCACCGGGCCTACACATCCTCTGGGTCATATACTCGATCTTGTTATCACCCGTTCGAGTGATAACATCTTAAACGGGCCCCCTGTAATTGATCGCTTTATCTCTAATCACGCATCTGTTTATTGTACATTTCTGCCAGACAAAGGTAGCTTGACTACTAAGAACGTTGCCTATAGAAAGCTGAAATCGGTCGATCTAGAATCTCCTAAGCGGGACTTATCTATTTCCTTGTTGTGCAGTGATCCGCTTAATCTGCGTGTGCATTCTCACACGGAAGATATAGATGTGACTTGGACGCTCTTGTTCGCAGATATAACACTAATCAAAGTTATTGATTGCCACGCCCCACTTAAGACTAAGACTGTGAAAGTTAGACCTACAGTGCCTTGGTACAACGACGAGATAAAGGCTGCTAAACGCTTGAGACGTAAGGCTGAGAGAACTTGGCGGAGAACGAGATCTCTGGCTGACTTGAGTATTTTCAAGTCTTACAGAAACCGCGCGACGTACCTCATGAACGAGGCCAGGCAGATGTTTTACATTAACTTTATTGACGAGAATAGCACAGACCAAGGACGATTATTTAGAGCTACCGAGCAACTCCTTGCTAAGAAAGAGGAGTTGTCTTTTCCTAATTATCAGGACAAATCAAAACTAGCTGATGATATCGGCGGTTTTTTTGTTCGAAAGATAAACAAAATTCGTTCTGACACTGATGCTGTGGACATCGATCAAAGTGTGCGCAATGCGCTACCTCCTGATCAAGAAGTAGATGCTGCGCATGCTTTTCATTCCTTTCAACCTCTCTCTGAAAACGCCGTCTCCACGCTCATCCGTAAGTCTGCTAAGAAGTCCTGCCCGTTGGACCCGATGTCGACTTCTCTGGTTGTTGGCTGCCTTGACGTGCTGTTGCCTGTTATTTCACGAATTGTAAATCTTTCGCTATCGTGCGGCCATTTCCCTGACGAGTGGAAAGAAGCTTTGGTTACTCCGATCCTTAAGAAACCTGGCTTAGATCCGACTCAGTTGAACAACCTCCGCCCTGTCAGGAACTTGCACTTTATATCAAAACTGACAGAGCGTGCTGTTTTCAATCAAATTCACAGTCATATGAGTCGATTCGCTCTTTACTCAACCTTACAGTCCGCCTACCGTAAGGGTCATAGCACAGAAACGGCGCTATTGAAGGTACAGAATGACATTCTCATGAATATGAATTGCAAGCATGTAACTCTTCTAGTTCTTCTGGATTTGAGTTCTGCGTTTGACACAGTCGACCACGATATCTTGCTTGCTCGTCTTAAGTCAAGTGTCGGCATTAATGGCACTGCTCTGAACTGGTTTACGTCTTATCTTAGTAACAGGTCGCAGCGAGTCTCGCTAAATGGTTGTATATCTGACAGTTTTAGGCTACCTTATGGTGTTCCACAAGGTTCGTGTTTGGGCCCCTTGTTGTTTACTATTTACTCTAGTAAACGCTTTGAAGTCATCAAATACCATCTGCCTCAGGCACATGCCTACGCGGACGACACCCAGGTTTACTTGTCATTTAGTCCTGACTCGGCTACTAATCAGGCTGATGCGGTCGTTGCCATGGAGCGCTGTATACTGGACATTCGTACGTGGATGCTTACGGATAAGCTCAAACTTAATGATGATAAAACTGAGTTCATGTTGATTGGTACAAAACAGCAACTTTCTAAAGTAAATATGGATAGCCTCACCGTTGGGAACATTGATGTTGCTCCTGTCACTGTGGCAAGAAATTTAGGGACATGGTTCGATTCTAACCAGAATCTCGAGGAACAGATCCACAAAACTTGCAAATCTGGGTTTTTCTATTTACACAACATTCGGCGCACCCGAAAGTATCTGTCACAGGAATCTGCACGCACTCTGGTCCATGCTCTTATCATGGGTCGTATTGATTACTGCAACAGCCCTCTTTTTGGTTTACCCTCTGTTCATCTACTTAAACTGCAACGCTTGCAGAATGCTGCTGCTCGGCTTATATCTAACTTTCCCCGGTATAGCCACATAACACCAGTACTGCGTTCGTTACATTGGCTTCCTGTCAAATTTCGTATTGATTTTAAAATACTTCTTCTCACTTTCAAAGCTATATATGGTCACGCACCTGGTTACTTGACTGACTTAATTGCTATTAAGATACAGACGCGCTATACTCTCCGTTCAGCTAGCGGTCTTACCTTAAATTATCCAAGTGTAAAACTGAAAAACACTTTAGGGGATCGCGCTTTTTCATCGGCGGCCCCTACCTTATGGAACAGTCTGCCCCTTCACATCCGCCTTGTGGACAGTTTTGAACGTTTTAAATCTGTACTTAAGACGCATATTTTTAAATTAGCTTTTGATATGTAATGCTTAGTTCTCATGGTCATTTTACTTTTTACTCTTTCTTGTTTTTAATAATATTTCTAAGTATCAATTGTTAAGCGCTTTTGATCATATTTGCATGGAAAAGGCGCGTTATAAATTTTTAATTATTATTATTATTATTATTATTAAGTAGCAGTTAAAAAGGACTTTATATCTGAGGATCAGCTCACCGATGACTTTATCGTCATGCAACGCATCGACAATACAGCCAGGAAGCGACCTATTGCAAGAATTTCTGTAGATACCCCTTATCTCGAGGGTCAAGTGGAAGCTCAATGTCTCGCTGATGCCATTCGCGATCTTATAATTGGTAATATTCCTGGAGCTAGACCTGCCGAAGACCCAGACTCAACTTGGCAAGAAGTATGCGCAGTAACTACAAGAAGTCAAGCTAAGAAAGACGGTGAAGTTAATCCTTTAAATGTACCGAGTAGCCAAGAGAGCCTTATCCTGGATAAAGAGAAGCTTAAACAGATGCGGTGAGAAAATGAGAGTTTGCACAAGTATTGGGACCGAAGTCATACACTGGGGAAGGGTCAGACGGAGATTTCTTTCGAAGATAAGTGTGGAATGTTGTACCGCATCTATAAACATCCGTTCGTGAACGCTGGTAAGCCTGTGAGGCAAGTTATGGTTCCTGCGCATAGCTCATGGATCTTTAATGGGAGGTCATTTGGGTATTAAGAAGACGACTGGCAAGATTTAGAGTGCATTTTATTTGCCTGGAATTCAAGGTGATGTAACACGCTTTGGCAAGTCACGTGACGTTTGTCAGAAAACCGTAAACAAGGGATCTGTGCCAAAGGTGCCAGTACAGAGGACGCCGTTGATTGAAAAGCCATTTATAGGAGTAGCCATTGACCTCGTCGGACCTACCAGCCAACCAGGTGAAGAAGGACATAGGTACATCTTGACAATAGTAGATCTTGCTACTCGCTTCCCCGAGGCTGTAACTTTGAAGAATATCGATACCGAAACTGTTGCAGAGGCATTGGTAAACATGTTTAGTCGTTTGGGAGTACCCGAAGAAATCTTAAGTGATCTTGGCACGCAATTTGTTTCTGATTGCATGAGGGAGGTGACGCGACTGCTGAGTATCAAGCAGACTATAGCCACCCCCTACCACCCTCACTGAAGAAAGACATTGATGACATGATTAAAATGGGAATTATTAGAGAGCCCAGTTCGCCCTATGCGTCCCCTGTTGAGGTAGTGAAGAAGATGGACAACACTAATCGGGTCGGTGTCGACTAAAGGAAATTAGACAAGCTCACCGTGATTGACCCCGAACCAATGCCGACTGCAGGTCACCTGTTCCAGAAGTTGAATGGTGATAGTTTTTTTTTAAAGATTGATCTCAGTTAAGGGACTACTGGCAGATAACTATACCCGAAGAGGATATACTGACGACCGCGTTTGTGACACTCGATGGAATGGTCAACTCAGCAGCAACCCTAAAACGGGCTATGAAGAAACTAATAGAGGACCTGAATCATGTCGACTGCTAGAGATGACATATTAGAGACCTTAAGCAAACACTGGAGGCGGCGAGGTGGACGTCAACCGGAAGTGAAATTTCACGCGCTCGAGCCAATTAACATAATCATGTTGTGCGTTTGCCCGCGTCTTTCAACAGTGGCGGCGGCGTGAAAGGTATAGGCTTGGCCGCTCGAGAGACGGTCGCTTTATTTTCCGATTTCTAGCATCTAAAATACATGGAAACTCCTCTATAAAGTCAAAGAAAGTTTTTTGGAAGCTTTTATTTGTATTTCATTTGCAAATATTTGATATTTCTTTGGCTTTGGAGGGGTGAGTGAAGAAGAAAGATGGCAAGCGAAGCCCGCAGCGACAGAGAGAAAAGCAAAAGAAATGGGTGAGTTTCCTGGGATTCACATTATTCCGAGCGATGTCTGCGTCTTGTAAACTTTAAAAGTTTAGATTGCAAGTACTCGATTTGTCTCTAAAACTTTAGAATATTCTAATAAGGTTTTGTTTTCTCTCTTCTAGCTCGACCATGGAATGGACAGAAGCTCACGATTTGATCCTAGTGAAAGAAGTCAGAGCTTCAGAACCATGGATGTTGAAACCAAAGCGCGCTATCATATCCGAGCATCTGCAGGGATATAAAAGTCGTCGGAGCAGCATAGAGAGTCCCTCCATTCCATTTGCCACTGACTGCTGATGGCACACAAACTAATTTGGTATTTGCAAGGCAGTAGCTAGGTCTGGAAGGTCGCGTTTCCTGACTCTAAACTCTGCTAAACACTCTGAATCGTCCATCTCGTCCACGTCAAATCGACCGGAGTCTTCGTAAGTCGAGATTTCTCGACTTGTGTAAATCCCACAACAACAGAAATTCATCCTCGTCTATGATGTCCTCAAAGAATGCAACAGCTAGAAGGTCCCGGGCTTCTCGAAAAGTCCCCATTATGCTCGTAAAGTTTACGAACAAAGTCCAATTGGACCACTGAAAACGAAAGCAAAACAGCCGTCGCTCGCCGCCGCTTCTAGTGGGGGGGGGGGGGGGAAGTACAGGGGGGTCACAACCTCCCGCCTCCCGTATCCTGCTCTCCCGCTTCCCGTACCTTTATCTCCCGCCTCCCGCCCTTTTCCGTGCTGCTCCCGTCCCCTGTAAATTGGCAGAGGATAAAGATTAGTTACAGGCCTGCACAGACTCCCTGTGTAATTTAACTGCAGATGATTATAGCCTTAAGTGGATAAATTAATGACAGACCTGCACGGACTCCCTGCATGATTTGACTGTAAATGAATGAAGCCTTCATAGCTTAGCTTTAACGAGCCTGTCTGACAGAGATTTACCTCTTCTGTACGATAGGATAGGCGGATTCTTAAAGATAGTGTTCAGCAAAGGCTGATTTTGTCCCAGTTTAGTATGGGTATATTTTTAAGGTTACACACCGATGGGTGGTATGATGTGACAAATGGCAAGATTTGTTTCCGTGCTTTTGCTTTTTGTAGGAGTGCCGACCGTCTTCCGGCGAAGCTGACCTCTGATAACGTTGTTTGTATCATCTTGTAAGGATAACCGCGCGCAATGAGGCGCTATTTAAAATTGGTGATACTGTCATTAAAGGCTGTTTCAGAAGAGTTTGTTCTAAGGAGTCTAAGGGCTTCACCTTGCAGGGAGTCAATACTGACACCTAATAAAATTGTCTTCGACGACATTGATTTGAGATCGCCTGCTCGCCTCACCGTTTTGCAATTTGACAGCTTAGTACAGCTTTATACGAGACACATGTGCACTCATGCCGCTTGATATTTCATGACCTATGACGTAACCACTGTAAATGGGTTTACTATTACACCGGAAGTAAGCCTGTTTTTCAGCCCAAGCGCAAATTTTCGTTTGCTCGTTTGCTCAGAAGTCTCAGAAGTGACCGAGAAGACGTTAAATGCAAGTCAAATATATTTTGGGTTCTTGTTTTTGAAAGTATTGTAACATATTGTTGAATTAAAAAAAATAGCGTTTCACATTTCTCTCCCGCTTCCCGCCCTTTCCTCTCCCGCTTCCCGTACCCCTCCCGCCCCCTATTCTCCCGGGCTTCCGCCCCCTGTCCCCCCCCCCCCCCCCACCTTCTACAAAAGCTTAAATATTCCAATAGGCCATATTCGTATTCTCGGTATTGAACTGGATCTAGCACGAAGTGGAGGCTCTTGCGGGGGAATCTTTTCATATGTAAATGTATTCCCCCGCAAGAGCCTCCACTTCATGCTAGATCCAGTTCAATACCGAGAATACGAATATGGCCTATTTAGCGCCAAGAGGAGGCGGTCTCAACCCACTCCCGCGCAACCATCGCCACCTCCACCCGACCGCCCCAAGTGTTTGCGTAAGGTCTCTATTGGTTCATACCCACACCTGGGAAGAACATATCAAGGCACTTCGTGAGTTGTTTGTGCGTTTGTTAAAGGATGGGATGACCATTAGACCAACCAACTATATTTTTGGGGTCAATCATGTCGATTTCTTATGTCATCGTCTGGCGGAAGGACTGCTTGGTCTACACGAGGAAAACATGGAAAAGACTACCAATGCACCAAGGCCAAGTACCAAGAAGCACGTTCGTTCGTTTATTGGCTTAGCTGGATACTACAGAGATTTCATTCTCAATTTTGCAGCTATCGCCGCCCCTCTATCTGACCTAACACGCAAAGGCCAACCAACTAAAGTTGAATGGGGTGAAGCCCAAGAAAGAGCCTTTCAGACCCTTACGTCTCATCCGACAAATCAGCCAATTCTTCGTCTATCAGATCCAGAGCAAACCTACTTCTTGACAACAGAAGCGTCAAATGAAGGAATTGGTGCAGTCCTAACGCAGAAACATGACGAAAAGCTGTTTCCGGTATGTTATGCAAGCAAGAAATTGTCAAATGCAGAAAGGAACCACTCAGCAATTGTGAAGGAGAGCTTAGCAGTGGTGTCGGGTATCAAAAGCTTTCATATGTATTTGTATGGAGTCCCCTTTGTTCTGCAGACATATCACGAACCATTGAAAGACATGAACAGTGCGAAGTATTCGAACGGACGTCTTGTGTGTTAATCTATGTTGTTACGAAGTTGTAACTTCAGAGTTGAAGCCATCAAGGGCTCAGAGAACGTTGGAGTGGATTACTTGAGTTTAACTACCCGCGAGACAAAAACAAATTGGAAAAGCATTTAACTTGAAAAAAAAAAACCTGAAAACAGACAAAAAAAGTAGGAACAGCATTTAACGTAAAAGCAAAACAAAACAAACACAAACAGAGAGAATGGACTTCCACTTCAGTCTGCACAAAAACTTTGATTCAGGCAGGTTTTGTAGAGGACGCGAAAGAAATGTCTGATACTGGTACGACTCTCAAAGAGTTTCAACTCGTCATAAATTAGCAATTCTCATCTCCATTCTACACGCGAGCGATGTTAAAGGGTGCTATATTGTAAGTTTCCTTAACTGGTTCGATTAACTTCTAAGTCGCACAGTCTCGTACTTTTTCAAACGCTTTTAAAGCGAACGTTTTAAAGAGCATTCAACTCAAGCCATCTATCCCGCCCAACCTGACTTACCAAAGGGCATTTCCATGGCATTGGAAACTCCCGCAAACTGTTGTGATCCAGAATGAGCTTTGTCATGGCAGCAGCCCCTTGAATTCCTCTCGGTAAAGACTGTAGCTTGTTGTACGACAAATTAAGGACCTTCAAGGCAGTACAACCCCATGTCTCACTGTCGGTCGTGCTGGAGTTGTCTTCACTATCGTCTGGGTCTCCACTTAAGGAAGTGATGCTGTTCCGCGCGAGGTGCAGTTTTGTCAGCGTTGGTATTTGCAGGAGAGACGATGGGACAAATTGAAGGTCATTGTCATGAGCGACGAGTTTTTGCAACCTGATTGACGAAACAAACCGACAACAAACAGAAGTTATTAATTAAATCAGAAGTTCTGTATTGATCAAGATAGATAGGGTCCTTTGAAAAACTGTGGTCCTGTGGTCAAGCCTGACTTCACAAAAGGAACCCCTAAGCAGGAAAGAGTAAAGCGAACTTCTGTCAAGACACTGCGGAGCTTAAGCAACGAGGACGGCAACGGCAACGAAAACGCCACGAAACCATAGGCTTAATGACAGAAACAATAGCTCTACACGTGCGTTTACAATTTGGTACATTTCTTTGCCGTCCTCTGCAAAACGACAACGTGAAATTACCAGATTTTAGGTTTTCTCAAGAACGTTAGCGCATGACGGCAAATTTTTCTTACGTTTTCTTTCCTTTAACACCGTTCACAGTAATTTAGACCCTGGAGAGCTCGCCAGCATTTATCACGTTAAAGAAATTGTAAAAATCGCGAAAGCATTAGAAAAACGAGAAGAGTTTAAATCCGTTAAGTTCCCTTGACACACTAAAACGCACGTGCAGAGCGATTCATGTACACGATGAACAGAATTTCCCAAAATGTTATTTTCGAAAACTTCGGTCAGCCTCCTGAGCTTCTGACCGAAATGAAATGCCCAATGGGACAGGAAATTTCTGAAATTTTTGAATCGAAGTGGGAAATACCGTTCCATGCGATAGAGGAAAATTTCCGGAAAGTATAACCGTAAATTGTGGGCCGTTCATTTTTTATGGGATGGGTGGGGCGGGGTTTGGGGGGTTTAGGGCACGCCAAAAAAACGGCTTTCGAGGAAAGCTGCCCAAAACAAATTAAAGAAAAAGGGGCGGGGGCGGGTTGAGCGACATTCTGAGATAAAAAAAAGTAGAATTTTTTCTTGTTATTTAAACAATATTTAAACACAGTTCGCTCCAAGAATCACAACGACTCACCGAGGGGGCTTCCGTCGAATTTATATGCATTTTATCATAGGAGTAAGAAAGTAGAAAGAGCGTACGAATCACAAGCAAGCAAGATGCTGACTGGTAGCACAAATGTGCACTTATTCCGTTACTTAGTATTAGTATTAGTATTGTTGTATTCTCCTTAGTATTATAATTCTATGCGTCAAGCCAGTACTGCTCGCCTCGAATAGCTGTAGCTAACTGCGAGAAGTGCTACATCATATTTTGTATGTTTCAATTTTCTTAATAAACTTGACTAACTTGACTTGACTACAAACTTCAGGGATGGAAATAAGGGAAAACAGATCGATAGGTGATTTGCTGCTAGCTTTGACCAGTTAACGTGTTTTATTTTATTCTTGTGACATTTTACTATTTTATGTCATTTTTGGCTGGTAAATTTGATCGGTAATTACCTATCACCGGCCGTTATTTCCATCCCTGAACTTGATCAATTTTATCAATGCAAGACTGCAAATTTTCCAAAAAACGTATGTTCATTTAATTGCTGGTATACTCCGGCTTGCAACTGACCCCGCAGAGCAAAGTAAAACAATTAATTTTCACCTCAACCCAAAGCAACTCGAATTCATTTATTTCTAAATCGAACATTCTTCTTGGAGCAAATTCGGATGTAACTATGTTCGGACGAAACATACAAGGCCACACCGCCTGCACGCCTACCATCTGATCTGTCCAGTCGAATTAGAGTACGGAAACCGGGAATATCAAACAAGTGATTTGGGATGGAAGCTTAATCAACCACGTCTCACTCAAAGCAAAAATATTAAAATTTTCGTTCAAAATAATTGAAGTGATCTCCTCGAACTTTTCAATAACATTTGATCTACACGAAATATTTATACTCCGAGCATTTAATTGAACAACTTTCAAAGACAAAGACCGTTCAGGCCCAGGGTTCATATGAAAATAGCAAGTGGTGCGTCAAAATGTAAACAAAGTACGACAAAGGAAGCTATAAAAATTAATATAGGTAGGTCTTAGAATATAACAGTTTGAAAGAACAAAAAAGTTCAATCGCAACTCAGTCCTGCGATAATATGTAACCATATTACCACAAAAGTGATTGAAGTTACAGATTACTGATTGGTTTCCTTTAACAACACAGCAATATTTCGTTCACATTTTCACAGTAATGCTCACTGTAGGGTCTTAAATCCTTTAAGCCCTGACATCAACATGAATAAGAAACTGGTCTTCTCATATTTCATATGCTCAACTATTGCAGAGAATTTGGTTAAGCATCATTGATAGCAGGCTCATAACCTGTGTGTCAGCTGAAACAGTTATACTGTAAGGAGAATGTAGGCTCTGAACACTGTTGAAAGAGCTTAAGATTAATGGGTTTCACATAGTAACTGACCATGAAAAAAAGACAATCAATGAAAGTGGAAAACTTTCTATACTGTACCTTGTAAAGTCGCTTGCAACTTCAGGCAAATACTGCAACTTATTTTTGGATACATCAAGCACTTCTAATAGTGGCAGGGTATTAAACAACTCATCAGGTAGTTCCTCTATGTGGTTATCTGACAAATCAACGCTGACAAGACGTGCTGACAAGTTGACAAACCAGGCCTTATGGAGAGCAAACAAGTTTTTTCTGTACCATGTGGCAGAGAACATGGTGACAGATGGATCTACTTCATAAGAGAAAGCTGTCTTTCTCTTGGTCTGAACTTCCTTAGTGTATCTGCAGAAAAAGAACATTATTAATAAGGCATGTAATGGTCTGACTAGATCAACACACAACTAGAAAGTAAAGCAAACTAAGCAGTTTTATTGCTGCAATAATAAATAACTGTAATAACAAATATTTATTATTTACAGTCAAACCTCCTTTTGCAACCAGTACCTCCCATAAGTGACCTCTTTTCCAAAATACCAAATATTTTCAAGTCAAATAACTATTAATAGATGGAACATCTCAGAAGTGACTACCTCTCGTAAGAGACCTCAACCACTTTAAGATCAATGACTGTTTTTTTCTATTGTTTTTAACCTCCTTTAGGTGACGACTTGACACCCTGCGTCTCTTCCGGGCAGAGATTGGACTCAAGATGTGTCGTTGTAACATATTGACCAATTACAGCGAACATAAATCTTGCAGTTGGAGCTACGAGACGAGGTTCTCAAAACAGAATTCTTGCCTGAATAAAGCATTGCATTACCATATGCAAATTACTTAAAATTTGGAAACCTTAGTTGTGGTCTAACTTCTCATAGATCACCACCTCCCATGAGCAACCATCTAGACTTGACAATATTTTTCAGAAGTCACTTATAGTAGGTTTGACCATAATTAATCACATGGTGAGATGATCACATGGCACACGTTCTCTGTCTTACCTCATCAGTGCTTCTCCTATAAGTTCCCAATGTTTTTCTACAATCTCAGCGGTCACTTCTGCACCATTCTCAATCAAATAATTAACAACACCAGTCTGTTGCCCAACACATGCGCCAACAAGTGGGCATTCAGCAAGTCTACCCTGAGAATCTGTTGTGGTCACCAAAAAAGGAGGTGGATTAACATCAACTCCCTTCTTGACCAATAATCTTACTACCTGCACATGCCCAAGTCGACAAGCATCATAGAGAAGCAACTGCCCATGCGTCCGTAAAAGAGTAGGCTGCTCTGACAGTAACATCTCAATGATGTCATGATTTCCAGATCTACAAGCCAATAAGATAGGTGAAGAGGGACCTAGTGCTGGATCGTGCACAAGTGCGCCTTTGGATATCAAAAACCTTGCAATGGTTGGATGTCCTTTCATGCATGCTGCACACAAAGGGGTCAAGTCATCATAAGATGTATGATTGACATTTGCTCCAAAATCTATGAGTTGACGCACAACATCCAAGTGCCCATTTTCACAAGCCATAAACAGGAAACTTCTGGGTGAGTCACAGTCAGGTGACTCATCCCCATCACCCTCCTCTCTGCAGATGAGTTGCTGTGCCAAGTCACGATTACAGTAAATTGCTTGGAGCAGTGTCTCAAGATCACCTGTCCTGCAGGCTTCAGTCAAAAGCTTAATAACACCTGGAATATTAAGGACAAATTGAATAAATAAATACAAAACAGTCAAGACATGGTCTATGAGCTGTTAGCTGAATAATAAGGTCACAGCTTGACACTCTTCCTTTGCTATGGAACATATATCTTTATGCCCCCCTGCCTCAATACTGTTTTGCTTGATTTGATTACCAACCTCTTGAAAAATGCAACTTAGCTAAATATATTCTCCTATAAACTCTTTGCCCTTTGGGACCCCACAACTTAATACCAAATGTCCAGTGGTCTTTCATGGGAGAAGCTATTTTTGTACAATATGGCACATTCAATTCCTCTGGTATGAAACACCCAGCAGTGTTCCTTTTTCTCGATCCCTTGACGTTAAACTACAGTTTGAGAAATAGAAACTTGGAATATTCCCTTTAAATGTAGTTTGCTAGACAAGGGTATTTCACATTTAATTTGGAAACATCCAGTGAATCCTTCTTTTCAGGCCTCTCTTTAATACATACCATGATACATAATTATTTAATGAGGTAACAAGAGACTGGGAAAATTGTATTTGCTATTTATAGTACAAGGGACCGGTTAACTCTATCCCAGGGATAAATGTGTCATACAGTTGTATTTAGTTATTTATCCCTGGAATTAGGGTCATTTATATCCCTGGAATAGACTTATTATACCTTTCAGGGGCAAGCCCCAGGTTAAAGAGTATATGACACAAAATATTTTATTAGCTTATTAGGAAGGGCTTTCAAAATGAGGAAGAATGGCATTTATTTTATTGTAATAGCATTCTTGGTTGCTAAGTTATTCAACATTTTGGTTTATGCAAATTAGAGAATGCACACAATATAAGACTGTAATACACTGTAGCCCCTCAGTTGGAGCAGTTTACAATAGAGCTATAAATTAATAAAGTATGGTAGAGATGCCAACCTTTGGAGATATTTACTTCTGCACTGATCCCCCTACTGAACAGGCCTATTCTGACCGACATCCCCCCCGCCCCCCACTCCTTCAAAAAAAGATACCTTCAATGACTTCGACCCATATCCCTGGTGACATGTCCCTTTGAGAAAGCATGCATCTATCTGTCAGGGGCTTCAGTAATGGTTGAATGGTCCTCCAGTAAGACTGTCGCTTATATAGTAGTGATACAGAGGAAAGTTGGTGTATTTCTTTGTTTACCACTTAATGAATTTCAACAATAGCATGTTACATGTTACATGCAAGATACATAGAGAAAACAAAGTTAAACTGGTTTGAAAATTTTTAAACCAAACAAATATTTTAACCACAACATATATATACATGTATGTTGTTACGTTTTTGTGGTGGAACTAATCCAATTTTAAATTAAGTAGTTACTACTTTATCCGCAATATTTTGTCACATGTACAGGAGACCAAGAGATTTGCTTTGTATTTGGGATACTCTGAGATAATCCGGGACAGTTGGCATATATGGTATGGTGAAAAAATTAATGGAGAAACAGCATGGCCAAACCAATTGAACCAAACTTTGGTTGGATTGTCTCTATTACATGTAGATTTGACTTTTACATGAGAGCCTTAAAACAGGCAGTGTCAATGGTTCCACCACTGAGCAGAAGAGAACAAAAAGGTGGAGAATCACAACCCTTCCTTTGTTAATTGCTCCTTCAACATGGCTGTCATGGCATAACATGCACAGTCACTTGATTAGGCAAGGTCTGAGTTTTCGAGACACCCAGAGCTCTCCGTTTTTTTTTTTGGGGGGGTCTGAGTTTTCAAGAAACCTGGGAATATACCACAGTCTAGGACAAAAGTACTAAAGGAAAGTGGCTTCTTGGCAAATAAAACTACTTCACCACAAAATTTGGCTCAACAGTATTACTAACAGCAAATTCCCCTTCTGACGCTATTGAATGTTGACTTTGGAATACTGTAGGTTGTAACATACGTACACTACATAATATCTCCTGAGATCCATATCTGACTATGTTTATTCAGAGAAATAAATGTAAAAATTAATCAGTTATTCAATCAAATATACGCCTACAATTCATGCATATGCATGTGTTCTAATATCTTAATCAAAGTTAATTTGCATTTACATCGCTTCAGCCATTCTTCACAAACACTTTCATATGAAATTTCCTCGTCATATCATTAAGTGTATTAAGGTTCACTAAAGCAGAAACAAAGTAGTTGTATGTGAAGAAATCACTTACGTTCATGGTCGCGAGAAGGGTCACCATCGTGATCACTCATTATTAGCTAGTCAAAATTTCAGTACGAACCGTCCTAGCATGCAGAATAAGTCATTCTATGAAACAGATATTTTAACTCTCCAGTCAACGAAAAAGGAAAAGCCAAGCACATAAAAAGTCTGAAAGTTTTCTTGTGTGTGATACGCAAAGTCGACCACCATAAAAGTATTGGGCTTCTCAGAAAAAACGCGGAAGAAGCTGTCACATCGGCTTATCGCCAAAGTTCTCTTGTAATGTAAACAATATATTTGACATTACCTTTGCTCATGACGTGTTATTTATAGTCATTCCGCGAATCACTTCCTTTCTTGGAGAGCAATCACCACAAACAACTAATATGACCTCCATGCAAAGTCCGCCATCTCCATCGAGACGCTATTTGTTTCCCAATGTTTTGAGAAATGTGACAAATTGGATTGCGTGACAAGTTTACTTCCGTCATGCTCAGTATGGTAGCATGTAGTCACTGGAGCTCTCCAGATATGGTGTCTCCTTTGCCTTATTTGGTCTTTAAAGAGTCCCGTATGCTAACATGCATTGAGCGGGAAATTTCACCAGCATGGCGTCTAAGCGTCCCGGTTCTAGCGTGAAAAATCATTTTGAATCTATCAAGAAAAGCAAATCTTCGACTGGTGGGATTTGCAATGGACCGGAAGAAAGCAGTGGCTTTGTTGATGGTGCAATAGTACGTGTAAAGATGCGGAATTTTGTGTGAGTAAATGGGTTAACAGCGTACTCGCGTACGGCATTCTTGTTCTGGTTCTGGCCGTGTCCTAGCTCATTTTTTGTTTCCACAACACAACAATGCATGCTATTCACATGCAAATAAGTGGCCGGGTGTTCTACAGTTTAGCAGTTAGCTCGTATTTCTTTCCTAGGGCCTTGTGGGTGATTATGATGTCGTTCAAGGGATATCGAAGTAATGCATGCATAGTTAGATTTGTATAGGTAATCACATGATTTCGAGTGCAGTTTGGACTAAATAAGCACGAGTAAATTTTTTCAAAGACCAACAAAATTGCTTGAGCCTGTAGGGCGAGTGCAATTTGTGGTCTTTGAAAAAATTTACAGGTGTTTATTTATTCCAAGTTGCACGGGAAAAATCATGTGATTACTTATTAATAATACACTTGAAAAAATAGACTACTTAATTGTAAAGCCTTGGACCATACATTGACTACTGAGGTACACAGAAGGCATTGCCCTTGATCTTCCAAAACTTAGAGAAGCTTCGAAAATATCCGGTGATCTTTGGAGACCTCCGGAAGTGTTGGATTGATCTTCGGAAGTGTTCGGGTGATCTTCAGAAATCTTTGGAAATAATTCGGGCGATCTTCGGAAATAGTCGGAAGTATTCAGGCGATCTTTGGAAATCTTTGAATGGTTTCATACAATCTTTGGATTTCTTTGGAAGGTGTCGCACTATCTTCGCAGGTCTTCAAAATGCGTTGGGTGGCCTCCGGCAGTCTCTTCATTTTAACTTCAGAAATCTTCGTAGTAAATTTGCACTGTGCTATACTTTTCAAAGGTAAATCACTTCAAATTGAAATGACGCCTAGATGCAGAGGTTTTTCAGTTACTCAATATTTTACGGTCTATATTGTGCAGATTGTGCGACGAATTATCCGATTGTTTTGTGAACCGTGCGATGAATGCGGTTCGGGGTAAACATCGGCGTCTTTAGTCCTTGAATACAGTAAATCCGATATTAATCTCTTATGAGCCTTCTTGCATGGCAGGCTGTGAAGTTGAAACATCGCCTTCTTTAGCCATTGAACATAGTAAATCCTAAATATATGAACTACGGGCACGTTGCTTCCAGAGCCCATTCGTGCTAAGTCTGGAAGCAATCAGGTCAAAATTGGCAGAGCTCATTCGTATTCTATTGTTACACTCACTCACTCACTCACTCACTCAACACGATAGCATATGTGACCCTCCAAATTTCACGCTAAGGCTATTTTCACGGTCTTGGCCGTGAAATTGTTAAAAAATTATTGGAATGTGAATGAAATTTTCCTTTCACGCCGTGAAAAATTCACGACCGCCGTGAATATTTCACGCCGTGAAAAAGGTCAGTCACCGTGAAAATATTTCACACCGTGAAAAAAGGTCGTAGTGAAAATTTCACGCCGTGAAACAAAGTGAACTTCCTGCATAAACATTCTGTTGCCCTGAACATTACGCCATCATTATGTCACGCTGCCTGCAAAGGTTTTGCTGCAAGCATTATTGGAAGTCTTTCGGAATCGGCAATCTATCAGCGAATTGTCAACGTGGGGTTGGGCCCATTTTCTTTTTTGTTTACTCTTCTGTTTGATATTGTGGTTTCGGGAAAACAAAAGAAAACGAAATAACTGAAGAAAAAAAGTCGTAGATACTAAAACATGGAACAATACCTGACACCCGTCCAAGTCGATACACAATAACACAAGCGTTGCTTGTCTCGTTTCTCTGCTAAGAAGCACGCAACTTCAGTTTGCCGGAATGGGTTTTAAACGTTGAATATTTGTAAAAGAATCTCTATGGTAGTCGGATTTTTAGCAGTAAATCAAAAGAATAAACTAAGTAAAACCATAACAGAAATGAAAACGTTACGCGCTGTCTGTAGTAAGAATTAGATAACTGAGTTAACAGTTTACGGGATCAGTAAAAAAGTACATTCCCTCGCAGACATGAGAAACAGACACGTTTGGCACCACAGAGTCTGGCAATGTTGGTGTAGCCAGAAATCATTCTGTTCGTGAATAGTTTTTATTCACTTGCACAAAAGATTCAAAAGTGATTGGAATAAAAACTGGCAAGCTCCATTTGAAAAGAGTAGATTATAGTCAATTTGCGACATACTGAGTCGTGTAGTTTTTATCTTTGGTGTCTTGTGGCTCATCATTTTTTAAAATTAAATTATAGATAAACGCATGCCAAATTTAACAAATTAAAACGTCTTTTGATTCCGCATTTTGAATTGAATGAAAGACAATAGAAAAGTAACATATTGCACAATCTTTCTCTTGGTTGCAACATGTCTAACCTGCGGTCAGCCTTTAATTTCTTTTCTATGGTTGCTCCCTCTGTAAAGAACGTCTGATCGCATATTACAACACGTCTGGCGGCACGAGTGAAACTTTCAAATTATTAGACCGTGACTGAACGTTGCTGTGTTAATGCGAGGCGCAGATACTGAAAGACGAAGTTTATACGCGATTCGAGGTTCCGCTTTATTTATTTATTCATTTATTATTTTTTTGCCAAGTGCTACTGAGTGCTCTAGTTTCGTGAACTGACAGTGGGGTGAACATTGTCTTATCGAGTCAAAAGTACCGGAGATCTGTGCCACCGTAAACTCAGGACACGCAACTCACAGTGGGAAACGACTTGTCGTGGTTCTTATCTTAGAATCATTTCCTCTCACGAGCGATGATCGAAATTTTAGTGATGGCATGAGGAATGCCAGCCGCTGAGCCAACACAGAAAGTGGGGGACATTTGCACGATTAGTTGAATGTCTACGTTTACATCGAAAAAAAACAATTTGCAGGGAACGGCAAGATAATAACAAACATCAATACTCGGACAATTTCAGTAAACATTTCCATAATACATGTGACCCAAAAAGATTAGTATTTCAGTAATGTCAACAAACCAGTGTAGATGTATGAAAAACTGAGCAGCAAAATAACCGATTTTACAATTCTTTTGTTGTTTTCAGTGGGTAGAATTTGATTTTTCCTGAGCTTTATAGCAATTATGTGAATAGTGTGTATTGTTATCTGTCTCGTTCTTCAAACGATGCTGCTACAAGAAGACAATAGTGGTCAGAAGTGGCGGGGTATTCAGCAGTTACTCCGACATCAGAAATTTCTTTACAATGTGACATTATTTTCCAGGCGTGAATATTCAGGAATGAAAATTGTTCTTGTTCTTCTTCTTCTTGGCGTCGATCATCTTTCACAGATTTCTCGTACCCTGCGATCTGGCATTCTTTTTGTCGTGAATGCGAAGACGGCGACAGCGCAGGAAAACAAAGGAGGCTAGATTACTATCATGGCGTGACTAATTTCTGAACAATCTGATCAATTTCACTCTGTGAACATTATTTTTCACTCCCAATTTCACGGCGTGAAAGTTTTCATTCATACATGGCATGATTAGTTTCACGCCATGAGTGAAAATTTTTTGTTGTAGAGTGATCACGGCGTTTCACGCCGTGAAAATTGAAATTCACGCACCGTGACCGTGAAAAAAATTCACGGTTTTCAGTGAAATCCATAAGCCCCCTTTTCGCGTGAAGGGTCACATATTGGCTTCGCCTCCTCTGGGAGTGCGTAGCCTCAAAGACCATGGATTGTAAAAAATAAGAGAAGAGTCGACTTTTATACTCGGGCAGTAGCTACTACGCTAGAAGACAGCTCTTCACGTTGTAGGATTTGGCGCTACGGCGAAAAAAGTCATTTTCAAGCATGTGCACCCCATCATTTCTGGGCTTTTTTACTTCTGGCTGCCAAAGTAGAAGTCGCCGTAGCGATTTGCTTAAAGTCTCTAATATTGTCTCTACATTAAAAATCAATTTACCTTGCAGGACCTATGGGGACTGTGAGTTCAGACCTGGGCCTCATTTGAATGTTCTCTTAGGACCAAATGGTACTGTATACTTATGTTGTTTTGTTACAGAAATGATTTTTGATCCCATGATTGTTTTGACTGGGCAAATTATGAACACAATCAAATTTTATATCATTTTTATTAACTTTGTTCCTGTTTTTGCGTTAACAGGTACTGGTAAATCTTCTATTGTGTGTGCAATCTGCCTTGGACTTGCTGGTCATCCAAAGCTTCTGGGTCGTGCGACAGAGGTTTGTTGTAAGCAATATACAGTGTACATCTTGATATACGCAAAAAAAATTTGAGTGAGAGAAACTAATAACAAAGTACGAAACTGTGGAATTATGATCATCTTATTTCACTTTGTTTTAATTTTCTTTTACACTGGTGTTCTTGGTGTTCATGTGACGTCATAAAAAACTAAAATAAAAAAGTAAACAGAATTTTCAGTTTTTTTCTTCATCAGGTAAAATATATTATTAAAAATATAACCGGTTTGCATGTATTTATCTTGGTAGTGCACTTTTAATTTGTTTTGAAAATAGAGCAGTTTTGAGTGCGTGGCATAAAGATGGCTGCTGAGAAACACATCACGTACATGAAAATGTTGATTCACCCTCTGTTTTTGAGGTCTGAAAAACCAATGTGTTGTGAATGTTTGCAAGTTCAACAGAGAGATGAAAGGTTTTAACATAGCCAAAGATGTTTCTAATGGTATCCAGCCGCCATGTTGGTGCCCATCTGGATGGACACCAACATGGCGTCTCTATACTGTTCTCTGTAATTTTGAGTGATACATTTTGCTGAATAACTCAAGTATAGGATATCGCATAGTCCTGAAACTTTGACAGGTTGTTTATTTATGACTTTGCATGACATGAAAACCAAGAATAAATGATACTCAGAATTGTGCAGAAATCTGAAAAGCATGCCACTTGGTCTGACATATTTTGGTGGTTTGCCCTGTTTACTAATACTCTGTGGTGTTTCATGGGTAGTCCATCTGCAAGTCTCCTGTGGTATTTTTGTCACTAGGTGAGGGACTTTATCAAGCATGGGCAATCTCAGGCCATTGTTGAGATTGAACTGTAAGTAAAGTAAAAACAAGAATGATATCCATAAAAGAAGGGTGTAATAATTAACAATTATTGGATGAGGTTGAGCAAAATATTGTGATTTGTCAGTGGCGAGCAGATCAATTATTTGCCGAAGCCGAAGGCTGAGGCAAATAATTGATCAGCGAGACACTGGCAAATCATGATATTTTGCGATAACCGAGTTCAATAATTGTTTTATCATTCGATCACCAAGTTTGTTTTGATACTTTTTGGGGGGGGGGAAGCGGTAAACATGCGCTGCTGACAGAAATCAATTGGTTTCCTTCTCAGTTAAATAATTTATTCTAGCATGGTTACAATTGCGCATGAGCAGAATATTATTTGCAGCAAAAACGCAGTTAGACGATATTATGCATGAGCAGATCATTATTTTGTAGGCAGTTATTTGCAGGTCACGTGGTGGGCTCTCAGCCAATGAAAAGAGGGGAAAATATCCATCGAATGATAATTACTATTCATTTCTTTGGCCATCTATATTTTAAAGTTTTTTTGTCCAACCATTTAATGTTTTCAGTAATATTTCTTTGCAGATTTTGTTGAACTGTTCAGTTGTTTAGTGTTTTACAGTACTGCTCAAAAGTAAAGCTGCTGTTACATGTTGAGACTTTTAGCTGAAACTTGTGTGCAACGGCGCTGAGAAATAAGTTTCAGTGGTCGTTGCAACGTGTAACATGATCCGTTTCCTGAAACCTTTTTGAACTTCCGTTGCGAGACAAGTTTCACGGAAAGTAGAACTGCTTTCTACCTCTGCAACGGTCGCAACAACTGCAGTGATGATAAAAACAAGAGTTTCACTGTGTAACACCACTTCGTGAAACTGGTCTCGTTCAATCTTGTTAGGCAACGCTACATAGGACAATCAGAATAAGTTTCAACCTTTTATGTTACACTGTGCAACGCCTGCTGAAACTTGTTTCGCAATGCGCGCCGTTGCACACAAGTTTCAGCTAAAAGTTTCAACATGTAACAGCGGCTTTTACACGTTGCAATGATTGCTGAAACTTATTTCTCAGCGCTGTTGCACACAAGTTTCAGCTGAAAGTTTCAACATGTAACAGCGGCTTAAGTTACCACCGTTGCATGTTACGTCAGTCGCGTCACATGCGATGTTTCAGTAACTGCAAGTATCTTATCTTCAGCCTCATGGGCGATCTTAATTGACCATTGTAGGGTGAACAACAGTCGATTTCCAGTGAGTGGAAAAGCCTATTGCCAGAGCTGTGTTATGACTGATGTTTGTTACTTTTGTTATTGTTTGCGTTTGGGTTCGCACATGGCATGTTTGTCTTCATGCAAGGCACATAAAAGTTGTCATTGGAAGTAATTATCTAAGTTTAAAACAGACAAGCAAAACCAGGTAATTTTTGTTTGCGTACCACATACTTCAAACAAGCTGAAAACATAGACTTGCCATGTGGTTTGAGGCAGGAAATCGAACGCAAGACAATTGAGCAGTGATGGATCGAGCTTTTCCATCAGGTGGATTAAAATCTGCACAGCTATACAAAGGTAACCTTAGGGAAATGACTTAAGGTCTTTTGAAAGGAAATATACGGACTGAGAAAATGTGATCATCTTGAGCGCTGGCCGTCACTCACTGCAATCGATATAGACTTCTGACTTGATCATACAAACTTTGCTGTTGCCACGACGAACTTCAAATTTCTACAGGCATGAATTCCAGCCAATAGAATTGAAGAATGACAGCCACAATGATTTTGCAAGGAAGGAAATTAGGAACAACCCAAATTTGGTAGAACAAATAGCTGCAGTAAAACTGGTGCTCAACAAAAGTGTTGCACAAAATTAATTGATTTTGTGTTGTGGTAATGTATAATTTGTGACCCACGGCAAAACAGTGAATAAGGTGAAGGCATGCACACAGCACGTTTGCACGTTGAAACAAAAGGAGCGTGACTCAACACGTTGGTTGCGTTTTACCATCCTACCTCATTAAAGTTGAGGCCTTTGTTTTTCACGCACGCTAAAGACAAAAGAGCATGCAACAAGCTGAAGCTTTGTGTGTGCTTTGGCTCAAACACGTTTATTATTATTATACGTTCTATGGATTGAACGGCCAAAGCTGTTTACTTGCCGGTTCATAAAAGTCTGCTGCGATCCGTTCCTAAATCAATTGGTATACAAAACACACGTAAATAAACTGTCTCAGCTTCAAATCCCTCTTGAAAAAGAGTCTGTTGGATGGTAGTTCCATTCACAACCAAACAATTTCTTTCATTACTCTTCGTTTTAATGGCGAAACAAATTCAAGACATAAAATTAATTATTCTGATCTGTTTATTGTGTTACCTCCGCACTGTCTTGTCAACATGTCTTGTCACCATGACACTAACAACATGTGAGGCCTTAGTTTATCGAGTCTATCGTCGATACGTTAAATACTCTCATTTGTTCAATTTGTTGGGGACATAAAATCAAGTGTCAGTTCGCCACAAACAACCGACAGCGACCGTTTACTAGATTTTGTCATTAGACAACAAATTTGACAAATTTGCATAACTGCAACATATGTAATTTGAAACCTTTCTCTTAACAGGAGCTGGCCCAAAACATTTACGCGATTATGAAACCGACAAAAACCTGAAACAGAACTTTGTAATTTTTGTAACTCTGTGAAGTTGTCTGATTTTAAACTATTCAAGTTTAACTGTGTAAAAAGATTAAAGAGAAGTTGAAAGTATCGCATGTTGACTCAAGTCGGGACCTGCAACATGTGCTACCTGATGGATGAAATCTGATAACATGCGTAGCCTATAGTTAGAGCGTTTTGAGGTAAACAAATGAATGTTACCATGGAACTATTTATGTTTGGTAAAAATCTAAGAATAAAGATCTACCTGGTGTCAAGGACAAAGAAATAAACTGTGTTAAACTAGCGTGTTTAAGTACAAAGGTCTACTGTGTTAACTGACTGTTAACAAAGCCCACAAACACGCTACTCCCAACTCTTTTGTTTTTCTTTGCATAATGCGCACACCAAGCGTGTCAAGCTAGTAGCGTGCAAATGTGTTAGGTCTGTGTGGTTCACATGCGATCACCTTCACTGTTTTCCCATGGAGGGTCACATTTATGCCAGAAATTTTCGCTTCGTACTAGTCCAAAGTTTTTGGCCCAGTACAAAACACTAGAGGACCATAAATAAAGTAATCCGACATTTAGACAATAAAAATAAATATTTTTGTCTCTGTTATGTCGTTAGGCTGCATTTGGTGCATTCGTCAAATCATTCATACAAACAATTTAAGCCCAAGGAACTTGTGTCACAAAATTTATAAACATGTTAATTACATGTTACAACTGCGAGGAATCTAGCAGTATTACCCTATTATACACTCTAATTTTATTTGCCCATTACAAGCTTAAAACATAAAATAACTATTATCCTATGCTAACTTTATTGTGCTTTTTGAAGTCTATTTGTATGGGAATGCTTCAGTTGCACGATCGCTCTAATTATATTTTGGTGATCTGATAAATGTGGATGTAGTGATTTAGCAGTACAAACGATGGGCAACATTGACCCATCAAAAGTATTTAAATTTTTAAGAAGCAATGCGTTTAGCAGCATGGATCTGTTATCCTAAAATCCATGAGCACAATGAGCATTTGCATTTCATGTGTTTACAAATCTTTGTCAAAGCTCCCCTATACTACTTTGCAAAATGAATTCACGTAAAAATATTGAGACAGTTCACCCGTCACAGATAATTCCCAAAATTCATTCACGTTCATGCAAAAATCAAATCACGAATCACAAATAAATAAGGGAGCATCTCCAAAATAATTTCGGAAGACAGAATCTCTGATTTTTCAGAAACGATATCGGAATGTTGGTGAGATAATACCGATCAATTCGGAAGATCAGTTGGCATCATTGGAAGTTTTATTTAATGGCATAAAAGACTACAGATTCAAGTAATTGGAAACTTTGGAACGATCAGAGAGAAAGCTGATAGTGTGATAAAAACAGCCATCTGATAAGGCTCAAAGAAAAACAACTTTGGTGGTTGATTAACTACTGCTCACGAAAATCAAAATTTTGATTTCGACTGATCAACATGAGCCTTATTTTATTTGCAAAAATTATAAAAGAAACATTTGTGGTTCGTGTTAAAATTTAATATGACATACCCGTAATAATACATGTATTGAACCTGATTGAACATTGTCGTGTCGTACATCTGGAGAGTGTTCTATCTACATACAATCGATGTCTTTAAGTTTGAAGCACCAAAGTTTGATTTCAGTATCAGTTATTTTGTCTCACATAGTGTACGGTCGTGTAGCGGTTGCTGACTAGCAGATGCTGACTAGATCCAAACGTCAGGTTATAGCATCATCGGAAGTCTTGCTAAGAGACTTCCGATCCAAGTAATCGGAAGCTTCAGAACCATCCGATAGTCAACAAGTGAAAACTTATACAATTTAATACAAGACACACACGGCTTGTACTTAAAGTATCCAGAAGAGTTCCATTTTCTTGTACTTTGAGGAACGAATTTATGTGGATTATCTAAGTGTGCTTCGGGTTTCCCGACGTGTTTGTTTATGTTTATGCCGACAATTTGTTCTTAGATGAAAGAGAACTTGTTGACTTTAGGGGGCGACCATCGAACTTTAAGGGGTAGAGAGGGGGGATGGGGAGGGAGGGGGGAGTTGGTGAGTGATTCGACTTGAGCATGGTTCTCATTTTATATGACCCAGAACCAACAACAAATATCTTATTTTGTGCTCTTGGCTTGCATTTTGTAAAGAAAGAAGAAATTAATTTAAGGTTAAATGTTTGCAAAATTAATGAGATCGTACCAGAGTGTTAGTCGCGCTAGGACAAGCGGGAAAAAGGTAATCGAAATCGAGATAGAACCGGAATGCTCAAGATTTGTTTCATGTAAAAAGTATAGGGGACCCTCTTTGTCATTATGCTCAGTGCTGATGCTTTTTCAACACTCTTGTACATTGCTGGCTGAAGAATACACGCAAAGTGTGTGTATTGATCCAAGAGTTTTCCTCTGCTCTAAATACATGCAAAATTGTGTGTACAGTAATTCAAGTTTGTGTAAAAAATTACATAAGTGTATTTTGCGTGTAAAGCCGCCAGGTTACGTGCATTTTATGCGGGTGTAGATGCAGCAGTACCTCTGGCCAGTACTGTAGGATACCACTGACAATTAATGGGAAATCAGTTAATTTCAGGTAACACTTTTTTTGAGCACCAGTTTGAGATAGAGATAGAGATAATGCGCTTTATTTGACCATCTTAAGTGAAAAAATACAATGGCGATACAATATTAAAAATGCGAGAAAAATGGCAAATAATAATCGTAATAATATGTTAAAAACTATGTACATATACACACATAAATATATAAAAGTTATATTCCACAAAGTTTATGAGCTCTTGGTATGAAGGAACGTTGGTGCCTGTCGGTTCCCGACATTTCGATATAATTATGTGCTTCTCCTAGATCTTAAATTATATTGATTTTTTGATGCCGATTTGACAAAAACGTTATTTGGGTTAGATTCGTCCTTTAGAATTTTTTCAAATTCTCGTTTGGTAGCAGTGCTCCTTCTCTCATGGAGCGCAGGGAGGGCAGTTCTTGGTACGCCAATAATACTAAGGCTACGGTCTTGAACTCATTGGACTTCTTCAGACAGATAATTAGATAAACCTCCCCAAACAGGTGATGCATACTCTAATAGAGGGCAGATCTTTGTGTTGTAAAGTGTAATTCCAACGTCTTTAGGAAGATTGGCTTTCCTACATTCACGCAGGAGGAATAACCTCTTGTTGGCCTTCTTAGTCATCTCCTCAATGTGATGATTCCAACGGAGATCGTCCTGAAACCAGACTCCAAACAATTTAAAAACATTAACTCGTTCAAGTTCACAGTTTCCAAGATGAAGACTATCAGGAGTAGTAGTTACTGCAGCTATAAATTTGTTCTACCAAATTTGAGTTCCTAATTTCCTTCCATGCAAAATCATCATGGCTCCCATTAATTTTGTGAGTTGAAATGCTGAGATTTTTTATGTTTACCAGGGAAAGACCGATTGCAAATAATATTCAATGCACGAATAACTTAATTGGTATGTTTGTTGTTTATGATAGTGCTGACAACATATTGGTCAAATGTTATCGGTTCTGTTGTTGCTATGTTAAATAGTCTTGCTTTTTAAAATTAAGTAATTAGGGACATAATCAAGAGTCAGTTCACAACGTGAATTGGGTACCATGAGAGGGTGGTAACTTACTTTTGAGCTGTACTGTAAAATACTGCATAAAATCATGCGAACCAGAGATAAAATCTGCGGAAGAGATTTGTTTTAGCTCAGAATTTTGCTTGGTGACCTATCTTGATTGTTTGCATGCACACATCATTCTTGATGGCACTTCAAATATAAAAGTTTTAGGGAAAATTATTTAGTACAATTTTCTGTTAAAGTGTATATGACACCAAATTTTTCATAACCTAGTTCGAAAGAGCTTTCAAAATGATGAAGAACGGCGTTTATTTTATTGTGATAGCACTCTTGGTTGCCGAGTTATTCAAGATTTAGATTTATGCAAATTAGGCAACTTGTGACGTCTTAAGGTTGACACAAAATGAAATAAAATCACCAAAAATGGAATATCTCTGAAGACTTTTGCTGTATAGAACTGAAACTTTTCACAGTTGTTATACTCATCACAAAGTTCCAGGATAAGCTCCACTTTGACATTTCCATGGCAACACAATGGGCTCCAGGCCCTCTCCGTCCAAAGGATAAAATCAGAGTTTCTCTCCTCAAGAACAGTTGTTTGCTCTGTATGTTCAGTCAGTGGGTGTGAGCAAATATGGACTTAACACAGCACAAGTATAAGAAAGTCTGTTAGACTCTGGAGCAACAAATAAGGCATTTTTCATTTTTGGAATGTAGAGGTCTGGTAATGAGTAAGTTGCCATGGTGACCTCATAACCACTATCACAATGTGCAGTTCTGGCAGCATATCAACCCTGCAAAATTTTAACCCTGTAGACTTTGTATAAAAGTTTTAGGGAAAATTATTTAGTACAATTTTCTGTTAAAGTGTATATGACACCAAATTTTTCATAACCTAGTTCGAAAGAGCTTTCAAAATGATGAAGAACGGCGTTTATTTTATTGTGATAGCACTCTTGGTTGCCGAGTTATTCAAGATTTAGATTTATGCAAATTAGGCAACTTGTGACGTCTTAAGGTTGACACAAAATGAAATAAAATCACAAAATATGGAATATCTCTGCAAATACAAAGTCTACAGGGTTAAAATTTTGCAGGGTTGATATGCTGCCAGAACTGCACATTGTGATAGTGGTTATGAGGTCACCATGGCAACTTACTCATTACCAGACCTCTACATTCCAAAAATGAAAAATGCCTTATTTGTTGCTCCAGAGTCTAACAGACTTTCTTATACTTGTGCTGTGTTAAGTCCATATTTGCTCACACCCACTGACTGAACATACAGAGCAAACAACTGTTCTTGAGGAGAGAAACTCTGATTTTATCCTTTGGACGGAGAGGGCCTGGAGCCCATTGTGTTGCCATGGAAATGTCAAAGTGGAGCTTATCCTGGAACTTTGTGATGAGTATAACAACTGTGAAAAGTTTCAGTTCTATACAGCAAAAGTCTTCAGAGATATTCCATTTTTGGTGATTTTACTTTATTTTGTGTCAACCTTAAGACGTCACAAGTTGCCTAATTTGCATAAATCAAAATCTCGAATAACTCGGCAACCAAGAATGCTATTACAATAAAATAAACGTTGTTCTTCTTCATTTTGAAAGCTCTTTCGATCAAGCTAATGAAAATTTTGGTGTCATATACACTTTAAGCAATAAAGCACATTTTTTATGTATATTAAATTATACTAGATCCTTTTTGTCATACTATTTGAATAGTTAAAGAATTTAGGGAGTTCCACAACAAAGAAATAAAAATGGTAGGTCGCTGAATTATTTTTTCAGACAGTTTACAAAAACTGAAATTTAGAGGACCTTTTTGTGGACCTAGCACATTGCCCTGATAACTACTACATTTATATCATCACAAGTACATCATGAGCATGCACATTTAAAAAAAGTGCTGGGTTGCTCATTTGTTTTAAGTGCACTTCTAACTAAAAAGTTGCCTACAGGAAGTGGTTGCTATGAGAGAGTTGACTGTATCTGTATCTTTACTAGTTCAATGGTTAAGTGTTTAAGTATGAAATCCTTTGCATGGTCACAAAATTATCAATGAAGGCAAAGTTTGTTAGTTATCACTGTCATACATTTGTCTTTTAAACAGGGAAATAATAATACCAACAAATTTGATCATAGGCCATTTAGGATAAAAAGTTCATTAATAACAGGGCTCGAGACTAACTTTTCAGCTTAATAGCCCAGTGGCTAGTGCACATGTTTGATTCACTAGACAAAACAAATTATTAACTAGCCAGACTTGTTTCTTAGTTATTTTATTTTTTATGCTGTCTTGACATTTTCAGTACCCTTTTTCCCAACCACAATACTGACGTGAAAGAACTGAACTTATCAGCTTATTAGTATAGTTTTTTTTAAAGTTTAACTTGAAAGGTTTATAATGAGTTTATAAACACAACAGTTTAAGTACAAAAAAAATTAATTTTAAAGGACTTGAACTGGAATGCCAAAAAAATGCTAGCCTGTGTGTAGCTTGCAGTTTTCTTAAACTTAAAAGTGCAAACTAAATTTCCAAGCCTTTGAGAAATTTGTCACGGAACCACCGTCAAAACTTTGCAGTTACTGGCCAAAAAACATCGATTTTCCTTTGTTTTTTGTCTTTTTTTTTAATGCTGATTCATGACCTCTTGTGAACAAGAAAATTTGTAACGTTTCATCTTTATGACTTTACTTGGAAGTTGCAGACATAGAAATCGATGTCAAATAAGCATTATTCAAATCGATGTGAGTTTTTTTAAATTTTTTGAAGTAATTGAAAGAAAAGCGTTGACGACTTTTTTTAAGCATGAAACACTATCCCTAGACGTCTGACCTCATCTGCAGCAAGAAGTTTGTTTGTCATTCGTGGCTTTAGTAAGGGAAAAAAGAACTGAAAAAGTCAATCGTGCTTGAATCGCTTTTTAGTAATCTAAAGTTCTTGCTTGAGGCAATAAATTATATCAGCCGATTATAAACAGTCGAGACTTCAAATTCTGCCCGCTTTGATCCAAGTTTCTTTAAACAGTGATTTCATCTGGTCCAGTGCTGACATTTTCTCTAGCCAAAATGGCTAGTGAAGCGCAAAACCTACTGGCCAAAACGGAATTTTTACTAGTCTGTGGCTAGTTGGCTACCGTTAGTCTCGAGCCCTGAATAAGTAACTTACATGTGCATTGAAGCAATCGTTAATGAGGGTTGTTCAATACACTGACATAACATGAGATTCATGAAACTATGTGATAGATGCCACAAAGTGTCTCCTAACCCTAATTCATAACTAAACAGTAACAGTTTTGTGTCACATGTAGAACAGGACACTTTGCAACACTTTGTGGCACTTTGTGATCTCTGTTGTGATGTACCACGAATCTCATGTAGGGTATGTTCTTAATCAACAGAGGGGTTTATCCTGGGATTGTTTTCTGATTTTTGTTTGTTTTAATTGTCAGCTATAATTCAAATGGAAGGAATCATGTTATAACCAGAGACATGTTCAGAAATGAAAATCGTTCCAACTGGAAAATTAATGGCAAACCTAGCACAATGAAAGAGGTACATGTACACTGTACTGGAATGAAAGTTTTCATGTCACTGCATCTTTGAACTCTTTCTTAGCTTGTCGTCTTTGTCATAATTATTTTGAAACAAGATGTTCGCTAATGTTTGTTTCGCAGGTTCAAGAACTAACCAAAACACTGAATGTACAGATCGGCAACCTTTGCCAGTTCCTCCCTCAGGTAAGAGTGATTCTTTTTTCTGTGAGACTGTTTGGATTGTGAATTGTGTAGGATGTGCAGTGTCCGATCTAGGGCGTGTGTCTCTGTCATAATTTATTTATCTTCTGGGCCATTTTGGTGCTCTTAAATTTTTTTAGCGCCAAAAATCATTCCTTTTTTTTTTTTCAAAATGCTAATTCATGATCTCTCATGAACAAGAAAATTCGTAACGTTCCATCTTTATGACTTTATTTGGAAGTTGCAGACAAGAGCTTTGATATTGCAGTGCGATGCGCCCTACCATGGCCACCCAACAAACATTTTAATTTTATAAGTTAGCCAATCAGGGTATGTAAATTTCATTGACAGACATGCCTCCATTTGGTTGTTGCATGTTGAAACTTTCTACGGAGGTGTGTCTGCCAATCAAATTCGCGTTCCTTGATTGGCTAACTTGTAAAAATGTTTGTTGGGTGGCCATGGTAAGGCGCATTGCACTGTAAAATAATAGGTATCATTCAAATCACTATGATTTTTTTTTTCTTTTTTGAAGTAATAAGAAGAAAAGTGTAAATGTCATTTTTATGCATGAAACATCACCCTAAACTTGTTGCTTTTTAGTAATCTAAAGTTCTTGCTTGAGGTAATAAATTAGTATGAGCCGATTACACTGTATATCCAGCTGATGTTTCAAATTCTGCTTGCTTTAATGTCTCAATTTTCTGGTCCTCCAGTGCTACCATTTTCACTGGCTAAAATGGTTAGTGAAGTGCAAAACCTACCAGCCAAAATGGAATTTTTAGTGGCCTGTAGCCACATGTAGCTGGCTATCATTAGTCTTGAGCCCTGAATTTTCCCACTTGATTTAAATCTTACATGTAGATCAGTCACTTGTGTGTCACACCATGATGTTCCAGGACAAACTGGAATGGCACATGTACATGTAAACTACCTGTTCCTGTTGTAAAATGAGTTGGACTTCTACAGTTTCTCAGTTCCACCTATTTCTTGCATAATGATGTACTGAGTAAATTATATTGTACCTACGATGATTATAATAATTATAACAAATTTAATGTATACTGTCTACAGCAGGTCTGGTTTTAATTTTTTTTTGTACCTTGTGAAAAGGAATCCCCGCAAGGCCATAGACCATTATCTTCTTCCACCATATTATTCTTTATTCTTTGAATAACAGGACAAAGTAGCAGAGTTTGCAAAGATGTCTCAGCAACAGCTCCTGGAGGCCACAGAGAAAGCAGTAAGTAGAACAGCTTTGGGTATTTTTTTACATTACCCAAGTGTTTCATGTAATTATAGTTTTTTGTTTAAATAGTTGCTTTTTTTAACAGGTTGGTCCACCAGACATGTTTGACATTCATCAGAAGCTTATTGAACTGAGAAAACAAGAAAAAGATCTTGAGGTATAAATAATAATTATTATAAGTACAAACTGCACGATAATAAAAAATTTAATAATATGAAGGTTCTTGAAAAAACTTCTAAGTTTAGTTCAGTATGCATGTTAGTTTTTCTTTAAAGCAGGCTTTTTCCTTTTTAGGTATCTGTGAGAAACAATAAAGAGCATCTTGAAAAGCTGCAACAGCAAAATGAACGGCTTGAGCAAGACGTCAAAAGGCATCAGGAAAGGGAACGACACTTGCAGAAAGTACAAATACTAGAAAAGAAAAGACCATGGGCAGTAAGTGATTAAAAAAAAGTACAGTTGTAGTACACATCTTCAGTTGGTATTCATGGCATACTTGTTGAAACAATACAGCGATTTATTAAGGATATTTAGTTTCACATTGTACCTTGGGTTAAGGTATCATGGTAGGTAGATTGGCAGTGTTTGGAAATCGCGCCCTTACGCTGACGCTTTGAAAGAAAACCTCATCAACCTATACATTTCCTGAAAGCTTAATAGTTATACAGTACAATCATATCTTTGAAATTTTCTAAAAAGTCAGTGTTGCAGTGATATTAAAAGAAATGCCCAGAAACACTGCTTCGCTTAAATTGGTTCGTTTCCACGCGTGAATTATCAGATCGGCGCGATTAAAATCGGAAATGTTTTCTCACACATCACCCTCAAAAACCGTGTCTGCGATTTTCCAGATGCAGTTTGGTTTTTTTTTACAACCTCCTAAAGTTTGATGTTTTCCATGCGGACGTTCCTTTGTACAAAAGAGGCTATAACTCGGAAATGGAACCAAAATTAAACAAAGCCGGACACGGTTTTTCGAACAAAGTATCCTTGAAAATGGCTGCCGATTTTCAGCTAATTCTGTCGGGATACGCGCGTAAACGAACTAAAAATGTTCACCCTTATATGCAGTTTTATGTTATCGAGAAAAAGACGAAAAACGTTTTATGAGATTTCTGTGATTGTGTTAAAAATCCCAGCATCTAAGAAGATTTAATGACGCATTGACAGATGTCGCCACGGGTCAGTTTACAACAACAATGGCTTATGACAACTTGAATTAAACAGACGTCTTCAATTCTGGCACGAAAACCAGTTCGTTCTCTAGCGATATTTTTGTGTGACTATCACTTGTTGCAGGTTGCTCTACGGCTTTATTGGCGGGACTAGTGCCCTCCAATAACCATTCGCCGTGGCTGTAGTACGACCCATGGTTGCTCAGAGCCAAAGATCTTGCTTGTTCCACACAAGATTCCTTGATTCCAGATTTTCGCTTCTTCGGCTTCTTCGAAGACGCAAACGGACAAGACGTTTTCTTGCGTTTTCGTCCGGACATTAAGAACTTCAAAAGCTAAGCTTGTCAAGAACAAAAGCCAACTAGCGATAAAAACAACCGGATCAACAACAGTTTGCGTGCACGTCTCTTTCGTTCAAATTAACTATCACACCGCATTCGCGTTACAGGTGACAACCAAAGGTAAATTTTAATTAGAGATGACAGGAACTTGTCAACGCACCGTCAGCGGTTAATGAGATTCAAAAATAGTTTCTCTTTATCTTAAAAAGTAAAAAAGCTTTTTTTCCCATTCTTTTTGCAAAATATTTATCTCAGTCTTTTTTTTTCTATTTTTCGTCAAAATCCACCTACCATGATACCTTAAGGAGGCTCAAAAGGGTTTTTGTTGATAAAGTGTTTGAAAGATTACAAAGGAGGATAATTTATTTTAATGGTGTGGGCAACCTATATGTATCCTTGGAACTCTAATGTTGTACTATACTTTAAGGGTGCTTATGACGTCATATCAGTTACCATGGCAATGTGCCAGGTCCACAAAAGGGTCCTCTAAATGCCAGTTTTTGTAAATTATCTAAAAATTAATTCGGTGACCTATCAGTTTTATTTCTGTGGTGGAAAGTTCCCTAAATTCTTTAAATATTCAGACAGTGTGAAAAAAAGTTATCTAGTAATTTAATATAATAATAATTATTTTTTAAAAATGCATTTTATGGCTTACAGAAAATTCTACTAGATAAAAACATTTAAAGTGCCATCATGAATGGTACTTGCATGCAAAAAAATCAAGATAGGTCACCGAGCAAAATTTTGAGCTAAAAACAAATTTTTTTTACATTTTTTATTTCTGGTTCGCAGGATCTTACGCAGTATTTAACTTCCAGTGTGCTTGATTTTGATTCATTCGGCTGATGCATGCAGCTTAGTCATGGCATGTGTAGATTGTATGGTTAAAAACCCTTTCCAGCCTCCTTAAGTGATAGTTATGTGACATGCACTGAAATCATCTAATCCAGTGTTAGTTGGATCAGTTTGTCATTTCGTAATGTTAGTATTTCTTATTGCTCTAAGGAATATGAGGCAGCGCGTAAGCAGTTTGTGGAAATCAAAAGCCGGAAGGATGAGGTAAAGAAGAGACTGGATGAAGTCAAGCGACAAAATGCCCCGATGAAAAAGCGTCTGGATGAAGTAACAAACAGAGCCAAAGAACTTGAAGACTCTACCAGGGAGCTTGTGAGAAAACATTAATTTTGTGCAACGTACTACAGTACTGGAAACAACAATTAGTCATTGGACATTTTCCAACCAAATTTTGTAAAATGTCCAGCCAGTTTCACATAACGATGTCCAAACATGATATCCAAACAAATTTAAATACAGTTTTTAAAATGCTGTAGTGAATTATGTTATGCTAATCAATGTCCTGTCAGATTGGTAAAATGTGCGACCAAAAGTGAGATTTGAAAGGAGAAATGTCCTGTCATGGAAGAAAAATTATTTCCAGCACTGGTACTATAATAGTAATACTGTAGTACCAGTGCTGGAAATAATTAATTATTAATCATTTTAAAGTACAGCTGTATACTCTCATAATATCATGCACTGAAACCTCAGGGCCCGGTTGTTCGAAAGCCAATTAACGCTAATCCAGGATTAAAAGTTAATCAAGGAGCTTATTTCTCTGTCCCCAAACATTGTTCAATGCTGATATTCTGCAAAATTTTAGATTAGGGGAAGTCAATCCTGGAAAACAAAAAGCAGCGAAGACAACTTTCATCCAGTAGTTAAAAACTGCAACTTGGAAAGTTTACGCTAATCCTGGATGATGTTAATCGGCTTTCGAACAACCGGGCCCAGGAGCTTCCAAGGACTTTGCCCCTTGGGGCTCTACCCCTGGACCCTGGTCGGGGCTTGTGCAACTCTCAATTCCAATGTTAGTGTACAGTACACTGTAGGTAACACTGCTATTTTGGCTTTGTTTACTCCTTCCAAAAAACTAATAGCAAGAGCTTGTTTGAATTCCATAGATACAGCAAGGCAATGAGGTGCTGAAGAAGGCGAAATCAAAGAGTGAACAGATTGAGAAGAAAGGGGATAAGGTACAAATGTGTTAATGAACTACAGTACTGCTCGAAACTATGGGACCATTAGCACGCGGTAAAACCTCGTCTTTGCCTAATGTGATTGCCACGAATTCACCGCGGTGGGACGAAAACCGCAACCGCGGCAAAGACGAAAGCAACCGAAAGCCGCAGTGAATTAGACGCGGCAATGCCTGAGTCGGTAAAAATACAATAGTGACTAAATACTATTGTCAGAGTATTGTTAAACATTATCTCACCTTCCATCCTTTACAAGCTCTTTAACAAAAGAATTTGTAAAGACTCAACGAATCGAAAACCGAACGACCAATGACAATTTGTTTCGCAGACTGACAGAAGTTTCTTTTTCCGCATTTGGAACATGTTCAATTTTTTTTTGTCACGCTTCAGACAATGATCGCGGAGCAACAGAAATTGTTTCACTCTTGTTGCTTTTTACACCACACAGTTAAGTTAAGATCTAATGTGTGGTAAATTGTGTAATGAAGATAAGGATAACATTGATCAAGGTAGCGACGTGTGTGTCATTGGAGTTCAAAATATTATGCAATCGGATCATGGCATGCTGCGCAACCAAAACAAACTCAAAATCCCTCTAACCCCAATGTTATTTTACAGACCAACTAGTTGGTGTGAAAAAAGCAAGGTTGTTTTCTTCCAACTTCATGTTCAATTGTCTGCGAGGCAGATCGCCAATAGGAGAGTTCTGTCTGAAACACTTGTAATACTTTCTGACAGCTTTGCGGCTGATTTTTATGCCATCAGTGCAAGACAGCTCTCGAATCGCCATGGAAATTTTAAAGTTTGCTCGAAAGAAAGAGAAGAGCCTAAGCCGAAAGTATTCTGATGTTCTAACCATCGCACTATGATCAAAGTGACAGATCTCGACAATGTTTTTACGCAAGCGGTATTTAGCACATGACCACAAAACGTGACGCGAGTTTCAACACGTGAATGGCATTCAAGTTTGTTTCGCACACGCTTCGAACTGGAGTTAAAATTTATTTCACTAAAGTAATAAGCTAAAAATAAGGATTTTTGTTTTACCTCCTTCATTTCAGCACAGAAAACTGAGAGTTGAGGCTTGAGGCTATTTGAAAACAAAAGTATGTTTTGTTTGCGGCGATACCGATCAATCCGAAATATGCTGATTTCGAACTATTTCATTCAGGATATGATCCCGTCTCAAGCTATGCATACTGAAAGGTTTTTCCTCCACAGTTTTTGGTCAATAATCCTGTATATGCTATGACTGTGATTTTTTATTTACCTTCTGAGTGATACCTCCAATGCAGACTTCTTTCAAATGTTTACATGTGAATTTATCACACCTAAACGCGACAGTTAGCATATTGTCACTCAACGAACTTTAAAACAAAGCAAACAATAGTCTATTCAAACCCAACCGTGTCCTGCCTTTCACCGCGGCTCAATTCAACCGGAAAAAACCTTGGTGAAACCGGGGTTTTTAATGCGGTTAGACTAAGTTTTGCCAAGGTGAAACTGCAGATCAAAACCGCAATTCAACCGAGGCAAAATCGCGGCAAATGGTCCCGTAGTTTCAGGCGGTACTGTATGACAACAATATTTAAAAACATGAACAATTAATAAAATGAAACAGTACAGATGAAGCGGGGCCTGATCTTTGACTATCCAAGGGTACAATAAGCGTTTTTGTTTAATTTGATTATTCAGCCTCATTCTGATGATTCCCCTCCCTTTGTAGTGTATAGTTAGTTGTTTACGTATGTTGTCATGTGCATTCAATCACCATCTCCTTGCCCTTCCCTCATTTATCTGACTTTTGTTTCTTGAGTAACTGTTGCTGTACTTAATGTTTAGTGACACTGGCCTGTAGATAAATTATGGTAGCATTTTTCCATTGAACGATGTTGCTTATTATTGTTACTCTAAACCTGTTGTGGCCTTCCCATGATAGTCCTGTTGCATAATAGCAATAATGTGCAATTTACATGACTTGTGTATTTCTATAGGAATTGTTTTTTCTTGAGACTGTTTGGAGCACAAGTCCAGTGGAATGCTTTTATCAATAGAGTTGATAAATGTGACCCTATTTGGGAAAACCGGGCTTAACGAAAATAGCGTTAAAATGCATTTCAACCCATTTTGAACGCGTTACAATGCATTGCAGCGATCGACAATGATTCGTAACGCATTAAAACGTTTACCACCAAACGCGGGCAATTAATTCAAATGTTTCAGAATGATTTGTCAATGTTGTGCAATGCATTGGCAATGTTTCCAAACTCTTTGTTAATGTTAAAATCAATGCCTAAAGGTCAACGCCGGCCGCGTACAATTATCATTCTACTATGCTTTTTAAATAATTTGAAGTAGCGACGGGTCGTCCGATCCGATCCGTTTAAAATCGTACTTTGAAATTCTGTTCAGTAGTCTTGAAAAATATTGATGCTTTGCAGCAGTAATATTACCAGGGACCTTGGACGGGAATAAATAAATATACGTTAGAAAACAAAGTCGAGACGTACACAGCTTATAATGAAAGCATTGTTAATACCCGCCTCAAATTTACCTGGGAATTGCTTTGATTTTACAGTTTGATTCTATCACTTTATTTGCAAGTCGAAAACTAAAATGTAACAATTATCTCCAATCCAAAAGAGAGAACAGATACATGTAAATCACGATCGTTAATTCATACTCGACGTGTCAGTTCATTTGGGTTTCAGCACGGAAAATTGTGATTAAACGGATTCTTCGATCGGCTATCATGATTAGTTATTAGTTCAGATGATTTCGACCGCTCACACTGAGCTGCCGTTTTTACAAGAAACTGGCCGAACAAGCTAAGAGCTTTTTTTCAGTTTCTAGTTGTAGCTGCTTGTTAGTTTTAAAATCATTGAAATCAATTTGTAAAGAACTTTTGATCTTACAAACCCTTGGCCGCGGGGCCGAGATGTGGAGGGCGTCACGCATCACGCTTTGACATCCTCATGACAGACACGTACAGATGAAATCCATGATTACGATAAATGTTGTTTTTTGGAAAGAAGAATGTGGCATTTTGGCCTTTCTATTAACCTTCGTTCTCACCTCTTTGCGACCTGTTTTCGCTTAATCGCTGGAAAAACTAAGAAAAACCTCCATGTGACCAGGGTATAACCTTAATATTTCCTAGATGCTATCATTTGAATTGTCGTCGCGTTTCGCGCTCAGTTGGCGAAGAAAATGGATGGCGAATTTAGGTCAGCCTTTGCCTTTGACATCAGGCCAAGTGTTAAGCAAAATATCATGTGGGTGGAATCCTTTCGGTAAATCCTTAAAAAGTCGCGCTGTAGGTTTGGCGCAGCCGTTAATTGCGGAATAAACAATTCCCCGCAATATACTTGGGAAGAAGGAAAGCCGGTTGACACGAGGGAAACTCTGCACATGGAAGAAAGCTGAAGGAAGTCTTAAGCTTATATCAATCTATCTGTTAATTTCAAATAAGGTAAGATATTTAGTCACAAACACATGCACACACGCACATGGCCGTAATATATACCCTCTGATAGAAGAGCATACCATACTGCGGTGACACTCAAGGTCCCGTCGACCTCGTTGTTTCGAATTTGTTCTTCAGGGCACCTCTGGCGTCTTTTTATTAAGACTTACAAAATGAAACAAACCGTACACCCGAACAGTTTTCTTATTTCTCAGATCTAATTCAATAACAGTTTTACATGTTACAATAGAGAGTTGTTAAACGTTTCATATTTTATCTACGCCACAATGTAAGCTTGTTAAGCTTATAAAAGTTGTCGAAAGACGGCTTAGAGTTTATACCGGTGATGTTTTGTGAATGCTTCCCAACGTAGCGAAATCATGTTTCATTGAAACGCACTGTCAACGTTTGAAAACGTTTTCCGAATGTTTTGAAATGATTTTCAAACGGTTTCGAATGTTTCTCGGTTCCGTTGAAGAACATTGCCAATGTTCTAAAATGCATTGAAATGTTCTTCAATGCATTCTAACGTTTCAAAATGCATTGCGGTGAAAAACGATTCAATGCAATTTTCATTAAGCCCGGTTCTCCCAAATAGGGTCACAAATGTAATTTGACCACTGTACAGGGATTCTTAAAGCTGACAATTTCGAGTGTTAGCCTGATCAGCTAACGCTCGAAACGTCAGCTTTGAGAATGCCTGTATGGTTGTTAACAACATTTGTCGCAAAAATGGAGGTTAGGTGCCCAGGAAAGATGAACCCAATGCTTGCCTAACAGCCCTAGCCCCCAGGATGTACAACCACACAAATGGCGGGCACCCACAGAGAGAACCCAGGCACCAGTCACACAGAAACAAAAAAAATTTTAGGGGAGGAAAGCTTTGGATAATGAATGAAACAAGAGAGATATACAGTGCAGCACGGGGATAAGCGACCAACGCAGACGCAAATTTGATGTGCATAATATGCATTGACTGCTGGCTTTGCATGATTATGAAAAACATCTACATATGTAAAATCTACGGAAATTCCATGTAAATTGTTGATGTTGATCTTAAGAGTGATCTGCAAAACTGCCTATAGAAACAGTCTACCTCAATTCTTGTCTGAACGTAAGCAAAACATTGAGCAGAATCAAGAAAGTTCATCAGCCAAAACTATTTGCGACTTACACTTCACCTGTAAAGGTAAACAAAGTTTGATCCGCCAGTTGGCATACAGAATCTAAGCATGTTTCAATACAACAGAAAATTGAAAAGGTCTCTTAATTCCCAGCTTGTCGATTCTAGATATTCTGTGTGTTTTCTGACCATTCACGATTTATAAATTTCTGCCAAAGAAATCACAAACACCAGCTGAAAAAAAGGAAAGAAATTTGCTTGGTATGAACTACATGGATTGTATTTCAATCACCCAATTGATGGGAAAAAAAACCCTCTGATTGCAGGGTATTTACAACACAAATGATGCAATGACCTCAATGATAACTGTTCTTTTATGTTGTTTCATTTAGAAAAGTTTATCGTTACAAAAGTGCTATGATGTGCCATTTATTGATGGTTAATTTCTTTAACCACAAAGTCTGTTTTCATGACATGTGCCAGCAACTGTGAATGCAGTACTGTCACAACAAACAAAAATGTGACTTCTCAGTGAGATTCTACTCAGCTCACAGAGACAAATGATCTGTCTGAATCGCTAACTTTCGTTATTTCTGCGATTTATTTGAAGTTCCTAAAATGTTTCTCTTTTCGTCAGGAGTCGGGGAGCGTGAAGTTCTGGCATCCATCAGAGACGATTGAAAACGGCAGAAATTCTGTCTTCAATATGAATGTTCAGTATCGTGTAATTTTATTTGAATAGCGACAATCATGCTATTCAGGCTGTTCAAAATCTTCATTGACACAACAATAAAAGGCAGGCAGTGAGGAAGCTCATGCATACTAATGAGCCCTTCTGCGTATGTGTAGATGCACATACTCAAAGTTTTAGACTTGTTCATGTGTTTTGCGTATGCTCGTTTTTTGCGTATATTTTGGTTCACTTATCTTCAAGCTGCACTGTACAGAGCACGGACAAGAGGGGCAAAAATTGCAAGTGATGAACAAACACCCAACTAGTACATTGCCATGCACAAGGAAAAGCTGTAATGCGAGCATGATGCAGAACACGCCTGAGCAGCAGAGAAGACCACTAACCATCTAAGTGGAGCACATACTGAGAGAATGCCTGGATATGCCACCGCCAAGACCCCAAAAATGCTAGCCACTATGCCAACAAGGAAATGCCACAAAAACGCTAATAATGCCAACAAAAAAATGCCTCTTGCTCCTTGTTGTTACCTAAGTTAAATTACATTTAACTGAATTCAATTATTGGTGTTGATAAATTCCATTCATCAACTCCATTGATAAAACCAAATTTTCATTTACAACCCCCCCACCGATGCAGCATCATAGTTTCTTCAGAAACTACCTCCTTTATTTTCCTGTTTTTTACTTTAATAATACTTTATTGCAGGGCTGAAAATTAACTTTTTCACCCATTTGTCAGCTGGCAACAAGAAAGAAAAATTTGGTCACCAAATCAAAAATTTTGGCCACCGGTTCCAAAAAACAGAACTGGTGACTAGTTACTAGTCACTAGTTCTGAATTTCTGGTCGCATTGGTGACCAGCGAGTCGAATTTCAATCCCTAGATTGCATATGAACCCCCCAAAAAAGAATCTGAACAGTATTGCCGTTAGCTGTTATGTAAGAATTCGGATACTTTTCTTTTAATATTCAGTAGAGTTAAGGTTAGCTGACAGCTGTACAAAAGAAAAATATGATATGATTTTTCATAAGCATAGTTTTGGTGTAATGTGATAACAATAATTTATTATTAATCACTGTTTTTAAATATTTTAAATATTTGGTGCTTCACAGATTGAGGAATTACAGGGGGAATTGGAAGATGTGAAAGATAAAGAAAAGAAGAGGCAGAAAAAGTAAGTTTAACTTAAGGTTATTCCCCAGAAATTGAAGTCAATATATTTTATTTGAAACTTTGCTAGTTTGTTGCAAACATCAAAAACATCAAGGTTATTCCCCAGAAATTGAAGTCAATATATTTTATTTGAAACTTTGCTAGTTTGTTGCAAACATCAAAAACATCAAAGAAATGCAATAAAAAGAGAGGTTCCCCCTGCCCATTTTCATGCTTTGAGGCTTTAGTTTATACCCACTTTGGTACATAGTTAGCACAGGTTAAGTTGATAGCCGAAAGTGGTCTGAGACTCTTTAATAATATTTACAAAAACAGGACAGAAGCAATGGAATATAGGTTTATTTTATCAAAAGTACATCATAGTCGAAATCTAGTCTCTCAAAGGTGAAGAAAAAATGAACTAATGAAAGATTAGTCGTGTTTTTTGCATCTTTGCTTTACCACTTAAGTTTCAATAGCATTATTGTAGGGGAGATATCCTCTGTGAAAAATGGAAAACTGGACAATAAAAAATTCTTCAAATCTGGATATGTCATGGAGAATTGCATTTTCTGTCAATATGAGAAATAAAAAGAATAGGTCCCCATACTCATTGTGTGGTTCCAGAAAATATCCATACCCCCCCCCACGGAAGACTTTTTGATTTGCACCCCCCTCCCCCCAGGATTTTCCGTTCCAGGGGAGTCCTTGATGACCCCCCCTCCCCTCCGGAATTTCCAGAAGTTTTGTACTTGTAAAAAAGAAAGGGAATACCAACTCAGTTACGTAAATACGATAGAATTTTATTACAACAGTGTAAACATTTACTTTAACAAAAATATAACGCTTTGTTAAGTTTATTATCCAGCTAAACTTTTAACTTCTTCGCCATCAACTTTGCAAATTATGTTTGTGTTGTTTTTATGTGAGATTATAAGCTTCAACATTTGGGTAGCACATGGACTGTTTCGCGTTTTTGTACAAACTCCGATGAGAACGTTTCACTCGCTTAAACAACTTCGCAAACACTAATAAATAAAACAGAAACTTACAAGGTTCCTTTGTCTATACATTTTGTCAGTTTCTTTGGGTTGATCCTTATTTAAGGACCGAAAACTTCACAAGCACACATGTTAACGCAGTAGGTTTCGTGAACGTCGTTACGATGTATTAGACAGGTAGCCAGGCCTTCTGAAGGTCGAACGAAAGTACTTCAAAGCTGGAAGTCTGGGGACAAGACTCCAGTTGAGACCGCCATTTTGAATGTTTTGAAGAAGAAAGTAGCTTCGGGAGATTGTAGCGCTAGCTAACTCAAAGAAATAAAGAAACATTGAAGCTAATAATAAGAACTTTATCACAATGGCCAGGAGTACTGACTTTTGTTTTAAAACAACGTATGTAAGTATGTTTTTGTGCTTCAGATCGATCGTATGTTGCTTTCAATGTTTTGTACATGGTTCGCGACCCTTTGGAAAAGTAGCTCCCCACGAAACCCCCCCACCCCTCGGAAATTACTGCCTTTTAGCCCCCCGTCCCCCTCGGAATTTCCAATGATCTTCCGTGGGGGGGGTATGGATATTTTCTGGAACCACACATTTGGGAGAAAAATCACCATTTACATATTTCTAGGGGATAACTCCTTCGGAAAATGACAATGCTTTGAACATGCATGCGCTTGTGCGCGTGCTGCTGACGCAAGAAATTATGCACAGTAGGGATGCGCAATGCAATTCAGAGGAATTACCTTAATTTGTGAATTCTCATTATTTGACTTTATTCCCAAGGACGTGGATTCATACAGTATTGCTGTGGTGTCATTCAATTACAAATACAGAAAGAAAAAATAATACTTAACTGCTATGTTCTCTATAAAGCCTTGAATTTCACTAATAAATTTACTGGATGGTATAATTTTTAGTATTAATCCTTGATGTCTTTGCTTTTAAAGTAGAGTAAAGTTCCCTCAATCTGTAGTTAGTTGTATGTACCACTTTTTAAAAGGCATAATAATAATTATTATTATGATTATTGAGTAATCTGATGATTTTTGGTTCAATTTTGAGGCTTCCATTGATGGGGCCTTTTTCAGAGGGACAAAAATAATAGGGAACTAATGTTTTGTAACATGGTCATTTGAAGGATGAGTGAACTAGAGAGGGCTATACAGGGAGTTCAGGATGAACTTAATCAGCTACCAGACCCATCAGAATTGCAGGTCAGTGCTGTACATGTGTGCCAGGAAAGCATTTACTTTTACTTGGGCTGCAAGGCACCAAGTCTAGGAGTGGGTCCTGAATTTTTGGTTTTGGGGTCACAAATTGAAGGGCTGAGAGCATAACCGACTTATGTTGAATTTTAGCTTCATGTTACCTGAGTGCATGTGACATTCATAACCAGTTGCCACTCACCACTGCCCAGGTCAGCCATGTTGGAAAAATGTTTTCAAGGGTCACATTCATTTCTGTACCAATTTTTCTGAAAAATATGCTTTGATAAAAAGGTTTTTCTTACTATGTGACAATTCCAAACTGTTTAATAAGCATTTCCTTAATTCTCAAACAGTGAGAAGAACTATCCTTTGATCAGCATGAGCACTGTAATAATTATATATATTTAGGCAAGCCTAAAAGTGGAACTCCACAGTTCTTTCCTTATTGTATGGCATTTACTGATAAAATAAAATCTATGCCAGAACTTGAGCCAGGACTCTAGTAAGGACTTCTGTATTGCGATAATATTTTTTTTAACTGTTTTGCTGCAGAACTGCAGCCACCATTCAAACATTTTCGATTTATCATCGGCCTTTGCCATGTTGCATCAAGGGACTACATGACTATTAGCATAAACAATTTTGCTTCATCACAGTTCGATTACATTTCGGTACAAATGGTGTAAATCTCTAAACTACAGATGACTCCCAACCAGTTATGTGCTTTGGCTGAGTCACAATTTTCTAACATGTATCGTTGACATTTTAACTTCAACAAACTGAAATATTGGTCTCCATGGTTAAGTGGTTATTCTTAGGCCTCTGAGCCTAATGTTAACCTGAGTTCAAACTCTAGTAAGTTTTTTTTTCTCTCCTTTAAATTCTTTACATTTCTTTTTTATTGCTTGTTATTCAACAAAATTGTTTAGAACCTAAATTTTCCATTTTTCAAAACAGAGTAATATCTGTAATGCAATCCTGTAGAACCTTACAAATGTATATTAGAGCTGCATGCAATCAAGCACAGCTCTTTGAACATGCACGCAAGAAAATTGTAGATGTTTTTGTTGTTGAAGAGCAGATTTCTTATTTATTATTTTCAACAATTCTAGCCTGAATGGCTACTTCTTGGTGGTTTTATCTCAGTTAATCCAGTTGTGTTTCATAACAAGCGATGTTGTGTCAACATACTCATAAAGCTATCTCTAAACAATGTAATGAGAGGCGAAGGAATGGGAAACGCCAGAACAGGGAATCTCTAAAAAGTGGCCTCTTTCTTTTGTTTGGCAAAATGAGGGATACAATATTTTTGTACGCTAAAATGCAGGTGCAAGTAAAGGCTAAGTTTAGCTCTTGTTACCCTAAGTAAAAATGAAAACAAACAAAATTACCTTGTAATTAACAACATTATCGCAAAAAATGGAGGTTAGGTGCCCGGGACAAACAAACCCAACACTTGTCTAGTAGCCCCAGCCCCAGGATGTAAGACCACCCAGATGGCAGGGACTGCCTGCAACCCAGCCACGAGCCCCCACACCCACAAAGAACCCAGGCACCAGTCACACTGAAATGAGAATTTCAGTGGAAAACTATGGAATAAATAGTAACAGGACCACTAGACATACACCCAACCCCAGGGATGGGCGGGAAGGGGAAAAATCGCAAGCAAATGAACAACCCCAGACTGGACGCCACGCACGAGGACAAACTGTAATACGAGCATGAAGCAACGCACGCATGTGCCACAAGGGAGACCGCTGGCCGCAACAGTGGAACGCTTACTGAGAGAACGCCTGGATATCCCCCAACGCCATAACAATAGAAATGCTGAACACTAACGCCAACAAATAAGAAACGCCAAGATGCTACTAACGCTAACAACAAAAAACGCCACAACACTACTAACGCCAACAAAGAAAATGCCACTTGCTCCTCGTTGTTAACTAAGTTAAATTGCATTTAACCATATTAAAAACATGACGCCGAGTAGCGTTTATGTGGTATGCGCTGGAAGTATTTGCAGTGATCATAACAGTCAATAGTTTTGTAAGCGAACAACTGCGGGAATTGGAAAAAAGGTTTGTTAGTAGACTTATCCATTTGCATGAATTATTTCCACAAATGGACACCTAAAAATATTGGAGATGTCTCCTTAGGGGGTAGTTAAAATCATGTCTTAGATCATCTGAAATACAGCAGACAGTAAACCCAGTGATCGAAAAATGAAGAACGCGACCATAACGTAGCATTACAAATGGTATGTCAGTGAACGTCAGGATTGACAATCATTAACTATCACGTCATCCCAGTTTGACTTATGGTCAAGCCTTCTTCGTAAACACCAACAGCCTCACTTTCATTCTTATTTAACTTTGGGAGTGCAAGACTGTGGTAGCGGGTCTTTCATTGTTCTGTCTTTTCATTGATAATCATTCTGCCTTGAGTTCAGGAATACAGAGAGAGCACTAGCTTCATTGTGATGTTTTTTTTTCGTTTTTCTCAGACTCTGGGACTGCGGGACTGCGGGAGCACTAGTTTCATTGTGATGTCTTTTCAGTTTTCTCCTACTGTATAGCAAATGATTTGCAATGTTGCCTCAAATAAGCACAAACAGGTTCTTGAACCACAGCCATATCTTTGTGTACATGGTACTTTTCTAATTGTACACCTGTATCTAACACGGCTTGAAAAAATTCATTACAAAAAAAAATACTGATATCTTTTAGAGAATCCTTAAAAACTGCATACGTAAGTTCAAGAAATGAATCAATGAGAACTTGCCTGGTTGTGTAAAGCAGTAATTCATAAAATGTCTTCGAGAACTAGGCCCAGGGTTTTTCTCTGTAATTTTATCTCAACAGAGGTTAAACTTGAAATGTACCATGATTTGGTGATTCAGACTTTTGTAAACATTTTTTGATGAATCATACTGACTCTACCTGGCTGATACAATAACCTTTGCTCTCACTTTCCCTTTACCAATTTTTCTACCTCTTCTGAACCATTGTTTCCAACAGGTGAAAAAACAATTAGCTCATTGCAAAGACTGAACAAGAGTGGCTTTGTAATTAACGACCAACTTGTATATTCTTGAAGATTTTGGAACACTTTTCTTGAGCAAGCTCTTTATATCTTTACAGACCTTTCTTTTCTGCAACTTTTGTATAATTCTCTTTATTTTTACCCCTTGAAGGCTTGTGATTTCTGCATTGCGTCCAATTGCGTTTTTCAGAACAAATATCCATTTATCTATTGTTTACCACAGCTTTTAAAAATCTCATAATTGGGAAGTAGAGATCGTACAACATGTTTTTGCTGTAAAAGAAAGTTGCAAATACAACCCCACAATTGGGGCTTATAAATGCTGTCACTTTCAACAGATTCAAAAGCAAGTTATAAATACAACCCCACCATCGGGGTTCAAAGATACTGTCAGGGTTGACAGAGTTGCAAACACAACCCCACCATTGGGGCTCAAAGATACTGTCATCATCGACAGAGTTGCAAATAATACCCTGCCATCGGACTTCAAAGATACTGTCACCATCAACAGATTAATTTATTCGCAGCCACAGCGGACAAAGCATTTCAAGTAGTATGGGCTGATCAAAAGTCTAAAGTCATACAGTCCACAATAGGCAACGAGTCTCAATTCTAAACATCAACTGATGTAATGCAGTTGTCATAAGAAACACTGAAAACGATTTCTGTTTGAAAACCCCACGTATGGATCACCATAATTCACTGACCACTGTTGTAAATCAGCTGACAACAGAAAATGTTGATGCTGCTATTTGATGAGAAAATCCACCTAAAAGAGGAAAAGAAGTTTGCAGACGTCTCCCCCATGCATAATTCCTCATGAAAGCCACGCATATTGATCATATTCCCCAGTTTTGTCAGTGTTTTGGTTGGTTTTTTGAACACTACATGAGTTTGCTCAGTAGCTGACTTGTCAAATAAATATGTTGTTGTTATGCGTTATGCATATGCACTTAAAGTTCATGTCTTATTTAGGACGCGAAAACATTTATATGAGGAAGTTTTTAAGATGGGGATAAAATAAGAACACCTGAAAACCCTGTTCTTAAATAAGACGCGTCTTATTCAAGTCATGTCTGAAATAAGACATGGATGCTCATTTCTCCTGTATAAATGGCCCTAATGTTTTCCCATTATAAATTAAGAGGCTTCTGGCTTTTTTAGGTGTTGTTTCTTTATGTCAGGTCCTGATCTTGATAGTGAATGAAGTAGAGAGATTAATTTTGGTTTTTCTGTGCCTCATACCAGCCTCGTATTGATGAACTCAACACCCAGGCTCGACAGAAAAATCGTGAAGTGATGACCATTCAGAATCAAGCTCGAGGAATCAGAGATGAATCTGACCACTTAAAGGCACAGATTCAAGGTGATTATTTCAAACAAACTACAATGCTACAATGCTACTACATGACATAGTGTAGTAGCATCAAATTTAAAAATAGAAACCCTTTTGAGAATAACCCTTCCTTCCCCTATGACAGAAACATTTCTCATTTCACATCAAACACATCAAAGTGCAGCCCACCCGACTGGCTCAGTTGGTAAGAGCATGGGGGTGTTGAGAGGAATATAAGGGTTTTAACTCTTTTCCAGTGCACATTTTTGGCCAGTTTTTGCCATTTTTCAAGTGTAAGAAATCAACACGATCTCATCATTCCTTATTTGGCATTACCATATAGATTTTTGCTGATCTAAGACACCGAGGGCTCTCTTTCTTGTCACACTAGTCACACTAGTCACGCTAGCTGTTGCTTGTTTGTCAGGCAAGCAATTGCGAGGGAACTTACGTATTCGATTTATAAATAAGTGTTTTTTCGAGCCATTTGCCACTTCAAAAGACCTCAGACTGACATCCTTAAGCTGGGTTTGGAGTAGAGGCAATCCTCTGAAAGAAAACAGAGGTGGAAAATGATTTCACAGCGAATGAGCTGCCGAAATTGTCTCAGCAAGCAATGGAGGTCAACGAGTGAGGCTGTCTTTCTGGCCTTTCTGTGGATGGCTTCCAGGACATAGCATGGCAATTTTGGTTTGTTTTGACTCGCAAATAATGCAATCAGCTGAATATTTCGCCTGTAATACTGGGTGACTCGACACTTATAAAAAATATATGAAATAGAAATTGGCAGACTTCCATGTTGCCGTTATCCAGAATTCAATTCAGTTATGAAGATGAAAATTTCAGATGAGGAGGAATAGCTGTACTTAAAGAGCTTTTGCTCAGCTTGCCAAAGGAGTGAGCAGGAAAGCATGGAAAAGAACAGAGTAGAGGAACTGAACTTCACTGCAAATGTTGACTTTCGGTGCTTGGAGGAATTTTCGTGTTGAAAACTTTAAGACAAAAATGCGTATTTTTGGTGTTCAAGGGTGTTGAAAGGAAACATTTTTGGTTTTTTAACAGAACAAATGGTCATTTTGAATGGAAATCTTCAGTTCTATTGAGTTTTAAGGCTGCAAAAGTTTAAACAACTAAACATTAGTTTGGCGGTAACAATGGTTCATTTCACTTTAGAATGGTGCTTCTGTCAAAAATGGTTCCCTGAGGAATTGGATATTAAGGCCTGTCTGGAAAAGAGTTAATGCCAAACCAGATCAGAAAATTCAGAAATTAAGGCTTACCGTTATTAATTTTTTATTTGAAGGCCTGAATTTGGAAAATTAGCATATGACCTCTTTCAAAAACTCAAGAATCAGAAAGTGATCTTCAGAAATCTTCATGTGGTCTTAGGTAATCTTTGGAAGGTTTCTCATGATCTTTGGCGGTCTTTGAAATACATTGGTTGGCCTTCAGCAGTCTTCGAGGCTCTTTGTTTTAACTTCGGAAATCTTTGTTGCAGTTTTCACTGGTGTCTCACTTTTCTGCACTATGTTAACTAAAAATGCACTCCTTTTTGGCCTATCAGAACTGAGTAATTTATAAGTGTATTATTAATGATTAAAAAGTAATTTGCTCTTTTGGACTAACATCTTGCATGTAAGTGATCATAAGATGTATTTGTATGTGTTAAAATTTATGGTCACATTACTTACAGATATCAAAAGCAGAATTGCTCAACTTGAAGACATGAAAAATCGTCGGCTAGAGTTCTTGCGCAACAGACACCGGGATACGTACAATGCAGTTTTGTGGCTCAGGGAAAATCAGCACAGATTTAGTAGTCCTGTTCATGAGCCGATACTTCTTCAGGCAAGTTGCACTGTTCAGCATTATTTTCTTTTCTTTATTATTAATATATGCTGTGATGTAAATGTGATTGTGACTAGCATTTGTTCTTACCAACTGCATTTCTTTTTAAAGGTTGAAATGAAGAATGTGAAGGATGCTAAGTTTATTGAAAGTCTAATCAGCCAAAATGATCTCAAAGCCTTTGTTTGTAGCAACAGAGATGATCTGAAACTCTTCCTAGATGAGGTAACTTTGTATTTTAAACATGTGCATTAGTACCTATCCTTATATCAAACCCTTTTTGTCTGGCCTTTTTCTTTTCTTCCTTACCTCACACCAGTTTCCAGCACTTTTACTCTGATGGATCATTATTACCCACTACCAAATTGAATATATCTTTATAATTATGCTGTTACCTTTACAGTCGGTATCAAACAGAGGTGAACAAGTTATGAAGCTATTTTTAATGTTACGTTACCATGCTGACTAATGTGCCAATACCTTTAAACCATTTTTTAATCATGTGTTTGTGCAGTCCCAATTAGTGGTTTAGTGGAGACAAAAATTCTAATATCCACCTGTAGTGTTTTGATAGTATTTGCAGTTAATGTCACTATTCCTTAACTTAAGAACCAGCTGAGTGTCATGCAGTAGACTAAAATGCTCAGTATAAAATATACAGATGATAAGATAGCATAATTGGGGGGGACACATGGCTGTGGCAACAGGTTATTCGCCACTTTGTGTTATTAAGCTTGTATTGTGGAGCACATTAAGCAGAATCTTACTGCAAAGAAACAGACGTTTCTAAAGTCACCTTATTTAACGTCGGTAGTTCCTTCAGCTACGAGGCTGGTATCAATGGAAGCCGACGGTGCGCCCTTTACCCCCCTCCCTCTGTCAGTGCTCCGTTTTATGGGTATTTAAAGCTATAGCTACACGGATCAGAGGAAAGTCGAAACAGACGTTGAAGTCACCGAGAATCGAACCAGGGACCTCTTGCTCCGAAAGTCGCGCACTAACCAACTGAGCCACGCCTGCCCCTAGAAATACAAATTGGTACAAATTGGCTGAGATACCTTTTTTCATCACATTTGATCAAAATTTTGTTGAGTGTAGGACATCATCACTTGTCTAATTTGCATATTTTAAAAACTTGAATATCTCTGGAACGAAAAGCGGTGTTTGAAAAGGGTAATCAGCGTTTTTTTCTTGTCACACAGACTACTTGTTTATGCTTTAAAATGGCTTAGATAGGAAAGATGTGATTTTTGTCATGGTACCACTTTAAACTCATTGCCAATTGATGAGCTTGGGAGCTGGTGCTGTAGAGGTTGGTGAGATCCTAAGCAATTCAGGCAAAGCAGGGGTGTAAGCATGGTAACCCTGTGAGCAGGAACCACCCAGACAGTGCATTCTCCAAGGTGCTTGGAGTGAGGAGGAACCCACCAACAGGGGGGGGGGGGGAGTGGGTATACCTCCATACTTGACCCCAACCACACCCCAAACACTGCGGAGGTTCAACACTTGGAGTCTTCTGACACTTAAAAATGCAGAAAAGATGTCACCCGCATGCCAACCCAAACCACAGGAAAAACAAGAAACCTGTGTACATCAGGCAATACATGTATGTGTGAAAGGTATGCAGCTGTAGGCAAACAATGTCCTAGAACAAATGCAACTTGTGTAGTGAAGGAAACCTGTGCTAGTGCAATGCAACTAGAGCAAACTAAGGAAACACATTCTTGAGCAAATGCAACTGATGCAAAATAAGGCAAGCTCATGCTTAAGTGCAAAGGCAATTGGTGCAATTAAGGTTAATACATGCTAATGGTAGGAAGACGGTGCAAAGTAGGCAAATGTGAGCAAGTGGAAATAAAACAGGGTCTGGTTGTTGGAAAGATGGTGATCTCAATTTAGGATTAGAGTAAACTGATGCAAAATAATTGGCAAACATGTCCTAGAGCAAATGCAACTTGCGTAGAGGAGGCAAACCTGTGCTAGTGCATTGCAACTAGAGCAAAATAAGCATAGACATTCTTGTGCGAATGCAACTGGTGCAAGGTAAGGCAGGCACATGCTTAAGTGCAAAGGCAACTGGTGCAAGGAAGGCAAACAACAGAAGTGAAGACAGTGCAAAGTAGGCAAATACAAGCAAGTGGAAATAAAACAGGGCCCGATTGTTGAAAAGACAATAATTATTATCTTAATCCAGGATTAGGGTAAACTGTAGTTGCAGTTTTCAACTTTTTTGTGATTGAATTCCTCTAATCTAAAATTGTGCAGAATATCAGCATTGAAAATGAATCTGCAATGATCCACAAAGGCTGAACATATCCGTAAGCAATGATCGGTCTGTACATGTGATCCGCAAGCGAGATCTACAAGCATGCTCTGTGACATCTGTGTCTGAGAAGCCATGCACAACTCGGTCTGGAAAGCAGCTGGTCTGTTGTCAACTAGGCCATTAGAATCTGCAATTAATTTGCTCAAAGAATGAAGCAAAGGCTGAATGAATCTACAAAGATCCACTAAGGTTGGACATACCAGATGATCAGTGAAGTCTGACATCTGAGAAACCATGCACAACTTGATCCGGTATTTTACTAACGAGGCCACCAGAATGCAAAAAATTTGCTCAAAGAACGAAGCAGAGGCTAAATGATTCTCCAAAGATTGGCAAATGAGTGAATCCGCAATGCTACATTTACCATTGGCGACTTGTTTGGGAGAGACAGCTGAGCTCATTTAAACAAGGCCACCAGAATCTGCAAAAATTCGCTCAAATCCACAAAACAAGGAATGAATTAATCTGCAGAGATTCTCAACAGCTCAATAAATCAGCAAAAAATTGGCAAGCAGTGATTCACAGTCCTCGAAGCCAAGCACATGTGATCTGTCCCTGCAAATCCCAGAGGGTCCTCCCCACAGATTACTTGCACAAATGAGCAAGACTACTGGCAGCATTGCCTCAAGTTTAACCTCACCTAAATTGCATTTTGCCACATGTAAATAACCTTTGATTTTGCTTGGTTATAACAGGTGCGCGATAAACAAGGACTAAGAGTCAATGGAGTGGCACCCCCGGATGAACCACTGGAGAGCTTTAAACCGTCACGATCATTAGAGGAGATAGGGTTTGTTCTCTTGTTATTTCAATCTGTAGATGCAGTGTAGTTAAACAGCTGTGATTAGTGTGCATTGATATCTCTTTGTTTTAGCTTGCTTTTACATTCTCTTTTAATGTACAGTATACAGAGAGACAGCTGAGCTCATGTAAACAAAGCCACCACAGGAACATAATTATGAGCCTACAATTGACCTGCTCCCAATGTCAGTGGCTTCATAGCTCAGTTGGTTAGAGCATTGCACTGGTATCACAAGGTCACGGGTTCAAACCCCCGTTGAAGTCCTGAATTTTTTTCAGGCTTCTTTACGCAATTGCATAAATTGCGTTCACAAGTGCGAGGATCAGTCTTCATTTGATTTCACGTCCGCAGTTCATATATATTTTAAGATCAATGTCTGTATTTACACTGTACACAACTGGATACCCCCATGCAGGGGTGATACTGGCAATATTAAATGCATGTATTTCTTAAACTTGTTTTTTCAGTCGATGGGGCTTCTGTGGCTTTGTGAAAGACTTATTCACTGCACCTGATGATGTGATGCGGTATCTTTGCTACAGTTATCGTCTCCACAACATTCCCTTGGGAAATGACTGGACTGAGAAGAATTCAGATAAGGTTTGAGATGGGTAGACCAAATGCAGGTGCCCTCTTATTTATAATAATTGTCATGCTGCATCAGTTTGACAAACAGGAAAAAGTTGCAGTTCACAATGAAAAACTGAAACATTTTATGATACCACTTGAAACTTTTTAAACAGCAAAATAATTGTTTTGGATGAATTTCATCCATAATCATAGACGTGGGAATAATTTATACTGATATATTACTTTAAGTAAACTTGATTAAATATGTTTCAGGTGATTGAGGAGTCAGGCATTAGAATGTTCTACACACCATCTTCAAAGGTACAACACAGTTTGAAAGACTAACTCACTCTTCTAAACAATGGTGATACATGTAATTATGCTGTGACTTAAGTAATTATTTTATTATTTCTAACTTTTATTGTCTCAAAAATAGAACACACTAGAAATGAGCAAATAAATTATGCTACTTTGAAAAAAGTGCCCACTTTGAAAATGTTAACTAAAATTGGTGCCTTAAAAAAACCTGGACTTCATGCACTTGCAAGACTTTCATTAGCACTTTTAGCAACAAATGCCAGGGATGGCACTGGGATTTTTCAGTCTGGGTCCTGGGACCCATATGCCTGGTCAGATTGGGGTCCCAATTATGCTTTGTTGATTTATTTTAGTAGCTCACTTTGTGCCAAGACACTCATTTGACTAAGTTACTGTATAATGCAGTTAATGCTCTGTGGTTCTTACTTCTTTAGTACACTGTGAAACAATCACTTTATGGGAATAGGGAAAGGTCAACACTAGTTAATCATATCAAGTAAGTGTACTGTTTCTTGCCTTAAGGTCTTAAAAATATATTTTAGAATGATTTTGACAAGCTTTCAAATAAACTTTTATTCAGTCGCATCTCTATCGATACCTCACAAGGAGCTGGTCTGGGTGGCATCCATTTACTTCACACCCAAGTTACATGCATCCTTTTGGAACCATTACACATACAACTGCACATCTTAGAATGGTCAGTTCCCTAACTCTTTCTCATGCTTGGGTTTCCACAGAGTCTTCTTAAGAGCATCCATAAAATATATTCCACTTGAAAACCTGAGTCTTAGTATAGAAAGTTACACGTAAACTGAAAAATGTCATCAGTAATATTGAAAGTAAAACCTCCAACACATTCTTACTAATTGCATAGGGTTGTTTTGTTGGTAGGAAATACATGTATACTCCTTCAGACAGACAGCCTATGGTAACAGATAAAATGAAACAAATTGCTGAAAACTAATCATCCAAAAATTGAACTGGAACACATCAAACAGTATTAAGACATTTACTCCTTAGTTTCTCTTCATCTTTAGTGAGGCCAGGTTGTTCAATATTGCTGTTGATACAGAGAAGAAAAAGCAGCTTCAGCTGGAACAACAGGTATGCTTACAGTATGCAGATCATACTTGGCTTTATTCTGTTTGTCCATAACCAATGTTCATTCTGTTACCTTAGCCATCCAACTTTAACAGATTGATGTACATGATTGCTTCAATAATCCCTGGCATAGAATGAAATGACATGTTTTCCTCAAGTCCTTGAAAACAACACAGGAATGACCTAATGCTATATAGCTACACAGCCTAAATGCATTACATACATGGATAACTGAGTGCACTAAATTCTATCATTGCCTCTTGTTGACTACATCAAACTGCATTGCATTTCTCTTCTCTGTTAAGAGTTAACAAAACTGATCATGATCTATTGTGCTTGTAAATGTATGCATGTAGACATAGCAGTAAATATTATTGGTGGGTATTACTATTTACAGGAGATCAGTCAACAAATGCAAGAGAAAAATGAAGAGTACAGACGTTTGAGTGACAGAGAGGGGATTTTACAGAAGGAGCAAGAAGCAATGAGAAATGAAAAGGTCAGTCAATCTTTTGATACAATGTACTACAGGTGATTTCATGGTTATGGATTTTTCTCTCTGTCATGGGTTCAAACCCTGTTGAAGTATTGAATTTTTTTCAGGCTTCTTTATGTAATTTGGATAAATTGTGTTCACAAGTCGAGGATCATTCTTCATTTGAGGAAAAAATAACTGTTGTAATGAACGTTTTGGACAACATACTTGACAGACTCAATCCTTGAGACCCTTTTTGTGAGAGAGGAATTTACCAGTGCTATGGGATCAGTTGTACTGCTGTTTGTGCT
>OX419335.1:10859567-10894567 GCA_948470475.1 Galaxea fascicularis | reverse complement strand
AGCAGAAGTGACCTTAAAGGAAATGATTTCTACTCCAGGAGTGTTAATTTATATCACTTACAGGAAGAAGTCAGAATAAAGACATTTTTTTTTACATCTCTTAGTTGGTATGCATGCTGTGATTAGTCAGTTTTTTTGGGCTGTATTCTACTGTAAGGTTTTCTTTCCCACACGTTCTATTTACCTCAGAGAAGAGATATAATTATGCTTACTAACCTTGTTTTCTTAGTCCATATTGTGAGTTACGGATGTTCAACAGGAAAACGCTGTCTGTAACTTACAGTATGGACCTTGAACTTGGTGAGAGGTATAATTATGTAGATGTCAAATACTGGAGAATAAATGAGGCTTGAACATTAACATGTGAAATACCAGAGTTTGATTATTGACTGCAATATACATATCTTTTAGGGTGAAAATAATTTTGATAAATATGGCATTCAGATCAAGGTGAAATTTCGTGCAAAGGACAGCCTCCATGTGTTAACACCATTTCATCAGAGTGGTGGGGAGCGCAGTGTGTCAACAATGTTGTATCTCATGGCTCTACAGGAACTCACCAAATGTCCATTTAGGGTGGTGGATGAGATCAACCAGGTATACTGTAGGAACATACTGTTACATGTATTTGCAGATCAGGATTGTAGCTAAGAAATATTACTCAGCCAGGTTAGGTAGCAGTTGAGCGGGCTAAAGCTGACATGGGGGTGGGTTACTGTGTGTTTGCCGGCCAAAATCCAACCAGCGATCACCTGTTTCTCAGCCGGCGAATTTCGCCAGCAGCCGGCACTTAGTGACAACCTTGACAGATGATTTATAAATTGATTTTCAGACAACTATTCACCAAAGTGGAGGTGGGTAGTGGTGGATATTTACCGAGCCGCGAAGGAGCAAGGTGAATGTCCACCGCTACCCACCGACACTAAGGTGCATAGTTGTTTTAGTATAATTTATACTAAAACAGTGAGATTATATACACCACAAAAAATTGAGTCTGATTCATATATTCCAGCAACGATTGCAGATCGCGGTAAGGGGTTTTTTGTTGCAACAACTGCTGTCTTGTTTTCTCGCAGCCAAAATTTCTGAAGACATTTGTTTAGTTCTGGTGGTGACATTTCTTCAAATGGAGTTGCAAACTCTCTCTCTGTATTTGAAACCATTCTGTAAAAAATATCATATTAAACTTTGATATTCTAGTGAACAAGTCAGGTGATACGCAAGATTAATTTGCATTTGTAAACAAAACCTTTCTCATTGGTTTTTATCGATAAACTTCTGGTTAAAAACATAAACCATTACTTGTAAACACGGCCAAACCAAATTTAGTTGCTTTCTTTGTTTTCAGAGACTGTTTCGTCATTAATTTGGATGATTTCTTTGCTTGTCGTGGATGCAAACCGGGACACCATTTTTGCGAAATTCTCACAAGGAACACAAAACGCGCGAGTTGCTCGGAGGTACCGGTAAATAGCAAAGGCTATTCAGAGTTTGACTAGCCAATCAGAGCGTGCCTTCAATGCTATCCACTGTTTTAGTATAAACTAATACATGTTGTTGGTCAAATCAAGTGCATTATTTAACAAATAGAATTCCATATTTTGGCAGTGTGCACTCGGATAATGTAACAACATCAGTCACACTACTCACCTGCAGCTCCTACTTCTTACCATGTTTGACAGCAAGTTAGTTATGCAATGTTTTCAAGTGGTATACTGTGGAATATCCCATGAGTCACTTGTATTTTCTTCGTATACACACGAGCCCTTAGGTGAGTGTGCATGCAAAGAAAATACAAGTGGTGAGTGGGATATTCCATGGTATACCACGAGAAAGCGTTGCATAACTATTTTATACCATGTCATGGAAAATAAGTGGCATTGCCGGTACATAATCAATGCAGTGCACGATGGGAAGGTGGGGTGTGATACTGTTGAATTGCACTGGTTCATGGGAAGGTTCTGCTGAATACCAACAAATACACAATGGCTTCCCTGTATTCTGATTGGCTGTATTTTCCATGGCATGGCATGGCATAAAATAATATCTTCGTCAAAATCATTGTTTTTGTTAGGGTCCTTCTACCCTCATTCTGGGTTACTTGTAATTTTTATTGCCGCACAGTAAAGTCTGTAAATTTTGTAATTTGTTTTATTTGCATTCAATCCTGGACACATCTCAGGGAATGGACCCCAACAATGAAAGAAGGGTGTTTGAACTTGTGGTGGAAACAGCTTGCCGCCCCAACACCTCCCAGTATTTTCTCATTACTCCAAAGGTGAGACAAGGAATGATTTTCAGAGGAAGTGCTTTTTGTCTTTGACCAGTTACTAACAGATAGTAACAGTGTGATCCCAATATGTTGGAGAAACTCTTGTCTTGTACTCCTTAAATATGACTTTGAGAAGACCTTTGATAAAAAAAAAGTATGGGAACTTGTGGAATTAGCTATTTAAGATTTCTTTGTTGCACACACCCACTCAGTTTTTGACCACTGTTAATAATTTTGTTACAGTGTAAATGTTCAAGTGGTCCAGTCAAAAAGGACATTTCAGTTCATACAGATGTGTAGCTGGGTGATAGGCTAGCTCATGTTCTGGTAGAAACCAGAGTATAAAATTAGTGTTGTTCAACAGCATCAATTCATTATTTGTTTTGTTTCAGTTGTTGCCAGACTTAACATACACAGACAAGATGACTATACTGTGTGTCTTCAATGGGCACTACATGGTTCAACACACTGAATGGAATATTGGGAAATTTATTGAAAGAAAGAAAGCCTTACAGATATAAATCAGATGTCTCTTTTCACTCGACTTCATTTGCCAGAGTTTGTTTCTATATGTCTTTTGTTCCAGTTATGCACTGTTAATTAAAGATTCCTTGTGTATGATCCATAGGCATGAATAAAATTAATTTTGTTTTTATCTGTACGTACAAGTACAGAAGTCACCAATTGTTACAGATATCTTGTTAAACATTCAAGAATAGAAAATCTTATTCTAGTTTAAATGTTATTGGTAGCAGTTAATCTTTCAGTTGTAATTAAATGTTATTACATATTAGCTGGCCAATCTGATTTCAAGTTGGCTTTAATGTAGTTTGCTTGAGCCTGATAGTTTTTAAGGGTGGAACCCCTAAAGGCTGGTTTTCACTAGCAACAGAGTCGGAGCCCTAGTTGGACTCTAGTGAAAATCGAAGATTAGAGTCGTAAGGGGATTCAAACTCAATGGAATCAAAGTCGGAAGAATCAGAACGTTTCCATTTTCTTCTGACTCTGCTTATGACTCTGTTGCTTATCCAGTGAAAACTATGATGTCAGAGTCGAAAGCAGAAGTGGAAAAACCAACCAATCACAATGCTTGTTCTCTCACTCTCCAATTAGTTTGATACCAAAATAGTGCTTGCAACTCTGACAATCTGGTTTTCACTAGATCATAACCAATGAAGTCATAAGCGGAATAGCCTTCTGCTTCCGACTCCATCGGTTTGATTGATTTCACTACATGTAGGTCATAACACTCTATGCTTCTGATTATGACTACAATTCCGTCGCTAGTGAAAACCAGCTTTAAGGCCATCAACAAAATAGCCTCATGATTCCGTCGCTAGTGAAAACCAGCTTTAAGGCCATCAACAAAATACCTCATCTTAAGAACAGTTAATCAAGTTAACCTGTTGAAGTCAACTGTCAAATATCATTTCCAACATATAGGGGTTTTGGAAATTGCAGCTTTTTGTATTCACTTATCTAAAAGGGAAATTTCTGTTGCTGAATGGTCATTCCCATAGCAGATTGGAGTTCCAATCACACTTACATTTTAACAACATAATTATAATTTTGATTTGGAAATAGAAATCGGTCTCAATAAAATGTTACTATAGACCCTGTGCATAAATGGCTGCCTTGTTATTTTGAAAATTTTAAAATGTCTGCAACTTACAAAAGAAGTGAATACCAGGAAAGAACTTGTCAAAATGAGTCCTTGTGAATTCTGGCTAAAACATGAAAGCGAGGCTAGTTGGGCTAGGTTATCATCTCTCATACAAATTTCTTAAATTTGATGGAGCCATAACTTAGCAGCTGTTTAACAAAAAACGTTGAAACTACCCAAGATAACACATTTTGTAGTGCCTGGTAATCAGGTAACATTCTTATTTTTAACAATTTAACCAAGCCAAAAATGGCAGGGTGGCCATTTATGCATAGGGTGTATTATGCGACACTAAAACAGGAGCAGGGTTTTTCAAGAAAATGTACTAGATGTGTTCCACATCCAGATTCATTCTATGTCAGGAAAGGGTACAGTATGAAAGCCCTTCACTGCAGATAGTTCCCTTGTAATAGGGAACTGTCATTTCCCACAGCCAAAATCAACCCTGGCATTCAAGGGGCTGCGATCTGTGCAAATGGAGATTTCATGATTTCACAAGCACAGTTACAAAAGCAGTGTTAAAGTAGACTTCTGTTACCAGTACATAGAAAATTGAAGACAAGACAGTAACCTCATTGTTCAAACAAAACTGTGTACACATTAGAATCTTTTATTAGTAAAACTTGCCTGGTATAAATGATAGATAACACAATGAGATAACACTGATCATAAGTATGATTATAAGTATGATTAAATATAAATGCCTTTTTATAAAAAAATGACTGTAACCCAAACATGCTTGGATAACACATGCTAATCATTGATATTGTGTCTTCATTGACGTTAACTCTACCCAAGTGATTAGATGCAAGTGCTTAGATATTAATACACAAACAAAACCTTTTTTTTTTCATTTTAGGTGGTTGTTTGGTTTAGTATCCAAATTACACTGGACATGTCACTCCACTTAGTTTTTCTACAAGCACTTTTCTTAAAGAAGTTGTAAGCAGTGTGAGATCTTCCAACTGCTTGCGCAGCTCAGCATTGCTTTTCTCCAGTTCCTCCTCCTTTTGAAAGAGCTCTTGTTCCTTCAGCTTCCTGGCAGCACGAGCATGTTTTGATGCAATGTTGTTCTTCAGTCGCCTGACCGTTCTCTTGTCAAGTTCTTCCAGGCAAGAATCAACCTCACCATGCTTGGCTTTCTTGGCTGAAGAACAAGAGCTCTCAGATGAACCTGCTCTCTTTCTTTTTGGCTGAGGCTTCTCCTTGGCAGTAACTTCTGATGGGCCTGCCACAGTGCCTTCACCTACAGATGCTACCACTGCATTGCCTGGAAGCCCAAGACAAGCAGAAAGCGAGAACAGTTCATCAAGATCAACTGTCAGGGTTGAAGGAGTGAACTCACTGGCATCTGGTAGAGAGGAGGGGTCTGGTAGGTCTTGAGTCAAGAGGGTCAGAGGATCTGATGTCTGGATGACCATGATCTCTTCAGTCACAGGTTGGGCAGTTGATTCATCTTGGTCACTGTTGAGAACTGTCACTGTATCATCACAGACACTGTCATTTTCAACAGTATCTACATCTATGATGCTCTCTGGAGAAAGAGCAACATCGGGCACACTTGCACCCGGTGAGGACACCTCCAAATCACTCTCCAGTGTAGCCACATCAATGATTTCACTGCAGGGGGAACCTGCTTCCGTGAACTCGCTTGAACAGTCAGTCACCACTGTCACTACATCTGATTGGCAGATGTCTGAAGGGACAACTGAAAAGGTATTCTCCTCCTCAAATCCCAACTTCAGTGAGTCAACCATGGGAAGTTCTGGAAATAGGTGGTCAAGATCCAGGAACTCCTCAAAGAATGGGTTATCCATTGAGCTTGATGATTCACCAAGGTCTAGAAGACTTTCCAGGGGAAGTGTCATCAATGATGATTTCTTCAAATCATCAAAAAGGCCATGTGGACACTTGATGTCATCAGGACTGGTCTTCTCAAAGCTCTCAACCTCTTCCCAGGATTTTTGCAGCAAATCTGTAATTAGACCAAAATTACAATTCAGTTTCCTTCTTCAAAAAGAAAGCACGAGCTTGTGGTTGACTGGCAACTGCTCCATGGGGTGTTTTGGGGGCAGTTCAGATACAAACTTATGGGTGGCAAATTGTAAAATCCAAAACTTGCCAAGGTGCCAAGACCCTTGTTTGAAAATCCGAGACCAAGACCAAACATGAGACTTCAAGACCGAAATAAGTGCACTGTAATCAAGATTTCGAGACTCCTGCAAAGGCTGTTGAGATTATGAGATCGCAGGAAAATTTTTCCAAACCAAAGATGTTAGAGGTACCATTTGCCACTTCTAAACTTTTAGAAAGCTAAACCATTAGCTAAACCATACACAAAAAAATGACAATAAAAACATAACCAAAAAAAAAAAAAAGTCACCAGAACCTTGTATATTGCCAACTTCTAAAATACGTTCATTCTTTAAGGGGGGACTAACTTGACTACAGAATTAGCTAAAATTGTTGTTATGGAAAGTTCCCAACCTCATATCTTGGAAATACTAACTTTCACAGACAAAGCTGTCTGGCTATGTTTTACAATAAAAAAACTTTTCAAGATTTTCGAGTCACATCCATATTTGGTAAGTCACTTGACCAGAACACAAAAAGGAACTTAAGTAGCATACACCTCTGGATATTGAAAATGGTGCCAATGGTTAAGGATCACCAAGATGCAAAGTTCTACGTATCGATTTTTTGAAGTTCGCTTTACTGTACGAGTTATGACTTCATAAGTACATAAATTCATACCATTTTGTCATTATCATTGCAGTTATGTATGTCAACCAGAATTGCTTAAGCAGGCTTGTAAAGAAGGCAGAAATATCTCCCATTGGCCAAATAAATCAGACCTAAACATAATTTTCTCCAAGTATTAGGGATTTTTCTCTCTGAAGCGTGGTTGGGGCCTGGGGCAAATAATAATTTTTATAAAGTTCACAATTATGTTCACCTTTGCAGGTTTCACCAATATAGTGGCAAAAATACCGAAAAAACAGTGTTTTACAAATACAATCTGTGAAAATCCCTTGGCAACAACGCTAAGTCTGTAGTTAAGTCAGTCCCCCTTAATAATCTATATTGTACTGTTTGCCTTCTCCCCCTCCCCCCTTACATTTCAATTTAGGAAAAGCACTACATATTAACTGTATCAAGATGCTGGAAATATTTTCTTTGGTTGTTGCCAATAAAGTGCAAGGAATTTACTACAACTGCAGAAATTCATCTTGTGCCTTTGAACTTCGAACGCACGGAAAAGAACAATATTAAGCTTAATTATTACAAAATGGAAACACGTCATGCATACATACACTAATTTTTCAGCCTCATTCACTTCTAGAACTAGAAACAATCACATCTATTAAAACTGCCTGTTGTAGTGTTAAGACTAGACAACCATTACATTTTGAATACTGTCGCTTACCTAGATCATCAAACAAGCCACTTGTAGGCAGCGTTCCAGTCATTTCGGTCGTTTCCTTGCAGTCGGTTTCCATTACTGTTTCGTATTTCACCTTGCCGGTGTAAAAACTCTCCTTCTGTACTTCGACAGAGTCGACCTCTCGGTCGATCCCTTCCATGTGAAGGCCAGCAATAGGATTTGGCTTCGACCATGGCGCTGTAGTCGGACTTAACTGCTTTGAAATTTTCCATTTGAAATTTGTGTTAAAAGAGAACGTTTGAGTCAAATCTGCCGTCGTGTGGCTAAGCCTAGAACCGTGGGACAATTCTTCCTTCGAGCGCCGATTCGGAAATAATCGGCGCCAACGCTGTTGACTTTGGTCACGGTCAACCCTGTGACGATGTTGTTTTCCTTTGTACTTGTTGATCGGGCAATCCTTGTCAGTAAGATGAAATTGCCCACGAATGTTGCACTATTTCAATTTGTGGTGGTGCAATAGTTCTGCTAAATTTTGCATTGACGTCACCTATAGCCAATCACAGCGGAGCTATCCTTAAACGGTGATGTCATTTTGGACATCAAATCTTACTTTGCATAAATTATTACCGTTGTCACCGGCAACTGAACTAATTATACAAACTCCGTTGTTTCCTCTTTGTATGGGTCCAATTGGTAAAATAAGATGATTGAGTTAGTTGTTTTGGGCAATAGCGCTATAAAAATAGGTGTAAGGGGGGCAAAAAAAAAAAAATGCAGTACTTGGACGAAAACTAAAATATTGCGTTGGATTCCTTAAACAAGCTTTCCTTTGGCTTTCGCTCATTGTTTCGGAGTTCGATACAAGCTGCAGCTGACGTCACTGATTGGTGGCTGCCCTCGGGTAAATTAGGGCAAGATTTCCATACAGCCCCATACATTAGACCTATTTATAGATGCATGCTGTGACTCAAACTCTGCTCGTTTTTGGAACAGGGTTAGTATGACAGTGATGCATGTATGATTAATGTTTGGGGTTTTCCGTAAATTAGCCCCACTCTTCAGTTGTCTTCCCTTCCCATCTATCATGCAAGGACTTTGTAGAACATTCTACTTTTAACCAACAGTCTGCAGTCAAATGGGCAGTCTCATGGAGGTTTTCGTGATTTTGCTAAACATTCACTTAATTCTAGCTTCAAACACTTTGTTATTATATTCGAATCCTTTCTACATCGCCAATTCCAAGAAATAAACTGAATTTAGAATGAAAGGGCAAACCGAAATGTGTTAAAATCCATTTTTAGAGGATTACAATACGAAAATTCAATTCAAAGTTGAAAACGTCGGACCGACGTTTTCAAGTTTGAACCGATCCTTGTCTCGGTTGTCTGCCTCGGAAATCGTGTGAGTATAATTTCTTTGCATTACAGTAAACATTAAAGGAATATAACCATTATTTTTATTCATCTTAATATTGTGGACCAGTTAGTTTAAATGTTTTTATCAGGCTTTTGCCGTTATTGTGTGTATTTTTCCCTCAGTAAAGTTATTCAATATCCAGTTTGACAGTAAACCCCATCATCCATCCTAGCCTCCTGCGCAGACCCTCTTTTGGAGGAAAGATTGCGTGACGAGAGAAAAGAAGATCTGCGTAGAAGGCTACATCCATCCATCCAGACCTTCCGACTGAAGACGTCGTTAGAACTGGGAAAGAAAATATAATTGCCGTTTCAGCGCCTTTGACTTTTATTTCAGCAATGATTTCCGGTCCCCGGCAAGAAAACGCGCCTGGAATGTACTTTGCGTCAGACCATTCAGCGAGCCTCCCACGAAAACGCTTTAGCCGTTTTGATTCACCAGCGCATACCTTTAAAATGCTCTGTAAACAAACGCTTCTTGAGTTTCAGAGGTTTCATATGCCCATATACCCGATTATTTTTCGCATGAGATACCAATATATATATACTGAAAAAATATACATTTAACTCAATTCTGTTTACCGAATACCTAAAATTCAGGAACAACTATAATCTTCAACATAATAAAAAGAGAAAGAAAACACCTCTTCTCCCCAAATCAATACTGAATGAATTGGCACTCAAACAAAGAAGGCCTTTTCTTCTGTCTTTGAAATGGAGGGAAGGGAAAAATCTCCGGAGGTTGGCATCTCTGTGATCAAGTCAATTCAAAATGCAATGCAACAATGGTTAGTATGAAGTCATAAAAAAGACCAGAAGAACGAAAGTATGGAAGATAGTAAAGATTCATTCCTGGCCAACACCTGAACCTAACGCGAAAGGCCCCTTCGTAAGATAATTTTCTTCGCTTTCGGAGAGTCAAGTATTAGGGACCGTTCATTTTTTAAGGGATAGGGGGGGCTGGTGGGATTTGGGGGGGGGGGGGGCACGCGAAAAAATATGGCTTTAAAGGGGGGGCTGCCCCCAAAAAAAAGAAGGAAAGGGGGGGTCAGGCGAAATTCTGAGATAAAAAAAAAGTGGAATGAAGTTTTCACAAATTGATAAGAAATTCTGCTTTATTCACGAAATATGAACATCTGTTCTATGCTAGAGTGATTTACATAACCCGTGAAATAGATACTATACAATTACAATTAATAATACACATTAATTCTGTTGTTTTCTTTTGTTTAATTATAACTTTTTCGCACTGATAGTTAGATACTGTTTCACAGGTTAAGTAAAATCACTCTAAAACAGTTCCAAAGTAACAAACTCCTTTATAACAACGTTTATATCGAAAAACTATTAAAGTTTAAAATACCAGGTGCAACTTTTTTTGGAGGAGGGAGGGGGGGGGGTCAACCCAAAAAAAATTCCTTTTGAGGGGGGGTCATGTGAGAAAATTGGCAAGCTGAGGGGGGTCATACAATTGCTACATGGCATTCCCCCAAATCCCACCAGCCCCCCCCCCCCCTATCCCTTAAAAAATGAACGGTCCCTTATCAGTTATGAAATTCATGGTCATTGTTTCAAATTTCATTATCCAATGATCCACTGTTAAAATCAGTTCATTCCATTGTAAAGTTTAATTCGGAGATTTTAGGGGTTATTTGGTAGGATAAGGCCATTACCGAGCCCATGCGTCGCACTTGTTTTGTCAGCCCACGTGACAGGCGTCAAAAGAGAGGCAGAGGGGAAGGCGTTCTTTTCCCTTGCTCCTCGAGCGCCCGAATTCTCTCCTCTGCTTCCCCTTCGAGTGCCTGCTACGCGGGTTAAGTGATTTTTGTGAACTCCTAAGTAATACCCCAGTTGTGCTTACCATAAAAACGCACATATAAGAACCAGCATTGAAGTTAGCGAAAAGCCCTAGGAACGAGGTTGCCTCAAAGGGTTTATTTTTTTAATAAAAACATGTCTATATATTGGTACTGTCTGTTGTTTATATAAAATACGTAGATCATGTCCAAACGTCTGCAATCTTAACAATTTATGCATTCCGTATGTAAAGTTATTATACGTCTTATTGCTTTTGTAAACTGTTTTGGAATGTGGCAATTCTGATAATGTCTGTTAAGATATACTTCTTCAGTATTAACCAAGAGTGAGGTCATTACAGGGAAATCTTGGACTTCGGCCCTGATTTATTTACCGAGCGAATAGGCCGAGGGCTGGGATATCCCTGTAATGACGGAACGGACCAGGCTAATAAATAGTTTATTATATGGCTTTTTATTGAAATGAAAATGAAAAAAAAAAAAAGCAAAAAGGCAAAATACCACAGAATAATTAACTCAACTCGTCAAGAGTTCGGCAGGGAAAATCGACAAGCTTGATTCAGATAAAGAGGTCGAGACGGTAAAGGTTACCTTGAGCAATAAAGCGGACTCTACTCGCGTTACCATTTTGGAAAGAAGACTCGATGATCTTGAGAACCGGATGGGAACCATTAATATAATAATTTTGTTGTGATACTGCGCGGATGACATATGTGGATGTCTTAGTCAAAATCTGCATTCTTTATTTTTGGTATTAACCAACTGATGCTTCATGTGTTGTCTACCTCTCTAAAGTATATATTGTTAGTTAAGTATTAATTGTAATAGGTAGAATTGTAAGCAATGAAAGCATTGTTAGTATCGAAATTATTGTAAGTGATGTACGTTGTGTTAGTAATGAACTGTTGCATGTAGGTTGAAAAAAAAAACAGTTATAAAAATAATTGCAAGGTTAAGAAAAAAAACTATAGCCGGTCCAAGGACAAATATCGGAGCATATTTTCAAAGCCAAATGAAGGCGATTGTCTTTATTATCCTTCTATTAGTTTTCACAACACGCGTTTGGGGAATATTTAGTATAATTTTAGAGCTGAAGAGCGAGTTTTTAGCAATCTGATTGGTTGAGCGATTCGTACTATGACGTTATATTCACCGCGCTAGGCGGTGAATACAACTCTCAACCTTTTATTTTCAAAAACAAAATGAAACTCCTCTTTGTTAAGAGACTTAAAGTTCGGAATAACACTCTTCAAAGGTAAGATGCGAAAATTCTGATAAATGTAACGAAGAAACCATTAAAATTCCCGCCGTGAAAATGTCGCTTATGTCGATATATGATAACAACTATTGAATTTTCACAACACTTTATTTATGTAACACAATGGTTTCAACAACAAACCGAATTTACCACTGAGTTTGAGGGGGTAAACGAGATGAATAAATGTTTGTCGAAGTTTTACGTCTCAGTCAGGGGGAAAGACGTGACTTATTACTAGAGAAATAGTCTGTTGTCCGTGCGAGCGGATCAGTGGGCGAAGTTGCTGTTCACTGACGCGTGACAAATGACAAATAAAATTTAACATTTTTCGGTCGATCCTTTGTTTAGGTATTTCTACCTGAGAAATTATACTAAAACAGTTATTCGCCTCAGGCTCGTGAATATTGGTGAATATTCACCTCGCCTTCGGCGAATAATTGTTAATTACACCGGGTATTCCCCGGTTTAAGCTGTTCAGTCACGTGATGCGTTTATACCAATCGCGTGTGAGCAAAAACCTTTCTAACTCGCGCGCAAAGTGAGCGTATAGTATGGGAATAAATATATTAATCATCGTGAGACGCAGATTCGGCTGGCGTCACCTCGAACCTTCCTGTCAACAATTTTTGGAATCGCTCATGATGATGTTCGGATGGTGGAATAGTGGACCGTAGATGATTAATATCCGCGAAACTAGTGATAATCACAAGTGAATACACACTTCTCTTAACAGTAGCTGATTAAATCAAGCCAGCTTAGCTGAAGCAGAGTTTCATTTACGCTTGATTCCCTGTCTCAGAATGAGGTTGAACGTCTTGTTGGGGTTTACATAATGCAGTGATTGTTTTTAAAGAGAGTGTCTATACCATAACAATACTCAAAGTTAATTTATTGTTGTCTAACCACTACCAGTACAGATCAGGGCTAAGGCGCAAACACTGTTGTCTGTTTAAACGGGGTTCTGTACTGTCACTGATCTGGAGTTTCAGTTTCGCCAGATCTGAGATGACATACAATGACTACATCATGTAAACCTCACAAGGCGTTGAACCTACTAATGAGTTTTGTAATCAAGACGATATTTGCGCGGCTCTGGGTATCGTGACTGCTCCAGGAGCAAGATATAAATATTTTGAGCATTTGTTGTCACATGCATGACCTTTTCCATTGGCCAGTAAAACCACTTAGATTAAAAAACATTATTTAACGACGGTCTCGACGGAGAAAATTGCTTTTTACATGAATTCTTGAAAATGCTTATCTAATCCATCGACAGTGTTGTTTAACGTGTTGCAATTTCAGCCCTTAGAACACTCAAAATAGCTGCCGAAACAGTGTCACTTTATTTCAGAATGGCCGTTATATCTCTTGCTTTTTCTCTAAAATTTCTACCCGTGCTAAAATACGACTGATTTATATAGCTGCATGGGTACATCTAAACCAGGCGTTTTCTTCAATTGTGATGAACTTTCATCAATGAGAAATGGACTATAAACCTTAAATTTTTCCTCTGCACAAATTGATAATTGAATAAGCGCTGGTGATAATCGCGAGTGTAACTCGCGGGATATTACGTTCTTGAAGAAACGGTTTAAAGACGTACCTTTCCTCGTCTTCAAGAGCATTGACCGGAATACTCAATCGGAAATGATCGCATTGCAAAATACATTGAATAGTTCAGATTTCACGCCGGCGTCTAAGAACACCGGCTTGGGAAAAATACCGAAAATATCGTCAAGAACCGAATGGGTCAAAATGCAGGTGTTGATAAAACTTGAATCAACGTACGTAAAAGCGATCGCGTTATAGCTGGAAAGCACAATAACGCCGCGGTCTTTGGAGAATCTAGAACCTATACAGGGATGAGCAATGCCAAAAGAATACATGGGTTTTAAAACCCTTTGGAATGTGCTAAGGAATGGTTAGGGATTGATGACAGTTTTTAGGAATTCTCCTACCGCCTGCAGTATTGAAAGATCACTTTTTAAAAACGATCATATCATGATCAGGGTTAAAAAGATGACTGTATATTAGTATATTCCTTATCCCTCTATTTGATCTCTATTTGATCCTTAATCGCGATAAGAAAAAATGAGCCAAGAACTTGTTTCCACGACATATACGCATTTGATATCGGGGTTACTGTCCATGACAAGTAGGTCGACTCGAAAATTTGAAATAACATGGAAAGGTGGAACGACAGAAAAACAGCGAAAAAACGCCCAAAATCGCCCCAAAATCTAAAAGACGGAATTTACAAAACTGTTTCCCCGACGCTATTTGATATCAGGCTTAGCAGTAGGATGGGCACTTGATATTCTGGCTTAAATCTGACTCGACTGAGCGGCCCTAAAATATGGAGTGATGAAACGGTGAAACGGCGAAAAATCTGATCGCCCTAAACCTCAAATACATAGAATACTTAAACATATACATACTAGTTATGCAAATGAATGCTTTCGATTGGTACACCATGTAATATCCTTCTAGACACTTGTATCGATATCTTCTTCGAATACACACGAACCCTTAGAAGTGACGAGGGGGAAATTCCATGGTATATCACTGGAATGCTTTACATAACTATTTTATCCCATGTCAGGGATAATAAATGGCCTTACACAATCAGTGTGGTGCACGATGGGAACTGATTCGGTGGAATACTGAATCGAACTCTACTTTCTGCAACGTTTTCAGTCGGATGAACCCCATATTATTTGAAAAGAGATTAGTCACAATTAACCCTACTATTTAGGGAGGACGATTTTTAAAAAGTTCTTAAACTTGACTGGTAAATCAATTTGTTTGAAACCAGCTGCCCAGAAACGCGAAATGAAAAAACAAATTCCATTAAGATACTGTATAAATACACCAAGGAAAGATGTGCAAAAGAAAGGGGGCAAACGCAACAGATAGCAAGTAGTTTTTTCTTTGGAAAAGTGTTATTGCACAACATAAGATGTGACCCTACAATGACTGCGCCGGGTTCAAAGGTTTGGAAAGAATCCGAGCGTTTGGAAATTTTGTCGCGAATGTCGTTTTGAAAACTATATCTGGTCTCGGTATGTTAAATTTCACACTGCAACCAGGTGGACAATCACACATGGTTTCATGCTACTCTGGTTTGAAGATGACTAAATGTAGCTTACAAAGTTACAATTCGCGACCCGACGTTATATATATAATCTCCTTACACCCAGATCTCCAGGGTCCAGGTTTCAGTTTGCACTTTGACCAGGTTTGAATAGCTTTCATGGGGCCGTCAGGCAGAGCTTAACATTGAGATGCTGTTCTCAGTTCTGTACTTCTCAATGTGAACTTCCTTTAGGGAAATTTGGCGAGTTCTGGTTGACATGTCAAAATCGCTGACAACGTTCACTTACTAAGTTTTTTTTTATGCCCGCAGTCTGTTTACGCTCATTTTCTACTCCAGGGAACAACTTTTGAAGGGTTCTATTCGTATATTCTCAAACAATGACATTTCGGACGCCAATCATGTGGATCGGGTTTATTACCGATTTGTTTATTTCAAGTATTGTGTGAACAAGCCCAGACGAAACATGCCTTATTCAAGCCTCACCTCCATTTCGGGTCAGGACCACGCCCTAAATTCAAGCAGATGTGACTTGACGATTATTTCATATGCATACTCTTATGTCCGTTTGCCAATAACTGTTAGTAGCCAGGGGCCGGTTCCTGAAAGGTGTAATAACTCTATTCCAGGGATAAACGTGCCTTATTTAGTTATTTATCCGTTGAATAAGGCACATTTATCCCTGGAATAGAGTTATTACACCTTTCAGGAACCGGCCCCAGGAGAATATTTGTTTTCCACTAATTTGCGTATATCATATTTGTGCACAATTAAAAGGATGCGATAGACGACAGCTTTCTATGGTCTCAATTCTGCCATTCCGGAATGGGAGGTGTCTCTCGATTTCAACACTGAAGTCGTATATTTCAGTGGTTTCACTGCCGAATCGATAATAGATCGCTCAGATTAATGATCCGGTGAAACCTTCTCGATATGGATAGATGACTGATCTGAAAATGGATTAGCTCAAAAGGAACGGAACAGCTAAGAAACTCCCAAAAGAACCACATCCTTCATGACATCTGTTCTGTGGTCTAACAGTTAAACCATAGAAAACTGCCGACAGTTTATATTGACCAATTACATAGAAAAATACGAGTAGAATGAGCTTTAATTTTGGTTGAGGAAGGCGGGCTTGAAAGAGCGAAAGCATGAGCCATCAGTCAACAGCAAAACTAGTGAAGTAAAGTTATGAATGTTTTTTTTTTCTCGTTGTCAGTTTTCTAGCGTGCTCACCAGCGTCCAAGGTTTATCATGAATGAGTGTGCGGACCGATAAAATTTAAATTTTGGGTTATTTTGGGTCTTTGTTGTGGTTAACTATTTCCAGTGTGAGTGAATTTCGTTCGTGATTATACTTTTGTCTGTTCTTCTAGTTTCCAAACAGAAGTGGCGTATTTTCTTCCCTGTCTTGCAACAAGAATACATTCTATTAGCCCTTCGGGGAAATCGAACGGAATTTTGTGAACAAACAATTTATGTTTCATGTCTTCTCCCAGCGCCCACTGCAGATCTTCAAAACTGATCCAACACAGAGATCGTACCCATTCACCATGACACTTAGCAACGGTTTTCGGAAAAAGCCAATACAAGGCACGTGCTATCCATTCTGGTTGTTTACCGTGGATGCCACCTGGTGTCAATGGATGCTGTTGTAATGATCCATACAAAGATTCATCTGGAACAAAAGTATCCTTAAGGAATTCAATGAAATCTTTACCTATCTGGCTATGAAGTACAAAATCGACAAATTCTCTTATTGCAATAATATGTGTTGATCCTTTGAATATTGAAATGTTGTGCGGGGGTGGGGATTTTGGCTTACTTGTCTTGAAAATACCGCGTTGACCATTTAAAAGTACATGAACAAACTTCGTTCGGTTTTGATCCCATCTAGGCATAGGATAATTCTCTATGTTGTTGTAGTTTTTAAGACTTTGCAATGCTGTCACAATTTGCTTGTTATCGTAAAGAGGGAAATCCTGTCCAACTAGACTAATGTAATATTTCCACTTCACTTGTGACTGTAAAAGTTCCTCCATACAATTCATTTGTGCCTGAACCACGGTAAAATGTCCCCAGACAACGTCAGTACTGTTTCTTGAGATATACACATTTGGCAAACAGCGTATCATAGCCTGTATGGCTTTTCGAAAGATCTGTGGGGATTTCTTGTCTATGTGAATGCAGTAAACATTGTGAGGCATGTAGACAGCTTGGAGAATTCGCTCAAACAGACGTGTACCATTGTATATGGTGAAACCGTAGGCGATTGGCATCTGCTTCTCTTCTTTTGTCACAGAAGGATGACCAAAACGATTTTTTAAAACAAGGCCGCAATCCTGAGCTGGCTTGTAGATGTTAAAGATTTCTGAGTCATTCGCTGGGAAAAAAGTTGTGTTCAGTTTTTCTTCACCACTTATGAGCATTTTACATTTTTTCCACTCCGATTCCTGTAAGAAAAATCATGTGTATTAGAAAAAATATGTGTATTAGCTACGCCCAAGTCAGACGGCAAGCAACATATGCATACTTTGGTCAGAAAAACTGTGAAGTCGCACAATTGTAACGAAACCGTAAACAACCAGACAAAAAAACGAAACGGACTGAGGGATGCGGACTAAAAAAGTGAGGTGCAACGTCACCACCAGCTTCTCAAACCATTACAAGCTAAATTATTAACCATAACTAAGTGAACTGTATGATCGTTCAGGTGATTGTGGTCCCAAGAAGGAATAACAAAAGAAAGATCGACACCGGCACCAATTAATGTTTATATTCTTCACAGACCATTAACCAACCTCGTTCCCAGGGTCTCTCCTCTTCCCGTCAGTTGACCACTAAGGTCACTACTTTGTTGACCAACCTGAGACGTCACTCAGTGTCACCTTTAACGGTTCTTCTCACGACCACACTAACCCAGACGACTGTACTTCACTTCGTTATGAAACAGCTCATGGGTTCAAACCATTTACGATTTTGAATTATTAATGTACTCGAATTAATGATCCACAACGGTCAGAAAAGTGAGATTACGGACCAGACCACAGCAATTACCTTTTCCTCAGGCGAATAAAACCATTTGTAAATCTGAGGAAGAAAAAATATCAAACGTCAACGAGTGTATACAGTTGTATGTCGAGAAACTGTGTATCAATTCATTATATGTTTAATAAAAATACTCTTTCTGTAAGTAATTTCACAGTTTCAATTCGGGGACGCTGTAAACAGGCAAAACGCATGAAGAAACGTATCTCTGCAAATTTTTGTGTCATACTGAGCACAGGACGAAGAGTTGAACAAAGAGGGTATCGGGGACAGGCAGCAAATAGGTCAAGATTGTGGCAAAGCACCAATTGGAGGTAACGGGAGTAGATATTTTGAAGATTACAGGCTCAATCAAAACGGAATTGGTCTCAATCTAGCCAAATAACCTACCGTGCCTGGTCTATGTCGTCAAAGTGTGCTGGGAGTGTTAGCCACGTGACTTGTTCATGCTCTTGCCCCAAATCTGAGTCTAGCCCTACCCTAAGCCCCTAGAACTTAACCTGAAGGTCAGAAAATCAACTGGGGCTCTTAAATCCCAACTCTTACCCTGTCCTTCACTTAATCTTAGTCACTGCTATCCTCTAGTGGTGTCAGAAGCACTGGCCACGTGACCTCAATATTTTGTTAATAATACACTTGAAAAAATTACTCGATTGTGATTGGCTGAGAGCAGTGCAGTTAAAAAAATAAAATAAAATAAAATACTGTGTTTATAGTAGAAGTGCACTTAGCTATCCAAGCTAGTTTACAGGCACTCCACTTAAATCCCAAGAAACAAATAATTCAAATAAACATAACATGATAAGAATTCGAACTTCAGTTCAAGTGTAACAAAGTGCAGAAAGTGTAACACCAGTGCAAGAAAGTGTAACACCAGTGCAAATTACAACGAAGATTTCAGAAGTTAAAACGAAGAGACTTGAAAACTTCCGAAGACCAACTGATGTATTTCGAAGACCGCCGAATATCGTACGAAACATTCCGAAGATTTCCGAAGATCGCTGAACACTTCCGAAGATCACCCAAATGCTTCCCATGATTTCCGACGATCACTCGAACACTTCCGAATATCACCCGAACACGTCCGAAAGTTTCCGAAGATTACCCGAACACTTCCGGTGATCTCCGCATATTTTCAAAGCTTCTCTAAGTTTCGGAAGATCGAGGGCAATGCTTTCTGCGTACGTCATCAGTAGTCAATATAAGTAGTCTATTTTTTGCCCTACGGGCTTGTGCAATTTTGTTGGTCTTTGAAAAAATTTACTCGTGCTTATTTATTCCAAATTGCACGAGAAAAATCATGTGATTACCTATACAAACACGACAGCAAACGTATGTCCCGGTTTGGATTTCCGAGGAGTTTAGTTGTGGTTAAAATTTTAGAAAAAGGCAGTCTACCGTGTGGCTGGTGGCGCGCAGTGTTTTAGACATGGGCACAAAAATACACTTGCATATGGGCCTTGACATAGCATAGCTATGCAAAGTTATTTGCATATGTTAATATAATGCCCTGAGGACCACGTTGGTTCTCCCTCTCGCACTCTTCTCCAGGTCACCGTTTCGTTTAGACCTAACGACCCGCCTTCCTACTCCGCGAGGAAACCGGGTTTTTTGGGAGTGCCTCCTGCAGACTCTTCGTCTGGTTTGGGCTTGTCCTAGGGCTTGCCCTAAGCCAGAGCTATTCCCCATACCTGGGGCAGAATATTCTACTGTATTAACAAATTTGAGTGATGTTTAACTTTACCTTTGGTGTGGAAGTATTGGGATTTCCAACCAGCTTCGACATCTTAGGCGTCGTGTCCAGAAAACTTCGAATCCATGGTTTCGGTGTATTTGGGAGTCTTTCTGTCTTTGGTGTCAAGGATTTCGAAGCAACTCTATGTTTTGGCTGCAGAATATTTACAAAAACGTTTGGCTTTGACTTCCATGCACCAAAAAAACGTTTCATCTTCAGCTTCCGCACTTGCACGGGATTTGTACTGTTTAGCTTTCGAGTATTGAAACGATCTTTCAGCTTTAGCTTCCGTGTTCTCGATGGACCATTAACTTTTAGCGAAAATGCATTTTCACGAATTTTCATTTGTTGCTTTGGTGTGTGTAGCTTTGGCTTTGTTTTCAGCAAGTGTGATTGCTGGACAATCACAACAGTGGCCACAGCTAAGACAGAAAAAAACAACACAACATATTTTGCTGTCCAGAGAGCCATTTAAGCCAATACCTGGAGAAGAAAATCAAAGGAAACACATTAATTGCTGCTGTACCAGAAGGGAACCTAGAAAATCTCATTCTCATTTTGGGCAAAGGAGGTATTCAATGTGAAAGAGCAGTTATTGTCATCACCTGGGGCCTGTACTTTACTTTGACTCGATGAATACTGTGACGTAAAGAACGTTCACCACACCGAAGTACACTGCTTACCGCCAACCGTTCGATGATGAAATTAAGATGACTTCCTCAAATTAGGGCCAACATTTGCGGCATTTTTCATTCATTTTGAGTCTATAAAGGTAACGAAGAACACTATACGTTGAATGAAAACCCGTGGCACAACTGCAAAAGGTGACTATCATTTCAATGGAGTATATATTTGCCCGGTGCCACCTTAATTGATTGGCTTTCCATTTCAAACGAACATCCGCTGCACTACAACAGCTGTACACGCTTATGTACAACACCTGCGTTTTCAAATCATCAGAGAGGTTCTGTTAGGTAAAAGTAAGGTAAAACTGAGAGTGGTTTAAAGCTTAATGAATCAAGGTTTTCTAGGGCTGAGGGATGACCGTCCTCAAATAATGGATAAGAAATGGCGCAAGATTTCTAAGAAACAACGAAGTTAGCCTTTGATCCAGAACTAGGCAATATCTAGAACCAACTAGCTTCGAATGTAAACTGTGTCGCCACGTTCATGAGAGAGAGAAGCACAGCAAACTCGAATTAATTAAAGGGATAAAATGAGATAGCTGAGGAACAGCATGAAAACGTGATCAATAGAATGGCCTTCAGTAAAGCGTTCTCAAGTAGATTAAGACCTATTAAGGCCTGGGTTAAGGCCTGTTGTTGGAAAAAAATCTTTTTTTCATAATAGAACAGACCAGAGGAATCACACTGATGCAAAATTTGGCACATAGGAAGTTATCATCGTCCTTAACATTTTTAACTATTAAAGACCTTGTTATAGATCATGTAACATGTCACGTGACCATTTCTTTTAAAAAAAAAGTCACCTATTTAGGGAATTAGTGACGGTTTTCGAAATAAGATCGAGAAAAAGGCGTTTCTATGTAGATTCATCATTTCCAGCACCTCCATTTTAAATGACCGTCCATCGCTCTTTACCAGAATTTTATGAGGGCAAAGGCCACTTTTCAGTCTAGAATTTAACCTTCTTAAGTTTTATTTTTTAATAATTTAAAAACTAAAACTCGAGAACAATCATTCCAAGCGTAAAAAGTTAGATACATTAGATTTTCATTGAAAACGCTGATTTATTTATCTGTTACGATAAAATCCGCCACCAATTCGCGATTTACGATTGTTTCATATTTTGGTCACGTGACTGGTCAAGTGATCATATTTATCCGTTAAGGCGAAAGGAGACAACGAGACTCATATTCACAGAAAATCTTATCCGGTTCTAAGAAATTGGCGATCATCCATATTCCTTTAAGGGAGACATACGTCTTGGTCGCGTAGTTTAGCTGGGTGTTTTCCTATTTCAGTTGCAAGAGTGTTATGAATAATCTTGAACTGAAACATAATTTTTATAAAAATAACGACACATTTGAATTTACAAAACATGTTTCGGTCGTGCAACGACCATCTTCAGTTGAAAGTCGAATTAGATTTGAAGTTACATTTGAATTTATAATATAATGATGAACAAGAATAAATAACAACACGGAATAAATTAGAAAACTAACAAAATGACCAAAGGTGACAAAAGAGTGTACAATAGAACATGTTGATTAGAACGAGAGAGTTAAATTGACGTGATATAATTGCTTGTTTAAAGAAGGTTGCTCACAGGAGATATGTAACGCTTCTTTTATCTTGACCTGGAATCTTGTGGTCGCATGGTCTATAACTTTAAAACATTCAGCAGAGCAAGAATTACGGCATGCCTCGGATTGTTGAAGGTGTTGAAAGATATGTGATGTCCTGTCCCTGTTTAAGTGTTCGCGAATGCGTGTAGAGAGGTGTCGGCTGGTTTGGCCGACATAGCAAGAATTACAGCTTGCACGGGTAAACTTGTAAACAACATTCGAACGAAGTTCAACAGGCACAGGGTCTTTCACAGTAAACATGTTGCGGATCTTGAAGGAAGAAAAGGCTAGCTTAGCATCGAGATCGTTACGATAACTTTTAAGTAGTTTGCGTAATCTGTTCTGAGCTACATTAGAGAAGGGGCCAACATAAGGTAATTTGAAAAAAATGTGTAGAATTAGAGGGAGGACTAACAGATGTGCTTGAAAGGGTCTGAGTTTTAGTGATATACTGCGAAATGACCCTCTCAACGATATGACTGGGGAAAAGGTTTTTACGTAAGATTAATAACAACTTCTTTATATCCTAAAAACCTACCCACGTGTCGTTGATCTTGTATGTTCTGTCGACTAGGGTCCTAATTAAGAGAATGGGGTAAAACTAAAATAATTAGTTAATAGACCGGTGAAAGTATTCTTACGATAGACCCTAGTAATAGGAGATAGAGGTTGACTGTTATCAATCAGAACATCCAAAAAGGGGATTCTTTTCCATGGTGAAACGTATGTTGGGATTTCTGTCGTTGATGTAGTCAAAAAACGAAATAGCGTCGTGTTCAGTGTCAAATAGACAAAAAGTATCGTCAACATAATGTCGGTAAAATGAAATACTAGAGGCCTTATAGTTTTCCAACCAAATCCTTTCTGTCTCATGGTGACCCATGGAAAGATTAGCCAACTCCGGGGCAAGAGGAGAGCCCTAGCCCATTGCCATCCCATCAATTTGAACAGGAAATGTGTTTGAGCAGTGGCCAAATTAAAAAGCGGATTTCTGAGTTCAGTTTTCGTAAGCTGGAGATGCTAGATGTACCGATCTTGATGTTAAGCTAGCCTTTTCTTCCTTCAAGATCCGCAACATGTTTACTGTGAAAGACCCTAGTTGTTTACCATTTACCCAAAAAATCCGGAAATTTCGGATGGACCGTAAATGGGAAGACTATTTTTTCTTCCCGAACGGAAATTTCCACGGGAAAACGGGATTTCTTGAAAGGTAGTCCAAAATTTCCAACCGGAATTTCCGAACGGAAAATGTCTGTGCCATTTGGGATTTTCACTAGTTCCAAGCCCTACTCCAATTTTGATGCGCGTCACGTGTTATTTAGTAGGGGTTGTGCAAATGGTACATGCCAATCCTGATCGGAACTTTTCATTGGGGATTTTTATTTACCATTTGTACAAACCGTCGACCAACCAATTTTCCCATGTAAATGGTAAACAACCCCTGTGCCTGTTGAACTTCGTTCGAATGATGTTTACAAGTTTACCCGTGCAAGCTGTAATTCTTGCTATGTCGGCCAAACCAGCCGACACCTCTCTACACGCATTCGCGAACACTTAAACAGGGACAGGACATCACATATCTTTCAACACCTTCAACAATCCGAGGCATGCCGTAATTCTTGCTCTGCTGAATGTTTTAAAGTTATAGACCATGCGACCACAAGATTCCAGGTCAAGATAAAAGAAGCGTTACATATCTCCTGTGAGCAACCTTCTTTAAACAAGCAATTATATCACGTCAATTTAACTCTCTCGTTCTAATCAACATGTTCTATTGTACACTCTTTTGTCACCTTTGGTCATTTTGTTAGTTTTCTAATTTATTCCGTGTTGTTATTTATTCTTGTTCATCATTATATTATAAATTCAAATGTAACTTCAAATCTAATTCGACTTTCAACTGAAGATGGTCGTTGCACGACCGAAACATGTTTTGTAAATATAAATGTGTCGTTATTTTTATAAAAATTGTCGTCATTCTGCTTCTTTTCAGATGTTTTGGAAACTGAAACATAATTCTTTTTATGTCGCTGTTAATCCGAAACGACAATTCATTCACTCTGCTCCGGCAGGGCATAGGGTCAAATCGCCCCATGTAAGGTAATCCAAGAGAGTCTTGGATTCCGGATTCCATGCTGTGAATTCCGGATTGCACGCTGTGGATTCCAGATTTTCGGATTCCACATCCGTGGATTCCCGATTCCACATCCATGGATTCCGGATTCCACAGACCAAAATTACCTGCATTCCGGATTCCATAAGCTGGATTCCCGATTCCAAAGCCGCGGATTCGGATTCCACAGACCAAAATTACCTGGATTGCGGATTCCGGATTACCTTACATGGGGCGAGTCAAAGGATTAGAAACGACTTTGAGAAAAGGGAGAAGACGTGCTTAGGGGAGTTCTCTTACTTCTCTACCCTCCCCTCCCTAATCTCCCTGTCCTCGCGCTATGCCACTAATGAGTTTGGTCACAGGCTATCGACTCACAAAACATTCAATCCTAACGTATCTTCCTGTCAAGCTTTTCAAGTAACTGTAATTGTTTATCCTCTGTCAACAGCTGACACTTTTTATATGCTGCTTTGAGCTTTGGCGAGAAGCCGGTTGAAATTTGAATTCTATGCCACTGATTGTAGCTCAAAAGAGCTGCTGTGATTGGTATTGTAAACGTCAGTGGTAAAGACTCCCGGGAAAGACGACAACGGTATTTTAAAATTAAATTGTTTGCCGTGTGCAGACATTTACATTACCGAAATCCAATCTTTTGTTAAAAAGAATAAAGCAAAATTTCGTATTATGTTTCTTGTGTGAGTTATGAGAGATACCATTTTTGCGGATGGGTTGAAAATCCGGCCGCGTCTGTCAAAGTTTTAAAATTGCCACGCGCCACATGCTATGCGATGTTGTGATATCTGCCTATACCGAGTAGTCGTATCGCAGGGACTTGCCGACAAACCTCGATGCAGCAGAAGTGAAGGGGTTTGTCTGCAACCGTTAGCAGTCTGACGTCCGTGAATTTTATGAGGGCCATTTTATGAGGGCATATTTCTCCCACTATCACGCAAGAAGAGATATGGAACATGCCCCCGCAACATTTCCTTACGTTTGCAAATGTTATGACTATCATTTGTCATGTTCCCCATAAACTTTACTGGAACACATTTCGTCCCTGTGTCACACATGCAGTTGCCTTTTTCGTGCTAAATGTTCCTGCGCCATGATCCTACAACATGATCCTCTATGTTGACTTACCGCGCGTCTGGATCGATTTCAGGCGCTCTCTCCTCACGCAAGGTATACAGGCACTGCGTGCGAGAAGCTTTGTCAAGCTTACTTTTATTGTTTGCTTTATCAATTTTATCATCATCTTAGAACTAATTCGCTTAGTCCCTTGACAGGGTCGTAAAGAGGTATACCTCTTTCCTTTTCCCTGATCCCAAAAACGTGGTAAAGTCTGATCTCTGATCACTTGTGATCCTAAATGCCTGGGTTGTGATCCTTGCACTATTTTCACCCAGCGCATGCACAAAAGCTTTTTGCAGGTGCATGAATTATTTGTACTTCATCTTTGCCCTTCTTTACATGAATTTTTAGTATCCTCTAGCATGAATTTAGATTTGGCTCCCCCACTCCTCTCCTCCTTCCCCCCACCCCCGCCCCCAACAGTAATTAGAGCAGTCTGTGTTCCAGTGGCAAAAGTTATCTTTAATTGCTATCTTAACTGCGCTTGTTTGGAATGTATGAACCTGAAGTGTAATTATAATATATAGTTTTACCTGCTGGAACTAAGGTCTCCTTCCCTCTTCACCACATGTAGCCCAAACTAATGATGCGACGACGTAGCCCCGACCCAAATAGCAAAATCCGCCAAAAAAAAACATTGAAATAGGCCAAGGGGGCACCAGAACAAAAGACAAGTATATTATCTTCAGAAAGAAGGTCAAATTTATCCATCAGTACACGCTTAAATAATTCCACGTTCTTTTTATGCTCACATCATTGTAACACAAAAAGGTTTGTTTAGACAGTCAAGTCGCTCACTTCCAACGCTCAGAAAATTGTAATTAATTCAATTCACATCGTGAGTTTGGGCGAAGATCTGGAAGATTGGCGGAGATTAACGAAGAATTGGTTTGTTGTGATTTTTTAACACCAGAAAGTAAGATGGACATCTATTCCTGTATTGGACATGAAAATGGAGGGAGTTCATAATGGTATCTTGACACATTTCCCCTCGGGGTGTTTTATGCATTTGGAATTGAGGATATTTAAAAATTTATACCTGACTGGGCTAAATGCATTTTCCTGCCAACAGGAGTTATCAGTAATCCAGCAAGAGATGGAATTCTATTAAGCGAGAAATTAAAACAAAAACGATCTAACTTAACAAACCTTTGCTTGACGGTCTTGTCCGTAAAGTTGTTGATGCTTGTTATCCTTTTCTTATGCAGTTCAAATTTCTCCAATGTTAGGGATCAACTTGCGGTTAATTTGATACGATTGTAGAGCCTCATACAACCGAATCCAGCTATGGGGTTACCTCTTGGACGACTACTCTTCCCACATGACAGAAGTCTCCCAGTCTAATAACAAGCTCACGTTACTCAAACTCACGCTTGGCCGCATCCCGCAGTCGTCAAATTTTACAGATATGTGTTAACAGCAATCAGTGTGTGGGACCACGATGCCTACCTTAGCTTTATATTGCGAAAGTGTTGGAATGTGGGAGTACTAGTTCAACTCTCGACTATGCGGGGAAAAATGTGGGCTGGATATTCTGTAATCGCAAAGTAATAACTTTACTTGTCTTCAAAACGATGATTTCAGTATCAAAGAGAAATCTTTACTCAGTCTCTGGCATAGACAAGCAAACTTGAAGCACGGGACAAGCACGTACATCTGGCTACATGTTAGCTAATCCAATTATCTCTTAAGGTTAAAACATTTTGAGTAACTTGATCACTGGAGGGCTGAATATGACCCGCAGGACCCACACGTATTTACATTGTGATGACAATATTCATTTTTATTATCAAAACTACCTAGGTGATCACTTCCTGTCCCAAAACAATTTGCGGTCTGATTAGAGGATCATTGGTAAAGACAGTACAGATCTCAAAGAGATAATGTGTTATTTATAGAAACCGTTCTACTTGCTGTTAAAAGCTGTTTACATAAGTGTAATAACATGGTATCAAGTGGAGTGTCCTTCGTCTCCTGGCCTGATCCTCTCCAAATAACGAAAAGCTCGGCAAATTATCCCGTAGTAAGATTTTCCACTAAAGGCCCCTTTGTATGTGGAATTACCAATAACGTGTATGAACTGTTATGACTATGTTATGACTATGACTGTTATGTATGAACTGTTATGACTGTTATATTGAGGAATTTTTAAACTGCTGTTTTTCATCAACTGACAAGGAATGTCACTGTTGCAAGTCAACTAAATATTTATGCAAGGCGTGAGAGAGTTTTTTTGGAGACCACGGTTTTCACTCTATCTCACGCCGAGGAATAAAACGAACCAATTAAGGGAAGGCGAAGAGGAGCCAGCAACTGTAACAAAACGTACCCCCGCGCTTCCTTACCTACACTCCAGTCATCTCGACCAGAGAATGACCGAATCATGTTATAGAAAGGTTCAACTACCAAATTGAAGCCTCTTAGTTCTTGGCCTCCTACGTAGACTTTCTTTTGGTTCGTCATGCAATCTTTCCTCCACAACGTTTTTCAAATGAGCGATCCCACCACCGCTGCCACAGAGGAGCGTCAGGTTTGTACGTCAAGAGCAGTTTCCTTGATAAACAACTTTTCTCAAGCAACTAAAACAACATCAATACAAAATAAACAACATAAATAAAAACAGCCAAAAGAGGCAGTGCTGTTCTTTTTATTCCTTCAGTTCTTAGTAGTTTTGTTTAACTTCTGTGACAGTTACCATCAAAAAGAAAGCTTGTTATGATTCATTCCTCCACCAATAAAAAGACAAAGTTAACGAGGAGTGTTGTTTCCTTAAGGCCGGTACACACGAGGGAGCTTGCTCCCGCAGCACGCTCCTGCAACACGCTCCCGGTTAAGTACCCCAACCAGTACACACCAGGGAGCTTGCTCCTGAAACACGCTCCAAAAACACGCTCCCAGGTAACCAGTACACACGAAGGACACGACGAGGGAGCTGAATGATGAAACAACCTGGCAAGCAAATTTCAGTACACACGAGGGAGCTTGCTCCTGAAACAGACTCGTGGAGCAGATTTGCCCCTGGAGCTTGCTCCCTCATATCAAACCAGTTTGATATGAGGGAGCAAAACTCGGGAGCAAAAGTTTTGTTGCGCAACAAATTTTTTCGCCAGAAATCGTTGGTGCAGACGAGGGAACTTTGCTCCGGGAGTGTGCTGCAGGAGCGTGCTGCGGGAGCAAGCTCCCTCGTGTGTACCGGCCTTTACAGAATCCCAGCCGCTACCCTGGGTGCCAGAGGCAATTTCCTTTTCCTTTGGAGGAGGAAAATTACGCGGCGAAGCCGCTTTCATGAGGCGCGAAGCGCCGAGAAGAAAAAAAAAAAAACCTTTTGGTCCCAGGAATACTGAATCTCATTTCCGTGCTGTGCTGTCGCCAGGAAAACCACACTTTTCCTAAGCCAACCAGAGTTGATGTTTCATGTCGGCTGGGAAAACACGCTTTTCGTTAGCCAATCACAGTTCTTGTTTTATTTGATGAATCAATAAACGAACTAGGACAAGTTCTCTCAAGTTGATCATGTGCAAACGAATTTCTCAGCTCCTGGGGCCAGAGGCCCGTCCGTCGCCCTCTATTTTGGTTTTCAGGGATATTAATTTTTTTCAAAGGCTATGGAGTCAGGGTACCTAGCCGCCAGAAACTGAAAGCAACTTCTCAGCTGTCCCTTCTCAAAATGTGCAGCCTTTGGTGCATCAGTGCTATGGGTGTCAGAGGGTGCTAAAGGCGTCATGAGCAGGAACTGTTCATACTAAAACCCTCGGACGACCTTGTGGTAGCTTCATGCCTAAGACGCAGCTTTTGGGGCAAATTAGGAAATGTGTACTTTTACTGCAAAGTGACGTGCGTGCGACAAGCTCACCCTTCATTTATTCGTTTGCTTTTCTCCACCAGATATAGAGCGAGAATTACTGTAAAATTGTCAGATGTTCATCTATGCTATACTGAGAGGGCGAGTTAGGTGTTGTTTACAAGAAATGGTATGCACATCTCTCTCAATGAAGAACGTTACAACACGTTAAAACAGCTATCGTTGGTTTTCTGTTCTTGCGTGATTCTATGTTTCCTTTGTAAATATAGCACTGTTGTGTCATCGGTCATGTTATCTGAATGCAGTTAAAACCGCGTCCAGCGCCCTTTCTTCAACCCATCAACTATCTCTAAAACAAGGAACGGGGAATGAAGGATATGGGTAATGGGAAACGGGAAATGGAAAATAAGGAACAGGGAACGGGGAATCTCTAAAATAGGTAATCTTTCAAAGCCAGATCGGAATCTCTAAATTGGTAATCTCTTAAAGCCGGTGGATAACTAAAGCAGAGCGCACTCGTTCTGCTTCACTGAGATGCCGGCTTTTAGAAATTCCCCGTTTAAGAGATTCCGATCCTGTTTTTAAAGATTCCTCGTTTTAGAGATTCCCTATTTTGGAGATTCCCCGTTCCCTATTTTAGAGATAGCCCGCAAAAAATTTATCTTGTTAGGGAGGAGACAGTGGGAAATTGTAATAACACCTGGAAGCAGAGGAAAGTAAACAAAAAAGTAGAATTGAGAACAACAGTCTCAGGATTATATAATTAACCGGAAAAGGAGCTGCAGAGAGAAGATCAGACAACGAGTATGATTGTAGTATGTTCCTGCTACTTTTCCTTCCAAGACCTTTCATTTCATATGTTTTTGGTTTTAAGATATCTCTCATCAGCCGTATCTGTAATTATAAAACACTCGGGGGCTTTAAGTGTCACAGTCGTTGTAGCAGTGCCCTGTTACCAGAGGTCTCTCACGGCGAGAAATAAACGAACGGAGAGGGACCTCTAACGGTTCCCGAGGAGTTCCCTGTCGCGCAGGCACCAGCGTTCCCTTGACAACGAATGACGTTTTGGTCTCATGGGATCCGACTCGGTAAAATACTCGACGGTTGACAATACGAACAAGCTCCGGTCACGAAATGCAAATTCTATGCCTTCAAGGGAAGGCAAATCGCCTTCGATCTTGATAGCTGCTTTAATTTCTAGTCTTTCACACGATAATACCTGGATTCAAAGGAGACACAACCAAAACTAGTGGCTTGGGAGAATAAAAGTGGAAACTGAGCGGCTACGTAGACGGCCAGATGGAAATTCAGGGATTTTTTGTAGTCTGCCGGACGGCACACAAATGTATCGCGGTTTTGCAAGAACACAATAATGTCTTTCTTCTGTATTGGTGTTATTTCTTTGATATTGTGATCGTTAGGGGAAAAAATAGCCGATTTTAATTGTAGTGTGATCGAAAGTTTGTTTTGCCTCCATTGAGACACAGTGGGCTCAGACGTTTTCTGCAGGGAATAGAAACAGAACGCGCGCAATGTGCAACGGAAACCGGTTTTCAAAAACCGGTAGGTTTCGTCCAGAAATGTGGTCGGCGGTTAGAGAAAAAGAACTCACTGGGGACCAGCAGAGGTCTCAGTCTCTCCTCTCGTTTATTTGCCGCCGTGAGGGACCTCCGCTAACAGGGAACTGTAGTGGTTGCCGTATTTCCGTTACTTGGCGCCGGCAATTGACCTGACCTCTTTTGAACTCGACGCCAGATTTCGTGTGGCCACTTTATCAAATTTTCCGAACCAATATCAAACCGCTTGCTAAAATGAAGGAAAGTGATCATCATCATCATCATCATCATTTTATTTGGTAATACAAAATTGGGCAGCCAGTAAGGCTGACGTGGACCTACAAATCACTAAAATAATGAAACGATATATCCTGAAGTATTAAGATATAAAATTGATCTAACAGAAAACCGACTATCTTAGAGTTTTGTATAAATTTATTTGAAAATAAATAAAAATTGACTAACATAATACTCTTTTATTTAACCTAGAATCTATTGTTACCATGTTGCGATAAATACTAATAATAAGTATCTAACAATTAACGTATAATTACTGTGTGTCCTTGTCCTTTACCATAATAGCTTTCTTATCAAGGGAAGAATATTATAGATTTCAAAAGAAAATTTTTCTTAAGATATCTTTCAAAGAAGTGAAACTGACTCCAGAAAGCTTAAATTTACTACTTATGAACTTCGAGACGAGGTCCTCTGTCTACCAGCTTCTGAAATAACCCTTTTGATGGCCATCTAGTTTAGTACATGAGTTGATCTAGTACTAACTTTCTTCGCAAAGAGATACAGAATTAATTGTGGTTATAAGCCATAACATACTTTAAACATCTTGTAGAGATAACCAATCCACTTAGATTCCTTCAGAGTAGCGCTATCACTGGTGGTTGGTTGTACTTCGTTCGTAATGTGACAGGCTCTAGCATGGACGCAGTTTCATTTATTGTAGAAGAGAGGTAGAGAAATTACCCCAAACTGAGATAGCATAAGTTTGAATGTCCTGTCAGAAGACATATTTGGGCGAATGCTTCATTCTTCTCAGGGCACCCACTCACGGTTTGGACTGTTAACCTTCTCAATGTGTATAGACCAAGTCTAGAGAGATTATTATCAATGTAAACACCAGGGCCCGGTTGTTCAAAGGCTGGATAGCGCTATCCACCGGATAAATATCTATCCAGTGGATAGTGCAATTAGCTTTCCCAATACTTATCCACTGGATAGTGATTTATCCGGTGGATAGCGCTATCCAACGTTTGAACAACCGGGGCCAGACAGGTAGTAGATATAACAATTTTCAACAAAACCAGAGCCAAATCATATAGGTGGGGTGCGTTCAGTCAATTCGAGAGTATTTCTGGCTCGACCAATCGGGAAACTGTAATTTTCACATGGAGGTATGTCAAATTGGGCTGACAAATACCTCTTTACTCTCAGCCAATTGCTGAAATATCAGGTAGTAGTATAAATTAATTAATCCCAAAAATTTTTCCTAACAAAGGACACAAAGGAATCAAACCTTTATACCCCAAAGTGGTTTATAATTAATTTTCCGAGTTCAGTGGCTCATAGCCACTTTGTTGAAACAAATAATGGCTCTTAAAAGGTATTCAGACGACCAGCGACCTAATGGATAACCGAAAGCCGATTTTTGTCCTTTGACGCTCTCCGTAGAGCCAGCGGGCAGGAAATAGTTTAAAGAAAGTCACGTAAAAATGTTTCAGATGACACCTCATCCATTTTGAGTACAAGCAATAGGACCCGATTCTCGCTGTGATATAATTGCCTGGAAAACAGCCCATTTCATGATTTCATCATTTATGGTACAGCAGTCGCAACATTTGCTGACAACTTATCGTAGTCTAAAACACAACGTGTTGAGTGTAATACTCCTTACCGTTATGATTGCCAAAAGGCATCTCCGATTGAAAGCCTGAAAGATTAATAAGTGACCGCGGACATTTTACTGTAGGTTCTCCATTTTAGACTCGGATTCCCTGTTTCAGATATGTTTTAGAGATATCCCGTTCTAGGGATTTCCTATTTTGAGATATTCCCCAGGATTCCTAGTTTTACAGATTCCTATTTTTTTCCTATGTTTTCCGCGATCCGTTCCCTGTTTTCTTTCTCCGCTCTCCGCTCTCCGCTCTCACGTTCTCTCTTTTCCGTTTCCTATTACACTCCTCACCTCCCATTCCTTCGCTGTCCATTCCCAATATTAAACGGATAACCGTATCGATATTCTTTGTTAGGCAACTGTCACATTCAGAATGCAAATGCTGTTGCCTGAAACTAACAAAAAAGGTTAAAAAATATTTCAGCAAATGTTTTGGGTCTTGAATTTTGCAGGCTCGCAGTCTACCTTTCAGACAATTAAAAAATTACAATTTCAGAAGTTTTCCTATATAGAACTGAAAAAGGTGTTTCCAGCTGTATAAACATTCGAAAATCTGTAATAATATGAAATTAGGCATGATAATATTTGTTCAGGTGCAAAAATCACTGTTTGAACACTGTTGAAGCCGAGTGAAGTGCGTGCGATGGACAGTAACTAAAAAATAAAATCACGAACCATTACGTGGCCTGCTTATGCATCCCACGTAATAAAGCTGAAAATAAACTAAGAACAATCAGCCTTAATGGTTTCAATTAATGCGTGCACACAAAGCTATAACAGATTTTGAAAAACTAATCATGAAGCCATGTCTTGCCTGAAAGCGTGAGTGGTTGCTAGCGTGCTCTGAGTAAATGCATGAAAAAACCTTTCAAAGATCAATAACAATGCAATTGAAAAAGCTGAAATTCAAATAAGCATGACTTTTTTTTTTTAAAACAAAAATCACTTTACCTTAGCTACTCACAACCTGTCGTCTTTTAATACGAATTAACACATTTTCCGGCCAAGTACCAAGGCCTAGACAGAAATGAGAAAAGGAAGCTGTTGGCCGCGAAGATTTCGGACTTGCTAAAGGAAGGTCAATTTAAAGCCTGATCGTCCGAATCGTCTTGATCGTCCCAGTCGTTTAAAAAAATGTTAAGACGATCGGGACGATCGTATGGAAACGCTGCCCAGATGATCGCAAACGACTCAGACGACTGAGACGACCTCGATAGCACTGATGGATAGAATTGAGCTCTATCCGGACGATTGGAACGATCGTGTAAATTTTGAAGCGATCATATGGAAACGCTCTCAGAAGATCGATCGAGACGATCGGGACGATTGAAGGCTATCCCAGAAGTCTTCGCTCCTATCCCACATTTCCTAGTTCCATTTCAAAATGGCGGCTGTAAACACGGAGTTGAACGCGTCACTCTTTATGGAAGAATTACAAAAATATCATGTAATTTACGACAAATTTTCTAAGGACCATAAGGATAAGTTTATAAGAATTAATATCTGGAAAGCAATAGGAGAGAAATTCGGCTTGGAGGCGGCTGAAACAGAAAAAAGTGTAAGAATGCCCGAACCGCGTATGGGCGATGCTAATGACTTGAGAAAAAAAAGTCTGTTCCATCTGATTCTGGGTGTGATACTGTCCCCTCTCCAGCAGAGTTCAGTAATTTGGATCGGTTGTCGAATCACATCAACCAACGACCATCGACTGTTACAAACGTGCAGAGTCGAGATGAAAGCGTCACCTGAGGCGTACATAATGAACTGATCATGGTGAAGTAGCAGAAAGTCTTTGAAGCGATCGAGACGATCGTATGAAAATCAAAACCCAAACGTAAAAGAAAAGAAGAGAAACTACATCAATGTGTATTTTGATTCCAGCGGTGACTCCAATCAAATGCCGGGAAGACTTACAGCAAACACCAACCTCGTTCCCAGGGCCTTTTCCCTGGCTTCTGACCCGCCCCCAAGCCAGGGTAAAGGCCCTGGGAACGAGGTTGAGCAAACACTACGTTTGGAACCTTTACCACAGTAACTAACACACCTAATCTTGCGGCAATTTAAACGAAATCCTGCAGCTAAGACGCAGCCACCCACCTTTCTGTGCTTATATACTAATTTTACTGGACCAGGATGCGCCTGGGAAACTTGGCCAACTCCTACATATGACTAACTCATCGATGATAATAGCTAATTGCAACTACCCTGCTAGCAGAGGTTTTTTTTTTGTTCTAGCAAGAAAAACCTCTGCAATCAAACGATTCTATTCCCTGTTGAGCATGCTTTGTCGCTACCATAGAAACGACAACTTAAAACACGTGACTTGGATGCGATTGGTCAACCCACCCGTCAGTCAAACTATACAGCGTAGAAAACGCTGCTAAAATCAAGATCTATTTCAACTAACGCATCTTGTTTCGCCAACGTAGAGGCATCGACGCTGAAGTCTCTAAAGAACTTGTAAACAATCTGTATTCAGCCGTTTGCATTGGTGA